>OY757282.1:3305177-3727739 GCA_963584085.1 Pyrausta aurata | reverse complement strand
GCATTTTGCTCACCACGTTATGTAGAAAAATAAATGGATATCGCTGTGTTCGAAGTAGGTGGTGGGGGAATCCGAATCGATGATAGTGCTCGCAGTGACTAAAAAAAGCATCGTTGGCTGGTCTGTTACCATTTCTCTAGCAATTTAAGTACACAATTTACGTAACCGTGCATTATATGTATTTAAATAATAAGAAAAATTTACACTAT
Source organism: Pyrausta aurata (assembly GCA_963584085.1). Classification (NCBI taxonomy): domain Eukaryota; kingdom Metazoa; phylum Arthropoda; class Insecta; order Lepidoptera; family Crambidae; genus Pyrausta; species Pyrausta aurata. The sequence goes on along the minus strand of OY757282.1, from coordinate 3,727,530 downwards.
ATGTATAGATTTTATTGAAATAACTTAGGTTTTATGAATTTTTGTAATGACAGCCAGCCATTTATCATTTCAACGTCCTCCAATAGTTTGTGATGCTGTGAGGCCGCAACAATCATTCTAAAAGTTTTCTTAGACTAGGAACTCACGGCGCGATTTCCTCCCGCGCCCTGTAGAATGCAGGTTTGTATGCAAAAAGTTAAAACAAAACTCACGACGCGGTTAACGCCCGCGGCGGGCGCGGGTAAAAACCGCGTCGTCACGCGTTTTAGTTGAAATTAGCCTAAAACTTGGATTCAAACTGCGCCGTGAGTTCTTATCGTTACCCTTATTAAAGTCCGGATGTATTACAATGGTCTTCACGTTGACCTCCTGATGGGGTAAGGGCTCGTTCACATCCAGGACATCCCAGTCTCCAGCTCTGACCTTCACATCTTTATCTAAAGCCCTCGACACGTAGTGAGCCACTGTGAGTACCACTGAAGGATGGATCAGAGAACCACCTGTTATGTTGAAGGTTTCTGGGAATAGCGATGTTTTGGTCCTGTTGATTAAAATATAGACGTTATGTCAAATAGGATAGGAAGCAGCCATAAAAAAAAAACTGTAGGTGGTACATAAGGAACTAAGCGTAGCTGGTAATTGACGCTCCAAACATTTTTAATGTAGACGGCGCTATTTGTAGCGACCTAAAGTAAGTTGTTTTACAATAAATAAGTTTTAAATTATTTTGAGTGAGTTTTGCTTACTGATGGTCCCGATACACTATTAAACAGTAGGGATGGATAGCATTTAGGGCTCTTCAAGTAGACGCGGGGCGGCACGCGTCGCCAAAAGCGTCGCGGTTCGCTTTTAAATCAAACTTATGGCGTTGCATGAGTTCGTTTACGGAGAAGCGATTTATCACACGTTTGTTTGTTATGGAGCATCTGACGCGACGTTTAAAGTGGTGGCCGACGCTGCAACGGACGCGGCGGGTGAACTTGAAATTTTTGCAACGCGCAAACGCGGCGGTTGAAGTGGTGGGTCATGTTCATGTCTAATACTTATTAGGGATTTTTGAATTCGCTGCTAGTATAAGTGTTCATAAGTTAAGATCGTGAGAGGACGACACGTGCGAGTGCCTTATAATCTATGCCACACTTAATGTCGTGCCCTATCTCTCCTGCCACCTGCTCGCAAGAGGACCTTTACAGCGCCAAACAGCAGGCCATTGATGTTGCCACTTTTTGGGCGCAGAAAGTTTATTGCCATTGAAAAGAAGAAGAAGTTAAGATCGGAACTTTTTATTTCAGTTGGTAATAATTATGTCTGAAGGAACTTACCTAACGGCGACCATCCACGGAAACTCTCCAAACTTGGCTTCTAACGGACTAACCTGCATGCCTGGCCATAGCCCTTCTTTATTTAGAATTCCACAAGTCTGAAAAAAATATTAGTCAAGAATATGTTATGGAATATCAGGGACTCTATTCTTATGCAATTTACATTCGTATAAAAAGCTCACCTCACAAAATATTATAAAAAGCAGACTACTCGAGTCGAAAAGGCTTCGCATTAATCGTAACAGAGGAACGAATACCACGACGCTGCGATGCGTCGCGACGACGTAGCGACGCTGCTAAGTCTAAGCTAAGAGCTAATAATATAAAACAGAACGGCATAGCAAACGGTTCGTTGAAACAACGTGCGGCATCAAATGCGTCAAACGCGCGCGCAACGCACTTTGAGGCTGCGTTTCTATAACGGACGAGTTGTATGCGTGTTGCGTTGCTATATATCCCAGCGCTCGTGCGTTGGACCGAAGCAATGGCAATCAGCAACGAACGAAGCCAGTGTGACGTTCCCTTTAAGCAGTGCAATGCAACTGATCTTTATTACCTTTTTTGCCACTGGCGTCGCTGGTGTCTTGTTTCTATCCACTTTGCTCTTGATACAACACACGTCACTGCCGGTACAGCTGCCCTGATACCTGCAAACATGACTTTGGTTCAACCTTCAAGAATAAATAAATAAATATGCGCCGGACAGCATTAAATTTTCTTGGTTTTGGAGAAAGAGTGTACTGGTACTGGTATTTCTTGTGTCACGAAATACCAGTGGCCTAACTCTGGACACAAAACCCGATCCAATGATTATAGCCATCCCTGTCACTCATACCAGGCCGTGTATGCGTGTGACAGGGGTGGCTATATTCATTGGATCGGGTTTTTTTATTTTTTATTTTTTATTTAAGAACTTTATTGCACAAGTAACAGTGTACAAAAGGTGGACTTAATGCTAAAAGCATTCTCTCCCAGTCATACCTTTAGGTCATGCAGAAAGAATATAAGTGGGTGCAGGAGCATAATGTAGTAAAAATTTAGAAAAACGCAACAAAAATATCATTATGAAGCATAACAATATTATATTATTACATACTATAATACAGGGTCTAACGAAATCAATTATCGACCGCCAACGAGGGGTATCTATACATCATACAGAACACGATGACAAAATATTGACATATGTTTTATAGTGATTTTTTAAAGTTATGTTTTCTAACAAAATAATTCAATTAAATAACGAATCCCGCTTTACATGCTTAAAGGTGCGCTTACACGGGCAACTAAAATTGCTAAATTCCAGTCAATACTCGTCAACTATGACGTCACGACTACATCAAGCAATTTACGGCAACGGCAACAAGCATCAATACTGCGCAATACAATATTGAGCGCTATGGCGCAACTTCAGCAACTAGGCAATACTGTCGTACACGAGCATTTCAGTGGCGCAACTTCTTCAAGGCAATACTGTCCTAAACGAGCATTTCAGTATTCGCTCGCTATGGACGACATTGTCTTTGCTGCGGCGGCTTGTAGCGCTTTTTTTATTATTCATCAAAAACAAAAAAGAAAGAAAAGGAATAGGCGTATCTGGGTGCGATCGTTTTTGGCAAAAAGACCGCAGTTTTCATTGTGTAAAGAATTAGATGATATATTATTCAAAAACTTTACTAGAATGTCACGAACAGACTTTGAATTACTTTTGAGTAAAGTTAGCCCATTAATTACGAAACAGACGACCAACATGAGAGAACCAATTTCTGCATCAACAAAACTTGCTTTAACCCTTCGATTTCTGGCAACTGGAGATTCATACAAAAGTTTAATGTATCTGTTTAGAATTTCTGATAGTTGTATTGCACTATTTGTACCTACTGTATGCAGAGCTATTGCAGAAGTTCTTCGAGAATATATAAAGGTAAATTATTTTAATTTATAAGTGAGGGTAGTTAATTTAAAAATAATTGTTTTAATCAAACTTTTTATTTAAATTTACAATTAAGTAGGTTTTTAATTAAAATAAATCAATCAGTAGTAATGTACTCCACGGCAGTAGTATTTCCGTCTAAATTACGAACTGCTCTAACCATCAATACACTATCTTGGCTAATTGCTTGTTGAATTGCTTCTGTATATTCGACCTCTGCAGCTGGAGTATTGGGGTGGTGAGTTATTGAAGAAGAAGCGTGTGTAGATATAGGAGAATACTGACATTGAGATTGAGTATTTAGTACGTTTGTCACGTTTGAGTCAGAAGAATTGCTAGCCTCATAAACCGACGTAGGACTAGGAGTGGGTATAGCATTGTAGGAAAGAGGAGAAGGAGCAGGTGAGTATACACGTTGGCGGTAAGAGGAAGAAACGCTGGGTGGAGAAGAATACTGCTTTCCCGAAACACTACTTCTGCTTCTTTCATCATAATATCCCATATCGGCTTCATATAAGATTGAAGAAATTTTATATTCTACTTGATTGCGTACATACTGACTATATGTTAACAGTTTTTGGTTTACATGCTCTCCAAAAGCTAATGATTTAGTGGAAATCTTCTCTTTTACTGCTTCCATAACTTCACAAGCGTCACGATAACGAGCATCTTCAATGGTTCTTTTCTTCTTAGCACTTGGTGACTTCGAAGGCGGTGGTAGTTCGGGGTTAAATGTGATCGTGTCATCAGCATTCGTATCAACCTGAAATATAAAATAAATAGTTCTTAAATAATATTTTAAAAGAAAATATATTGAATGCTACGAATAACAAATTGAATGCGCAGAATGGTGGTCTAAGTAAATACGTCCTAATAGTCGCATATACAGGGAAGTAAAGTGCTATGAAGAAGACATTAATAGTACATTATGATATAAGTGCGGTAAGTTGAAAATTACAGCCGAGGCGATATTGCTATTAGAAAGCTGTAATTTTCAAAGCGCACGTATGTCACGACGTTTTATAACATATTTGCGAGGAAATAAACCGTGCATGTTACTTTATTTAAAAAAAAAATCGTGCGTTTTACTTTACAATAACGCACAATTGCGTAATGAAAAGCCGTACATGTTACTTAACAATAACGCACAAGTGCGTAATGAGGTACATTATGATACTGAAATTGGTGTAATTACAGCCACTTTACGAGCAAATATGTTATAAAATTAGCTAAAATATTCTTTTATCTACACTCATGTCATAATCTTCATATTAAGAATTCAAAGGTAAATTGGCGTTTTAATAGGCGTTATACTATACATTGATAAAAAGTGAATTAAAAAAAACTGAATTATAATGATTCATTATAATTCAGATTTTCACTTTACGTTACAGTTAAAAGTTTGTTTCTGGCCTCTGCTGCATGGCAATTTGGCCAGTTTTTTGCTGTGTTGAGGTTTGCTACTAATAGTATTACGTTCGAAAACACTCCCATGAAAGGAAAAATAACCCTGACAGCGGGATAGCTTATTGAGAATCTTCAAAGTGAAAAAGATACGGACTCTTGTCAGGTGAATTTTCACATCAGGAGTGTTTTCGGAATATCTCTAACCAGTGTTTCTTTCACTGAGTTTTGATAGCGCCATTTTCTAAAAGTGTTTCCCTTTGATTTCTTATATTGAAGATTAAAACATGAATGTAGATAAAGTAGTGTATGAGACTGCACATAACTTGGTATTAAAACACGCGAATGGTATTAAAAAACTCGCCTAGTTTCGTTTTTCAAAATCTCGCTTGTGTTTTAAGAACCTTCGTTATGTGGCAGTCACATAAACTACTATTATATGGAACTAATGTGTTATTTAACTTTTTTTACAGTTGCCTACGAGCAGTGAAGAATGGAAAAGTATAGCGAAAGATTATGAAGATATCTGGAATTTTCCACACTGCTTAGGTTCTATGGACGGCAAGCATGTCCGTATCATGTGTCCTAATAAGAGTGGCAGTCACTTCTTCAATTATAAAAAATTTCATAGCATTGTTTTGTTTGCTGTCGTGGATGCTCATTATAAATTTTTATACGTAAATGTTGGATGCCAAGGCAGAATATCTGACGGAGGAGTTTTTGCCAACACAACGTTTGGGAAAGCTATCTTAAATAAAACATTGCCCATTCCACCAGCGGAACCATTACCACACCGAGAACGGAACACTCCGTATGTTTTGGTGGCGGATGATGCGTTCCCACTTTCCGAAAATATAATAAAACCATACTCGTGCGATTTAAATCGAGGATCTCCCAAAAGAGTTTGTAATTATAGAATATCTAGAGCACGGAGAGTAGTTGAAAACGTTTTTGGTCTATTAAGTTCAGTATTTAGAATTTTCCACACGAGTTTTGAACTAGAAGTTGAAACAGTTAAATGTGCCACTTTGGCTACTTGTTATTTACATAATTTTTTACGACGAAACAAGCGAGCGCGACGATTATATACACCACCTGCTACGTTTGATATGGAGGATACCGATTTTAACATAATACCTGGACAATGGAGACAAAACTATGATCCTGACGATTTAACTAATCTAGAAATTCGGCCAAGAAATGCATCTGTAATGGCTAAATTGAACAGAGATGAATTTATGCATTATTTTATGTCTCAACGTGGAAGTGTCCCATGGCAATCTGCTTATTTGAATAATAATTAATAAAATAATAGGATGTGTCCAGTGATATGATAAGATTTGTCGTGTAATATGATATGATATGATGAATAACTATAATTATTTGATTTTGCTTATGTTCTGATTACTTACTGTTATTAAACTGATTACTTACTTGTGATTGTGTTTCCGTTTCTAGACCAGAATCAGCTTCATCTGTGCCTTTTAAAAAAAGCAAACTTTTAAAAGCAAACCAATTACTATCTTGAAAAGCACCACTGCCACTTTTTTGCTTCTTCTCCAATTTCTTTATTTCATTGTTGAAATATGTGCGTAAATTTTTAAATTTTTTTATTGCTTCGTCATGAGATATTTCAAACTGCAGCCCAATAGCAGTCCATTCATCTTTTTTTAGCAAGCGATCTTTAAAATCAGGACTTCTGTTATCCCACAAACAAGGATGCAAGCGAACTGCATCAATAAAGTTAATAATCTTTTCATTGTTCCAAGACAAAGACGACGCCATTTTAATACGTGTCACATTTCACAATAAACAGAGGCGATTACCTGCGATTACCTGACGACGCCTTGCCGCGCGCTATCCCACTTCCACCCGACCTCTCGCTCTCCCCGCGGAAGCAAGACGGCAAGCCGCAAAACATACAATTGCGAACGAGATGCATACAAAAATTGCCTGGAATTTCCAAGCCCATTGGATATTCGTCAATTCGTATCTGCGACATTGAGCGATATGAAATATCTGGAGCAATTAGAAGCAATATCGCCGAAATAATTGCCGCAATTTATTTATTTTCCTCCATATTGCTCCATATTGCTCCACTAATTGCTCCAGATCGGTCCATTCGTGTTGCCGGGCAATTATTGCCCTCGTGTAAGCGCACCTTTACGCACACGCAAGCACCAACACAGATAGTGAACAGCCGCGGTCGTCATTCATACACACACGCACCGATGGTACCTGCTCCGTAAGTCCAATGTCGTCCATGATTTCGACTCTAGTCGTCTCAGTCACCCATACCAGGATGACGTGTGAGCAAGCGAGATGGCTATAGCCGAAACCGTAATTTACGTGCAACGTCTCACGGAGTAGGCCCCCAGGCTCGTCTATCGTCGTCTCTCTCTCTCATTGGACGAATCAGCTGGTCTAGGACCTACCTAATTATGCGTCTAGTCTAGGTATTATCATCTTTAAATGAAAGATTTTTTTTAACTAGCAGTGCAAATTAAATGAATAGGCTGGAGGTTCATGCAATTAGTGATAGATTTGCATACTTACTTTAAAGTTGTAGTATCTCCTTTTCCTACTACCAAAGTTATAACAGACACAACAACCTTATCAATAATGTTAATAAACGATGCCAAATAAATTAATAACAGCCAAGACAAAATTTTATAAGACAAAAGCGTGTAGCGTGTGTGTACCTACATAAACAGTTAAAGATGTTATTATTAAGTAAAACATGAGTCTTTTCTCCTACCTACCTAAACCCCAAAAGAGACAATAAGTAAATGACTCTTTTGGTTTAAGGAGAGGAGGCTAAGGAAGTGGATAAGCATAAAGAAAATAGGACATTGATAAAACAATTTATTTTTAAAGACATATCTACCTATTACAAATTTTCAGGTTTATGTTATGTTACTATGACTCGCAATTTTAATGAAAATACTCGTAGATAATGCTTGTAGTTAACAAACAAACAATAATTAAGCTCTCTAAATTAAAAGCTGTCTTTAGCTAATTCATCGATAAATAACCCATTCACATGAATGTTGTTGTTAGTTACGGACTTACGGTAATCTAACGCAATCTAACACAAAATGTCTAAAGTTTCGATGCACATCATCACTTCACACGATTAAGAATGTCACTTAATATCACTTTTCCCGTATAACTGGTACATTTTCTATCAATCACGCACGTAACAACAACACATCTTCTTGTAATAAAATAAACGATGTCACGTAGCTGCGTAGGTAGGTAGGTAGGTAAGGTATGGAGTGGCGATAGGTCGGGCGCCGCGCCGGCCAGGGCACCGGGCCCCCTGTGCCCGATCCACCGACAGCCGAACCCGAAGGAAGGAGACGCGGAGGTGACGGAGACCACAGTCACACTTCACACTAGGCAGGGGCTCCGTCCGTTCTGCTGAATGAACATTTCGCCGCGCTGAAGATGTGCGTGGAACATTTCACGCCGAAGATGTGCGTGATGTAGAGGAGCACCCGCTCGGCCTCTCGGCAGGCAAGTCCACCCATCCAAGAAAGACCTGGAGTCAGTTTACTGTTCAGGCCGTAATTGACTACTTGGGTTCAAAAAACACGTCCTTGCCGTGGCGAGGTGAGTTTGCGACTGACGCAATAAAAATCAACGCGCGCGCGGACGCCGAAAGAAGAACGCCGCCGCCGCGATCTTTTGTTTGCGTGTGCCGCGGCCGCGCCGCGCACCGACCATGTCTGCTAGCTTGTTGGTGTGCGTGCGAGTTTGATAGTGCAGTAGTAAACAGCTGGTAAACGGTGTAGTTTTTCGCATTTATGAAGTGCTACTGTTTTGTTGATTATCTCCGAAACTAGCCTGAATTTTTTTCTCAAATTTGGTGAGCGTGATCAGTGTGATTTATAGATAACCCCCGTTGGCGGTCGATAACTAAAATTGTTAGACCCTATATATATGTTTTGTCAAATACATATATATATATATATTTGATATGGGTTTTGTGTCCGGAGTAAGGCCTCAGGAAACAAATAGGACAGAATAAGCAGTTGGGCCGGGCAGTCCGGGCACAGATACGAAGAGGCAGCCGTACCTACCATACCAATACCGTGCTAGGAAAAGCAACTGAACACGGTACGCTCTAACTTGCCCACTGAACGGATTGACAGCGTTCTGTCTCACCGTTAAGCCGGCTGTACACATGGGGCCAAGGTGTTGGGCCAATGTTTTGGGCAAAAATGATGGAAACCAAGATTACTGTTCACACATTGGCTTACTGATCATTCTGCATTGGCGCTTAAAAGATGGACGTAGAAGTTCTTGCAGCCGCGGCAATTTATAACAGTGCGTTTAATTATTACGTCCATGTGCACCAAAGTAGAGTGACTAAAAAGAAATGGCGCAATAGAAGGTGGTGGATGGTGACTATTCATCGGAATAGAACGAGGTACATATATGTGTTATTAGTTATTATTGATTTACAGGCTGATAATAATTTTGCAAAAAGTTAGAAGGTCAGTGTCAACTGTGAACTGAACAAGACACCAACGTGTGAACGCTGTTTGCGGAGCGCGCCAAGATCCTTTGATGTGTGCACTAAAAACCGACACTATTCGGATGGCCTGCCAATGTTGGCGCCAACTAGACCAATTAAGCCAACATACCGCCAAGTAGCTCTCTACACGTTAGCCCAACACGTTGGCCCAACACCTTGGCCTCATGTGTACAGCCGGCTTTATATGGAGAGTGTTTTGCCAGTTCTGACATGCTCTGTGCATGGCACGCGACGGTGTTGGTCGGGTATGGAACGATGTCGTTATTTTTTGCCTGACATGTTCCTAGCGCGGTCATGCGGTGTAATGAGCAAAAACCTTACCCGGTATAGTGAGAATTGACCTGTCAACATCTCACGCACCTCAGCACCAAATATTTTGGTGCTGAATAAACGTTTTTTCTTTCTTTCTTTCTTTCAGTGACAGGTCCATTTATACGATATACGGGTAATAGTGTTGGAAGGCTGTCCTCTTCTCTTCATTATGTAGTAAAACTTGGTTTGGTGTTGAGGGTCTTTGCATAATCAGATACTATAACAAACGCTACTAACCGGGCATTGATCATTCCACTGCCGTCGTAGTCCTGATCACACTGATAGTGTGGGACACATATGCCTTCGCTATGGTCTCTGGTAACGCAGGCATCATCTGAGAAAAAAAAACCATTTGAAAAATCGCGTGGACCACTTTGCGGAAACCTATTTAATTCTTAAAAGATGAAATAAGAAACTAAAAATCGCGGGACTCGAACCAGCATCTTCTGGCTAACTGCTCTTCCAATTGAGCTACCGCGCCATAGGAAAGAATTTCGCGAGGTCGGACCGACGGCACGGTAGCTCAATTGGAAGAGCAGTTGGCCCGGTTAGCCAGAAGATGCTGGTTCGAGCCCGCCCGTGCGCAATTGTTTGTTTCTTATCTTTTAAGAGTATTGTAAACTTTTCCTTGCGTCACTATGCACTGACAGATTCATTCTTACGATGTTTAACAGGTGGTAAGTATAGAAATATAAATATAAATAAATGTATGATATACTAAATCTTTATTAGATACCCACCTTTCTCCTTATTCCTGGTAGTTATATCCGTTGTAGAATCGTCCTGTGTACAAATTTTAAATAAAATATTAGTCATGCATGAGTTATGTAGGTAATAAATAAATAAGACATTTTTAAATTTAAAGAACCCCGTTGCCAATAGATAAAGGCTCATTTATCATGACTAACGAACCTCTTATTCTTCTTCTTAAACTCAAGAGCTTCGCTCTTGTAGGTGGAGTGATTGAGGGATGTGGTGAAGGGATGGAGAATTGCCATTCATTTCTTTTGTTTGCCTTTATCTTGACCTCCTGATATACCACATTGACTTTTTCCTTTACTTGAATGGGAATGACAAATAATTTGGAGAATATACTGGAAGGAAAAGTGGAAGGAAAGAGGGGAAGAGGAAGACCTAGGGGAAGTTATTTCGACTAACGAACACTCGGGATAAAATTATAAATGACATCTAGGCAAAAATGAAAAAAAAAAACCGTTTAAGAGTTACGATACCACAGACAGGTACTCAAAACATAGACAGACACGCCTCTCTTTTTGCATCGGGATGAAAATGAACATTCTGTAATATTTCTCCACCTCAGAGGCCATTCTAAGCGCCTTAGCGCTGTGCTGTGCTATGTCATGTCCATTTTTGAAATACTTATAGTTACAAAATCGTTTGCCATATAAAAATAAATAATACATCTTAGCCTAAAATACTAATAAAATGTAAAACTACTTACATCTCCTGGTATAATTTTTCCCACTAACAACTTAGCTGGACAGCAAACTTGTATGCCTCCGCGATAAACCTGGCAAGGGTCAGCATGCCTGAAGCAAGAACATTGCAGTAAGTTAATACAAACATCCCACTGCTGGGCAAAGGCCTCCCCTCAAGTATGAGGTGGTATGAGCCATACCTACTCCATCACGCGAGCTCAGAGTTGGGTGTCACTTGAACAACGAACGAATGCTCTGAGTAGAAGAATTTAATGAAGTGGGGATAGAATGAGCATTCGCTCGTCTGATTTAAAAAGATAGACGCTTCCAAAGTGGTTGTTTTAATAATTAAGCCAATTTGACCCGAATGGCGACGGACACACTTAATGCATTTTTCGGTATACAAAGACCGTCATAATTTATCATTGCGATAAACCTTTCCATGATAATGTTCTTGCCGTCTACGATGCTAGAGTCATTGACACAGAGATGCACCAAAACGCAGCGACCCTGGCTGCCATCGTAGGCTTCACACGGATCACCTGGAAATACAAAAGTATACTGTTTTAAACTTTCATGGTCACTAACATTAGAATAGTTAGATACGGGATTGTTACCATGTACCTTATTATTTATGAGCTTCCGATATTTCGGCACTGTTGTAAGCGCCATGATCACGGAGTAGCTTGCAACAATGCCGAAATATCGGAAGCTCATAAATAATAAGGTACATGGTAGCAATCCCGTATCTAACTATTCTAATACAAAAATAATTATCAAAAATAATAAAAACATGAAAACACATTTTTTTTAGCGTTTTTCGATCGCCATCTGGTGTTCGACAGGAAAATGATGTCGAGACTCCCCGCTGTCGTTTATTAATAAATAATAATAAAAAAAATATTAATAATAATATAATAATGTCGTGTATAAATGTGTTTTTAATGTGTTTTTTTCTAGATTTCACAATTTTACCAACAAATAAGGGAGGGGTTCCATTTAAAAGTTACTCATATTTATCAGTGGAGTCTCTATTCAAAACTTTGTCAGTGTTAGCAAAGTCACCCTGTATATCGAAAAGAGTCTGACGTAATTATTTTCATTTAATTTTTAACATTTCGTTTCACTTACCGGGTTTTCTGTTCCTGAGTGGTGGGACAAGTGTCTGAAAAATGCAAATGACTACATCACTAACCTATAAATAAGTCATGAAGTATTTTTATACTTTAGAATAGTAAGTCATGGAAGAACTAAATGTGTTCATCAATGTCTACATGATTTTGAGTCATCGCAAGTTATTAATAATCTCAAAGCGATTAAACATGATAGAATTGTTTAGAATCTTTAACTAAAAACATAGTTTGATGACACGTTTGGTGCAGTGGTTATCGCTTCTGATTACTGAGCCAGCGGTCGCGGGTTCGAATCCCGGAGGAGCACGAACCATTGATAGGCTAGACAATGACATCCTTTTTTTATTTACAGTCTAATTTATCTTATTTTCAGTATGTCCATTACGAAATTCAGTCCTTGTCATGATTTTCCGACTACTGTGACTATCAAACCTTTATTATTAGTTTATTTTTGTCTATATAGCGTTTTGTCACCATACAAACTTAATAATATGCCGTATGCCTATAGGCATACGCCCGGATTGCTTAAGACACGGGGTTCAATTCCTCGTCTGTCACAGGTTTACAGTTGCTTCTTACAAGTGCAATTTATATAATCCTTTATTTTTTCAATTATTTATTTTGCTGTGTAATTCTGAACTTTCATTCAGTCAAACCAGATGCAAAGTCTATAAATTACATTAATAACATTAAACAACTGAAAAGATATCGAAATTAGTCAAAGTACCTAGTCTACAAGCCTATCAACCGTTTTCGGCTTGACCTTTACTTACGGGACACCCTGTATTGTATTGCTATTTTCCTTAATATACAAGAAACAATAAATAGAGGCAAAACGAGAAATAATAATGCGAATCGTTTTCCTGTTTTGGTTCAAGACACGATTATGCTAAAGAAGTAAAGACCTTGATAAAAAATAAGCCGATGAGGCGTTTTTATCTTAGAAATTAACCTTTCAATCATATTATTAATAACGTAAATGGATATTGTTTGTTGTTATGTGTTTCTTATTGTTCTTTTCTTTTCTTTTATGTTTTCTTGTTTTGTGTTTTAAACTATACCCACAAGGCACCCTCTGAAAATCAATGTCGTGGCATGCATCTTGCTGCCACGATAAATGCTGAGAGGGTGCCTTTTCGACTCATACTCGATGTTAATGTTGAATAAATGTGTGTCTGTTTATTGTATATGTGTTTACGAGTCAGTGTATAGTATAACTCTGCCTCGGTGGCGCAGCGATTAGAGGGTCGAATTTTAAAGCGACGGCTGCGCCAGAGGTCCCGGGTTCGATTCCCGGTTAGGGCCAAAAATATGTACCTGTTTTTCTGTTCAGAAATTCTCAGGGAAGCCCGGAGTTTGGGAAATGGCGGTGTTTCACCCCCGTGCCTTGGAAAGCACGTAAAGCCGTTGGTCCTGCGCCTGATCTCTCTCCGGTCGTGTCAGATTACTGTCCCATCGGGCTATGAGAGTGAAAGGAATAGAGAGTGCACCTGTGTTTGCGCACACACTTGTGCACTATAATATGTCCCGCGTAGTCTGATAGTCGTTGTGACTGGGCACCGTAGTCGAAATCGGCTAGTGGGACTATTATTATTATTATACTATATGTATTTGTGAGTCGAATAAATGTATTTTCTTTCTTTCTTTCTTTCTTTCTTATCAAAGTTTACTCACACGAGGATTGACTGTGGTCTCAGTTATCTTTTCATGGTCCAGCTCGCAACAGACTTCTGAATTCCAACAAGAAAGTTTCCTGTTAAAAAATACAACAAATGAATACATGTCCAACCGATGAACCGATTTAGATGATGTTGGCATTTAGGCTACAAAACATCACGCTGCGACGGGAGGGGAGGGAGCAAACTCATAATAACGCTAGTTTATAATATTAGTAGGATAGAATCTCTTAGATTTAACTCGTCAAGTATGTGTGAACGAGACACAATAGAAATTCCATTATTATGCGACTCCCGGGAGTCGTTCGATACCTGACTGATTAACTGCCTCGGTTAGAGGGTCGCATTTTAAAGCGACGCGACGGCTGCGCCAGAGGTCCCGGGTTCGATTGCCGGGTCGGGCCAAAAATATGTACCTGGGTTTTTCTGTTCAAAAATTCTCAGGGTAGCCCGGAGTTTGGAAGGTGGCGGTGTTTCACCCCCGTGCCTCGGAAAGCACGCAAAGCCGTTGGTCCTGCGCCTGATCTCTCTCCGGTCGTGTCAGATTGCTGTCCCATCGGGCTATGAGAGTGAAAGGAATAGAGAGCGCACCTGTGTTTGCGCACACACTTGTGCACTATAATTTGTCCCGCGCAGTCGGTTAGTCGTTGTGACTGGCCACCGAAGTCGAAAACGGCTAGGGGGACTATTATTATTATTTATTAGGATAGAATAGTAAAGCGGAAAAAGCGTTACGCTATAAGCGAACTACGGAATCAAAAGTAGAGGAAAATCCACAATTCAATAGATAGCTTACCTTTCCATTATTCCTAAGGCGCCGTCTTGATTTATTTTCCCTTTCCTACACAAGTGCGACGGAACACAATACCCTTTTCTACCATCATCAAATTCGCAACGAGTAGCTGTAAAAATAATTATTCTTTAATCAACAACATTTACCTATACAGGGTGTATTTTTAATTCTATCTTTCTTTGGTGTAGAGACTACAATCTTCAGAAAAAAAAACATTAATTTAAATTCACATTTATTTGATTATTTATTTTATTTTATTCACAATTCACAACGGCAACGCTCGTGTGGCTTCACTCTAACATATAAGTAGTAATAGTGAAAAGTATTTAATTAAATGTTAATCAGATCAGAAAAATACTCACGTTTATTATTAGTATCGACGGGTGGGACTAGAGTTGTCTCTTTGTTACCTGTCAAGTTCCAATTGTTAAATGGTATTCTCAAAAAAATATTTTGGTGAAATCAATATTTATTTATTTGTTTATTTATTTTATTTGTACAGAATGTGGCCTGTAATATGGACAAATATTTAAATTATAGACGCTTTAAATAACCATCAATTCTATATACTTTAAATTTTTAATAATGAGAATAAATGTATTTGTGTTTTCTAACAAAATCAATCCAACCAGCAATGTATTGCAAACAAATATGTCCAGTCCATAAAATTAATATTCCTATCGGAATAGGAGAACAAGTAAAAGCTGTCAAACGAAACCCATTTTGGATGACAATAACTATTTTTAGTAAGTTACATTAATAACTTAAAATAAGATAACCTTACGTCCAGGAGCCCTATTTTTGAATCACTCGCGTCAAGATGGCGTGTGATATTCAATGTTTAAAGTCGAATTTTGGAATGTAAACCAGTTGTAATCTACATAAAAAGGATTTGAAAAATCATTGCTCAATTTTGTGGGTGAATTTCCCAACAGCAAATTTTACGCGGCATGAGTGAAATCGGCAGTGCAGAGTGATACAATGAAGCTTATTTATTTTTTTATTTATAGAAGGCGTTATCCCGTATACGAGACCATAAATATTTTTTGATTAGGACTACGTTAAATTCGGAATAAAAAATGATAAAGCACCATATTTTTCATTTCGGTTGCGCGGTCAAATCCATTTTTCTGTTTAATTTCCCTTATATAGTAAAAACTTTTGGTTATTTAGTATTATTGCTTATTTCATTTAAATCGTGAATAGTTATAGTACTATCACATAATAATTTTATAATTTAATCTATGATCTATATTAATTAAATGACTTATAAGTAAAAATGCATGTGGTCAAATAAGGCTTTTCATATCGGTGAATTTTAGTTTGTCGAGAATATTTTTGCGTGGGACAACTCTAGCTCCTTGCCCCCGCGCTAAAACGCTACATACCAGTGCCGCCTCAATGCTTAAAGTAAATAGAAGTGCGCCGCTTGCTCCGTGTTCCCGCCAAAAAAGTAAGTAGTTGGTTTCGGTGACATGGGACATTTTATTTTTCATTTCCGCAGGTTGGAATATATTATCATCCAATTCTCCATAAAATGTATGAAATATTTATTGGTATCCTTCCCAAACTACGTTTATTAGTGTGGTATTAATAACGTTGTGACTTTAAAACTTTTATTGTTATGTTAAATTATGTCGTTGATTTTAATATCGGTGTTTTCATTTCGGTTGATTCGGTGGCCTAGATTGACCACCGAAATGAAACAAAATTCACCGAAATGATAAAAAATATCATTTCGGTGAATTTTATTAATTCCGGTGCGTAAATTGTTCATATCGGTGATTGTTTTTCTCATTTCGATGGCTTCATTATATCATTCCGGTGAAATCTATACTATATTATACAGCTGAAGAGTTTGTTTGTTTGTTTTTTATTTGAACGCGGTAATCTCAGGAACTACTGGTTCAATTTGAAAGAATATTTTTGTTTTGCCTTCCTTTTTAGGATTCCGAACCTTGAAAGGTAAAAAACGGAACCCTTATAGGATCACTTCGTTGTTCGTCCGTTTGTCTGTCCCTACCGTTTTTCTCAGGAACACGTGGAGGTATCAAGCTAAAATTTAATCAAAAGCTCTGCGGTCCCTTAAAGCTGTAAAAAAATCAAACTTCTAAGCCAACACAATAAAAAGATACAGCCGTTATTGCCGTAAATATCAGCAAATTTCCGCAAATTTTCAACACTCGAAAAGGAATCAAAACCTACCTACAGGGTACTTCCCGTGAACTTAGAATCTTGAAATTTGGTACAAAGCAATGTCATTTATAGTACAGATACAGGAATAATTGCGAAAACTGTATTTTTTTGTTATATCATATAAAAACAAAACTTACTGCCCCTTTCTTCATGACCGCGTTAAGGTGTTAAATGAAAATTACAATGAAATACATAATGAACTATAATTAAGATACAAATTATTAATTCAGCGAAAAGCGTCGTCATTTTATTACAAAATGTCACAGAAAAAAAGACGCTTTAATTTTCCATATAACTACTATTGATTCCCACTCTACGCTCTGACCGATCCAAAGGTTCCCATTATGCTAGCAGCATTGCCTCGTTAAATAGCAATGGAAACCTGTTGAACCAGCCAGAGTGGGGATCATTACCCTTATCCCTCAGTCGTTGTCCCAACTCTTTGAAAAGCTCGCGTGCCTCATCTCCCCAGGGCCCAGCCGTCTCCACAGCGATTGGAACAAAATCTTACTCAGACTTTAGCTCAGCATACTTAGTATGTTTTAACTTGGCAGCATTTTCCGCCACTGAACCTGCTGAAGTAACAGGCATACTGTAACTTCAACAGGTTCAGTAAATGTGTCTAACGCATGTTGCGTCCCATAAGAGGCTACGCCCTCTTCGCCATGGAACCAACGTTAGGCCATCTGGTCTCTTACCATCCATGCGGGACAAGCCTGGTGGCTCTAGGACGCAAGGAATATTTACGGAAACCGTAGCCCGACGCACAAATTCATTAATAGAATGGTATAAATTGCACTTGTAAAAAGCAACTGTGAACCTGTGACAGACGAGGAATTGAACCCCGTGTCTTACGCAATCCGGGCAATTAAGTTTGTATGGTGACAAAACACTATAAAAACAAAAATAAACTATAATAGAATGGTGCTTCGGGAACCGCCCCGCACATCTTTGGCAACTCAGTCCATGGTGGCCGTTTTCATCTACCATCACACCACAAATACTGCGATGAGGTTTACAAACTTTGCTGCCCAGTCTTAAAGCTACTGCAATTCTTAAGGAATTGTTGTCAAGAAGCGTACCCAACTGTGGAGACGGCAAAGCATGCAGCCAAGCACCAGATTCAGGTTTCGCAACTGCTTTAAGGCATGCCAACATGACGCTGGAACCTACGGGAACGGAGTAAAGGCAAAACGCACAAAAAATGTCGAAGAGGACCGCTAGTAGTGTTGTTAAGCTAAAAAGTTTTTTTAATATGATATGGGTTTACTTTTGTCTCTAGACTATACCAGACGAGGCACAGACAGGGACGACGAAGAAGCGAGCTCACCCAGAAGAAGCCTGTTCACTCTTTTTCTGAAAATAGCAGGGTTGTAGACCGATGGAAACACATATGCGGGTAGAGAGTTCCACTCTTTTGCTGTGCGCATTATGAAAGTTGACGAGAAGCGCTTAGTTCGAAAACTTTTTAAACGCGCTAATCTCAGGAACTAATGCTCCGATTTAAAAAAAAAAGGTTATATAGCTCATTTATCGGAAAAGGTTATTGGCTATACTTGGTGTCCTTTAAATAGAGGTCCAGCCTAAAATAGGTGATAGGCTAGACAATGACAGTCATTAGAAAATATATTAAAAATGTAAGTTATGTCCTTTTCAAGTTGTGTACATTAGAAAATCTACCAAATTGTCATCTAGTGATGGGTTTTCGACTACTAAAAAAGTAAGTAAAGTTAGCCTGTAAGCATCCCACTGCTGGGCAAAGGCCTTACCTCAAATGTGAGGTAGTATGAGCCATACTCCACCACGCGGGCTCAGTGCGGATTGGCGGAGGGGTGTTTGCAAGGCAAGCGACCAACCTTGCTGTCAGATTTTTATCAAGCCGCCCTTAGGGGCCTCTGACTAGGCTTAACGACTAATACCGATCGATATTAGCCGGGACCAACGGCTTAACGTGCCTTCCGAAGCACGGAGATGCTCGTGATGTACGTCACTTATATGGTCGGAATGGTCACCCATCCAAACACCGACCGCGCCGAAAGTTGCTTCACTTCGGTATTACTACCAAAGCGCTGCCACCACTGCGCTTCGAGCACCTCCGACTACTGTTAATACAAATTCTTTTTTTACTTGTTTATTTTGCGATGCGAGTTTATATAGCCGAAGGCCTATTTTATTTGTAAATCAGGTTACATTTAATAATAAATAGTAAATAAAAAAGTGAAAATTTGTAGTCACAGTAGTCTAGCTTATTACCCGTATTGTGTGCAGCGCACGGCGCTTAAATTTCGCGGGGAGAATTGCTGTTTTTCCGTTATAATAATATATAAGTCCTGAAAGAAGGTTAACTTCTACGTACGGGATACTGTAAAACATCACGCTATGACCTACGGGAATGGAGTGAAATCAAAACGCACGGATGCAGTCACGACGAACCACGTGTTTTAGTGTATAGAAGTAATTTTGTTAAAGGTTTTCGGTGGGTGGATAAGTGTTGTCATTTCGGTGGGCGAGTTATTTCATTTCGATGAGTCGTTTTTTCATTTCGGTGGCATCAAAACTTTGAAGTAATGTATCTTTTTAGTTTATCAAGATATTTTGATGGCGTTACGTATTGATCTAAACAACATCAAGAAGTATCATAAATACACAGACACACGGGGATTAACGCGATCGCGATAAACATAATTACCTTATGTTTTTGCCTGACGTTTCGATCGGGTTTCACCAATCGTGGTCACAGGCGAACTGATGATCTGCGATTTCTTCACTCCGTTTGCGGGGTAGAATTGTCTTGTTCTACCCGCAAAATATTTATTATTTGCGTACCGCCACCACACACTACACTGACAGTATCCCTATTCTGGAAACCGCTCGACACGTCCGTATTCTGGCGATCACTCGACTGCGAACTATAACGAGGCTGTGTCATTTTAATCACTGGATATCTTAAGACAGGATGTGGCTGTAACATTACGTAGAGCAAGACCTCCAGCTAACAATATCACTATAGAAGAGCGTCAAGCACTGAAAAGTATTACTGAAAACAAAGACATTATAGTGCTGAAGGCTGATAAAGGAAACGCCACTGTGGTGATGAACACAAATGATTACGAGGACAAGATACGGGGGCTATTGAGTGATGAGAGTGTGTATAAGCGGGTAACTTATAACCCCACGGCCAGAGTAGCGCGTAGAATACGTACTCTTATACAGGAGAATCAAGACCTATTTACAGAAGATGAATACGAAAGACTACACAGCCCCAAGGCACAACAACCACCAAAGCTGTATGGATTGCCAAAGATACATAAAGCTAGCGTACCATTGCGACCAATCGTAAGTCAGATAGGTTCGCCTACTTATGACCTAGCAAAGTATGTGTCATCCGTTTTGCAGCCATTAGTGGGGAAGACATCATCTTTTGTTAAAGACTCACGGCATTTTGTCCAAATAATAAACAACCTCAGATTGGAACCTGATGACATCATGGTGAGTTTTGATGTGGAGTCTCTGTTCACCAATGTTCCAATTCAAGAATGTTTGGACATAGTGAAGGATAAGCTGAGTGACAATGAAATGGCTTTTAACTATATTGATTTGCTGAAGAACTGTCTGGATGGCAACTATTTTCTTTTCCAAGGTCAATATTACCTCCAGATTGATGGTGTCGCGATGGGAAGCCCTGTAGCCCCTGTACTGGCTAATCTCTGGATGGAACATTTTGAGCAGAAGGCGTTATGTCTCGGTCCTAACACAATTAAATTTTGGAAGAGGTATGTGGATGACATTTTTAGTATAGTTAAAGGTGGCAAACCGGAGGTAGATCAATATTTAGAACATCTTAACTCCATTCATCCTAAGATGAGATTTACTTGTGAGTTGGAGAAGGACAGATCATTGTCATTTCTGGATGTGAGAGTTACGTCGAGACCAGATGGTTCACTGTCACACTGTGTCTATAGAAAGTCCACACACACAGATAGATATCTACACGCTGCTTCACACCATCACCCTAAACACTTGAATTCTGTTATAATTTCGCTCAAAAATCGAGCCTATGCCCTTTGTGACCCTGAGCATTTAAAGCAAGAGCTAGATCATGTTCAGGAGGTACTCAAAAATAATGGATATAAAGTGTCACCACATCAACTGAAGCCGTCGATAAAGAAGTGCAGGAATCCAGGCGTTAATAGGCATCCCGCATATTTACCTTATGTGAAAGGGGTAACAGACAAGGTCGGTTCCCTTTTGAGAAAGTACTCCATACCCACTGTCTATATCCCTGGATCAAAGGTGATTAATGTTTTGCGCACACCGAAAGATGTCTTACCTCTACAGACACCGGGAGTCTATAGAATCAGTTGCAGCTGTGGTAGTTCCTATATATAGGCCAAACAAAGCGGACCATTGTTGAAAGGGTCAAAGAACACATTACAGCTGTAAAGAATCGCCAAATAAACAAATCAGCGATTGCGAAACATCTACTGGAAGCAGGCACCAATCACTGGATAGAATTCCACAAAACGCAAGTCCTCTCCACAGATCGCCATTTTTATTCGAGAGTTGTGCGTGAAGCGATTGAAATCCAAAAACATGTAAATTTCAATAGAGAAGATGGTTTCAAACTGTCTGCGGCGTGGAATCCAGTGATTAAAATGACACAGCCTCGTTATAGTTCGCAGTCGAGTGATCGCCAGAATACGGACGTGTCGAGCGGTTTCCAGAATAGGGATACTGTCAGTGTAGTGTGTGGTGGCGGTACGCAAATAATAAATATTTTGCGGGTAGAACAAGACAATTCTACCCCGCAAACGGAGTGAAGAAATCGCAGATCATCAGTTCGCCTGTGACCACGATTGGTGAAACCCGATCGAAACGTCAGGCAAAAACATAAGGTAATTATGTTTATCGCGATCGCGTTAATCCCCGTGTGTCTGTGTATTTATAATGCAACGCGAAAGTTTAAAAGTGTTTATTGCAAACCGCTAAGAAGTATCATAAACCATAGTTTGAATTCGAAAAATGTTAAAAATAAAAAAGTTCACCGAAGTGATAAAAAAATCGACTTTGTTGAAATTGACCCTTGTGAGTACTCACGTCTAGATTTTGAGTGATTTCCGTTGATTTTTTATGTGTTCTCGAACGAAAATCACACGCCATATCCAAGCGAGTGATTCAAAAATAGGGGCTCAGGTGATTTATACTTATCTTCCTAGGTTAAATATATTAGTGTATCGCATGATAAACAGTCGACACAAAATATCGTACAGTTTTACACTAAGGCTGCACCTAAGTGTGAAACGAAAAATTACTTATTTGCACAAAATATTCGTAAACATGCATTAAATGTTATTTTGTCTTTACTTTTTAAATAACGTTAACGTTTATAGAAAAGAAGAAGCTAACTTCGTACTTAAAATTTAAACCGGATTGGCAACTATAAATCGTAAATTGAGAGGCTTCGATTTGGACTAATTTACCTCTTAAATGAGAAGTTATAATGTAATGAACTATAATCAATCACCGATCAAGTCTCAGAGTTTCAGAAGCACAATTACTCTAAAGCATACACAATTTCATTTGAAATTATAAAAAATCACATGAAAGAAATTTTCAGCGAGCCTCTTTGGGCCTCCTAACTGTTTGACAGCCGCCAAAAATGGTTCTGCTGCATCATATCTCGCATCTCTTTTTATCGCACAGCTTTATCCTACTGACATCTCGCTTTTGTCGTTCTATTCCAAAAGGGATAATAATTTTATGGTCCAGTCTTAGATTTCGATGTACATTGATTGGATGTTATAACTAACATTACAATATCTCTGAGTTAAAGCATTTTAGAGCACTGTAACCATCTAGGTAACACGTATACTCTGTAGAATCATTGTTTTTTTTATGCTTCTATTACAGGCCACACGCTGTATATTTTTTTACTTTTACTCTTTCATTTACCTCTATCAGTTCTTTTGTCCACGGAAGATGGCGTTGGCTGTAACAAAAAACCATTATTATAGTCTTGGACTTGACCTAATCCGCTTAGTGCTGACTGCATACAAATTACCGCTAAGGCACTGGAGCTCTATTTTTGAACTCCGAATCAATAATTTTGAATAACTCTGAATACTGACACGAGTGATTCAAAAATAGAGCTCCTGGTAAAGTCCGTTTTTCTTTGCTTGGCAAATATTATAATCATTATAATCAATATTTTTAAATTATTAATTTCGTTAAAAGGAATTTTAAATTTGATTTATTATACTTGTATTTTTTTCTTCAGTGTCCATTCAATTTTGAATCTACATATTTTCATATTTAAAACTTTCGGTATTTCGACCTTTGATATTACTAACTTTCGGTATTTTGATTTTCGGTATTTCGTTCATAGATATTAAGATACTCACCCGTTTACAGCATGTAAGCGGCGCCTGACAGTCAAATCTCCTGTAAAAAAATATCATTATCAGAGAATAATCTCTGAACGAGAAAATTATAATGATAAAATTCAATTTTGACGGAAAAATCATAGAAAAATTATTCGTAAAATATGGAATAAGTAATCATAAGCTGAATATTTAATTTGAAAGCTCATGCAAGGAATTTATTTTTAAGGTTTTAATAATACGCTTTTTTCGAACAAAATTAAAATGGCGGACCGAAAAGTAGGCCAAAGATTGCATACGCGTTTTAAAAATTTGTTAGTCCAATGAACAACATTTTATCCACAGGTTGTGGAATTACTGATATGGTCGTTAGGACAAAAAGTTATAAATATTATATTTATTTATAAACTCTCCAATGATAATTACACTACAAGGGTCTATCTACGTCAAAGATAGACCCGTAGTTAAGTAGTTATAATCAAAAGCACAGGGTAGGACGTCCAGCAAGACGGGTGACTTTGTAAAGATCGAAGGATCTATTATATAACCATCCGCGGCCTATGTTCAGCAGTGGACGTCCTACGGTTGAGTTTGTTGATAATTAATACTATATAGCATTCCACGTTTCCTCATCCACACATGACTACCAACACCGGCACGCCTCACAAGCACACACAACGATAGCCTACGTCCACTCTCGCCTGCGGCTCTCGTGTTTTGACCATAGACATCTAGAGTCTTCTAGAGACTATCGCCCACAGTGCGACAAGGATCTTCTGGCCAATAGATGACATTATCAGGGGGGCGCTTATTCAATAAGGGTAGTCAGAGCAAGAAAATCTACCTTGATTCAGGGAGTTTAGGAAACTGTTTAACGAATATTTTTTACCCAAACATGGCAAAGTCAAAGAAAAGATTTCTTGGATGGAAATATCGTTGAAGGCATTTTCTACCATAAGATGCATATCATGTATGTTCCACCTATTTTAGACAAAAAACAATTGTATTCACAAGAAAAACCATTGAACATTAAAATTATATTTAAGGAGTTTAGCTCTACGGTATATATAAAAACATTCATATTCATAGTTTACACAGATAGAACAACTACGAAAATAAAACTGAAAATGTCTTGTAATAATGGGGAGATTTCGGTACACTCAATCTGGCAACCGGATTTTTGAATTTGACAGCGTTAGTTCCGACTGTCACCGTTGGCCAGAAGATCCTTGTCGCACTATATGTTGCTTGCCCCCGAGACGCTGTACATCTATTTATCTTTAGATACCACGAACACTACAACAACCTTTCCGTGATTAAAGTTCGTCCATCGTCAATGATTGCCTCGTCCTGGCAAAGATACGACTGCACGCAATAACCCGAGCTGCCGTCTTCCATTTCACAGGAGGTTGGGGCTAGAATAAAGAAAAATAAAAAATTAGCTTAAATTTTATACAGGGTGTAAAAGTACAAGCCAAATTAAAGGGGGTTGTCAATCGAGTTTGGAATATTATTAGTATGTTTTTTGGCTTTTTTTTTACACCCTATATAAGAAAGAAAAAGAGTAGGTAGTTATAAGATAGTTAAAATGTCCACGGGTCCCTAAAATTCTATACAGGGTGTAAAAAAGTACGAGCCAAAAATTCAAGGGGGTGGTTAAGAGTAGAGTCTAGAATACAGGAAAAATATGAAAAATCTTAAAAAAAATATTATATTATTATTATTTTCTTAATTATTGATTTTTTATTTTGCCTGTAGTGTATTCTCGTTTGACAATCACCCCCTTGAATTTGGCTCGTACTTTATTTTACAACCTGTATAGTTACTAAGATCCTGCCTGATATTGTAGGCAGCTGCTTCGATATCCACCTAACAGAATGTCGTCCAAACATATCGACACTGGAAATTTCAAATGTCGTAAGGGACATTTTGTCGTAAGTACACTAAACACTGCATAGGAATCAGAAAAAAAATCTCTAGCGATCTGTATAGCAGACTTTGTGGTATCTTTTCAAATAAAGAAGTTATGAGGTGAATTTATTTTGTCGTAACTAAACGAAGTGTAAAAAATTTTGTAGTATGGGTCAAATTTTACACTTAAAGGTATCGTTTGCTTAAACGCAACGTCGTATATCTCTCAACTCTGTAATCATTATGTTGTAAGGGACTATTTTGGTGGTTTATGCTACCTATATGTCCCAGGTGTGTTATTGGGAATTATGATTATTTCTTGTTTGAAAACCAATCGGTACATAAACTTAGTCTTTGCAGTATAGATACTCAATTACAAAGTACATTTAAAAGTCTGAATACTCGTTATTGGGTATAAACATTGTTCTTAGCTTGTAAGAAGATGATACTCATTTTGAAAGTTCCTTTTAGATTATTGTAATTTACAATTGTTATTTAGTTGGAACTGTATTGCTATTGTTATTGGAATTGCCGATGCGTATATCGATCTCTCCGTCAAGAGAGAGATTGCTTGACACGGTCGACCCCAGGTAACAAAACTTGTCGACTACCTCCAAGGTTGCACCTTCCAGCAAGATGGACGGCTGGTAGGTATAACCCTGCGCTAGGATTACGGTCTTCTCTGCATTTATGAACATGGAGAACAGGGCACAAGCGTGGTGAAATTTGTCCAGTAGGACCTGGAGCTCTTGGGGAGTTCTTGCAACAAAGGCTGCATCGTCGGCAAACAGCAAGCTGTCAACAAATAGGTCCTCGCGATTACGGCGAGACTTAAGGAGGGCGACATTAAACAGCTTCCCATCCGCTCGAGTGTGTAGATGGACACCTTGTTGCGCGTCACCGAAGGCAACTTTGAGCAGAAGCGAAAAGAATATGCCGAACAAAGTTGGTGCCAAGACGCAGCCTTGGCGACCTCCTCTACGCATATCAAAAGCGTCGGACGTTTGACCATTGTAGACAACGGTGCCTTTCATGTCTTCGTGAAAGCATTTCACCAACTTCAGCAGCTTTGGGGGACATCCTATTTTCTCAAGTGCAACATAGAGACCCTCTCTGCTGACCGTGTCGAAGGCCTTATTCAGGTCAACAAATGCGATCACCAAAGGAGTATTCTGCTCACGGCACTTCTCTTGAAGTTGCCGGATGGTAAATATCATATCCGTAGTGGAACGCTGGGAACGGAAGCCACATTGTGCCTCAGGATACACGCGTTCGGAAAGACTTTGCAGTTTAGTCAATATGACCCTTGCAAAAAGCTTACCGACAATGCTAAGAAGGGAAATACCACGGTAAGAGTTACAATCGCCGCGGTCACCTTTCCCTTTGTAAAGAGTCACAATATTTGCATCGCGCATATCCTGTGGGAATAGCTCCGTCTCCCAGCATTTCCCCAGGAAGTTATGCAATACTGGTAATATGCACTTGAGTTTTAGGAGTTCAGTGAGTACACCATCGACCCCTGGACTCTTACCACATTTGAGCTGTAATACGGCCGCACGTAGATCCCACACGGTGGGTAAATCATCGAGCTCAGTCATAATAGGTAGGTTCGGAAGAGATGGGCGTCCTTAGCATTGACCTAATAAAAAAGCTAACAAAAAGGAAATTGATAGTTTTATCTATAACTATGGAAATAAAACAATTCTCAATACATAGATATAATAAGTTCCTAATATTTTCATACATTTTTAACGCTACTTACTTCAGTGTCCTAGAAAAAAATATGACATTACAACAGAAAAAATCGAAAAATTTAATGTTGTGTGATAGTTACGACAGTCGGGTTGAATTTTAGTCTATGGCGTAAGAGATTTTCATAAAAATAGTCAGATTTTTTTGTATGCGTAAGGGACAGATTCTTCTTAAAATTATTGTGTAAGGGACACTATTTCCTAAACTATTGAGATATTATATATAATACTATCTCAATGATGTAGGAAAAGCTTTTTGAAAGTTATGTGTAAAAGAATCATCTAATTCGGATGAATATTTACTAAGTTACGATTTTTTTTAAATTTGGATTTTGTTTATCGGCTCTCCTGAAAAGTAGGACTTTGTCCCTTACGACATTTGAAATTTCCAGTGTCGATATTTTTTTTACTTACGTGATATGTGACTCCCAGTTGGAGGAACTATTGTAGATCCCTCAGGCTTCTTGGTAGACACTGTAATTTCAAAGATTTTTCATTTGAAATTATTAAACAATTAACAAACGTTTTTCAACATAGATATCACTTTCACAAACAAGATTTAACATAACATCAACTGACGCAACACACTGATGGGTTTATTAAACCGTAAAAATAACACTAGATATTTTATAAAAAAAATCTAATTTCGAAGTTTGACTTTTTTGGCTGTTTCTAGATGATTATTTAAAAGATAATAATGTATAGACTTGCATGATCACCAAAACATTGTAAAACTTTTGAAAAGAGGCACTGATAATAGTGACTGAGTTTGTTGCGCAGCTTCTTTTCAGCACTAGCCCACAATCAACAATGTCCCGAATCAGTGGTAGGGGCCTATGTTGGGACGTGTATAAGACCCCCAGTGTATAAGACCCCCCTATATGCAAAAATAAACGACTTACTTATAGTACCTATTTTTAACAGACTCCAAAAAAGGGAGTTATAAATTCGACGTTATACTTCGATAAGCGTTTATGGAAACCTGCACACATATCTACCTTTAGCTCGACCATCTCTTGTAGCCGCGTCGTTCTCATAGAACAAACTCTCAACAACGCTCTTCTTTGCTGACCCTTGAGGATTTGCTTGATAATGTGCCAGCAACACAGCCAGGATGCAAAGTTTCAATATCTGAAAAAGTATTATAAAAACAAGTTAGAGTGAAGCCACATGATTTAATTTGCATGTCATAATTTATTGGCTGAATATGAGATTCTTTGTGAAAACATAACATGTTTGTATACCATGTTTAATGCAAATAAATATTTCTTTCTTTCTTTCACGATCGTTGCCGATGCGTTGCGTCGACGCTACGGCGTCAAAGCTGTGTCGGCATGCCGCATTCACTAACGCTCGTGTGGCTTCTCTCTAATGGTGAACGCACACTTCTCCGCGCCGAATCGTCCAAATCTGGAGGAACCCCAGGAATCCTAGACAAATTCGTATGACGTCATCAGATTTGGCGCGGATAATGCGGACGACTCGGACGAATCGCGCCGGGACATCTTCTTACACACTCCTTTAGATGTCACTCATAGCGCTATCTCATGGGACAACATTCGTGGTCGTGGTCGAACCTTTCGGCGCGGTCGATTCGTCCGGTTCTCTGATATGTGTGCGAGGCCTCCTTGACTTCGATTCGTTCGGCGCGTTCGGCTCCAATAAGTGTGCGTTCACCTTAAGCAAGATGTTATTTTCTCGGTTCGAATCGGATTCGACTGTAAATTTTTTGGTGTTGTCAGACGGAAAAACCACAACTTTCTAATTAACCCAACCTACCAGATTGTGCTAGTACGCCTGAGGTTTACGTAAATTTCCCAATACGAAAATAACTAGGTGCCTTGTTGTAGATGCTAAGGTCCTAATTGACTAATTAACTAGTTGAAAAGTGCCTGAGTCCTATTTTTTATTGTTATTAAAAAATATATATATATGTTTTCTCAAGGAAGGAAGGAAGGCTTTGCTTGTAAGTAAGTCATTGCAAACCCTATGTTATGTTGTAAGTAAAATTTCAAAGCAGAAAAGTTTGCTTGCAAAAATATTATGTAGTTTCCATAAACGCATCTCTATCTCTCTACACAACTCTATCCATACATTATTACTTCAACATAGTTCAAAATAAATTAATAACCATTATGATGACCGTAATCAAATATCATGCATATCAAATATTAATCATTAGTCTACGAGTACCTATGAATCAATGAAAAAGTTGCCTGGGCACATAAAAAGTCAACGGAAATCACTCAAAATCTCGACGTGAGTACAAAATTGAGCATTGATTTTTCAATGCTCAATTTTTGTGTAGATTACAACTGGTTTTCATTCCAAAATTCGACTTTAAACATTGAATATCACACACACACGCCATCTTGACGCGAGTGATTCAAAAATAGAGGCCTAGGTAAAAAAACAAAAAAAATATGATTTTGTATACTTTGGCGTATTTAATTTGGTTTTATTAATCGAACTTCATCTTTTTTGAAGCTGAGAATTAAATTCATAGGTAGTGAACTTTATTATTTGACCTCGAAAAAGTAGGTACAAAACAAGCTCGATATGATATCACACGTAAATAATATCGCATAATTACGGACCTTTTCACTGAGTAGTCATCTTTATTCAAACTGAAAACTTTGATAAATAAATTGTAAACAAACAAGAATTGCTGCACTCTTAAGCCACAAAGTTCAGAAGTTGCGAAGTATAAGTGTTTCACATAGATATACTACTATAGTTGATTTTGGTTTTTATAGTGTTTTGTCACTAATTGCACTTGTAAAAAGCAACCGTGACTCTGTGGCAGACGAGGAATCGAACCCCGTGTCTTACGCTATCCATATATTATAGGCATACGCCCGGATAGCGTAAGACACGGGGTTCGATTCCTCGTCTGTCACAGAGTCACGGTTGCTTTATAATACACAACTCCTGCTTTACTCCTTTTTCGTTCGTCAGGGCCCCTATTTTTGAATCACTCGCTTGGATATTGCGAGTGATTATCGTTCGAAAACGATTTTTTTTCTATGACTTTTGACACTACGTCGAACGAAAATCACTCGCCATCTTGAAGCGAATGATTCAAAAATAGAGCTCCAGATCCCCTCATCAACTAGAAAAGAACTGATACTCTTCAAACAGCTGAACAGATTTTCATAAAACATGGCTAAGAACACTGGTTGAAGTTATCTATGACACAAAAAAAACTAAACGAAAATCGTTTCATTCGTTTGGGATACACAATACACAGAGATACACGTTTTAAAACTTAATATACACCCCGCTCTTTTCTGTCGAATAAGTATTATCTTTCTTTCTTTTGCGTCAGGGATTAAACAAACATTTCAACATACCATTTTCACTGTACTTGATCACTTAAGGTAACAAAATCAACTATTATTCTTTAGCAAAACTTGCCAAAAAGGCAAGAATAACACTGTTTTTTTTTTACGAATAATAAGACAAAGATTTGACCGGTTCTACGCGAAGGTAAGTCACTACTGAGCTGGATTTCGATGCATATGTAATCAAGTTTGTTGAGATGAAAATAATAAAATCGTTTAGGGGCCAGTGCGAAATAAATTAAAATTATCATCAGTAACAGACCTAGGCAGTTACTATGTAACGAAAACTATACAACCCAAATACAATGAAAAAAGTTTTTGTTAAGTCAGTTATTCTTTGCTTGGCGAATATTGCAAACAATCTCTACATTATTTTTACCGAAATGATTATTTTAAAATATGATAAATACAAAACTCACAAAAGATATAATAATATGTAGTTCATAGGTGAACTTCTGATCTTTTTAAATGGTAATCTTTGCTTTTGATTGGGCATTAAGAGGCGGAAAATCCTGTAGAAGGCAAGAGGAAAAAACACTACACAATCTTCCCTAACTTAGAGTTTAAGAAAAATCTCCATTGACATGAGCCTACTTATACTTAGCTCCTTAATTTGATGATGAAGTATGTTTATTAAATAAAAAGGTTTTATTTATAAAATTATGCTACGAAACACTTTTCTTCCAATTAAAAATACTTATTAACTTGTTGGTAACCAGAATATGTATTAAATTGTAGTATTTCCCCGTGACTTCGTTCGCAAAAATGTCGGCTTATCCATAACGCACGAAACTGGTTTTTGGCAATGAACTAATTTTCAGCGCAATTTAATTAACTGGCAAAGTTGTTCCCAAGCTTAGTAATTAAAGTAAAAAAAGGACGAGC
Organism: Pyrausta aurata; assembly: GCA_963584085.1. Classification (NCBI taxonomy): domain Eukaryota; kingdom Metazoa; phylum Arthropoda; class Insecta; order Lepidoptera; family Crambidae; genus Pyrausta; species Pyrausta aurata. The sequence continues at coordinate 3,696,508 of OY757282.1, read as the reverse complement.
CAAATTCAAGGGGAGAGAGTAAGAGTCGAGTCTAGAATACAGTAGTTTTTTGGGTTTAATTGTTAAACATAAAATCTGCTACCTACTAAACGTCTACCATCTATAGTAATAAGTTAATTGGCTCGAGCTAAGATGTGTTAATAGACGCTTATTATATAATTTATAAAAATAATTTGGGTTTACTTCCCTGACGCTATAATGCCGCGTGAGGTTTATAGCAAAGAAAATTCTGTGATAATTCGACCGAAATAACTGATAAATATTACAAACACGGCATAGATCAATTGCTTCTACTGCTGACGATACAGAAATGATATACATGTTATATACAGTGCGTCACGGACCTTCTGGCCAAGCAACGGAGACAGTCGGAACTAACGCTGTCAAATTCAAAAATCCGGCTGCCAAATCGAGTGTAGCGAAATCTCCCCAATCTTACAAGAGATTTTCCGATTTTCCCTTTTGTTTTATTTTCGTGCATGTTCTGCTGTGTAAACTATTAATATGATTGTTTTTAAATATCGTAGAGCTAAATACCTAAAATAAAGTTTTAATTTTCAATGGTTTTTATTATTAATAGAGGTACAATTGATTTGCGCCTAAAATCGGTGGAACATACATGAGTAGCATCTTATGGTAGAAATTGTCTTCAACATTTTCATCCAAGATATCTTTTCTTTGACTGCCATGGATGTGTAAAAAAGACCCCAATAAATAAAAGACTCCCTGAATCAAGGGAAATTTTGTGGCTCTAGCTACCTTGTTGAATGCTAGCGCCCCCTGTCAATGTCATCTGTTGGCCAGAAGATCCTTGTCGCACTGTATTGTTGTAAGACATACATATAAGAAAACCAACAGAAGTGGCGAGTGGCGAATCCACAGACGTCCAGCATCCAACGTTGCGTAGCGGTGCCTTAAAGTGCGTGTCTTAAAACAATAGTCCCCCTAGCCGATTTCGACTACGTTGGCCAGTCACAACGATTAACCGACTGCGCGGGACATATTATAGTGCACAAGTGTGTGCGCAAACACAGGGACACTCTCTATTCCTTTCACTCTCATAGCCCGATGGGACAGCAATCTGACACGACCGGAGAGAGATCGGGCGCAGGACCAACGGCTTTACGTGCTTTCCGAGGCACGGGGGTGAGACACCTCCAACTTCCAAACTCCGGGCTTCCCTGAGAATTTCTGAACAGAAAACCCAGGTACATATATTTTTGGCCCGACCGGGACGTCTGGCGCAGCCGTCGCTTTAAAATGCGACCCTCTAACCGCTGCGCCACCGAGGCAGTTGTCTTACAAACTATAGTAGTTGTAGCGACATCCATGATCTACCAATGTCACTACATATCATCGCAACACGCTGACTCGGCTCGACACGACTAGATGGCGCTGTTAGTCGATGTATGGAGACTGAACCGTGATATTAAAGATTTAGATCGGACCTAACTATATATGAATAAACCAAGACGGTGAACATCGGACCTTGGTCCCCGGCCATAACACCCGGTCGGTAGGAAGCGCTTCCCTTTGCCTTCCTAACACAGTTGCGCCAAAGTAGTATTAAACACTCACTTCCTCTGCGGGCCATCATTAATGATCTAGGGAGTGGGCCATGCACGCACGCACTTATCTATAACTGAGCAGTGTCAGTGTGCAGTGCAGCAGTACGCCTTCCCATAAGGCCTATGAATGTAAAAAAAACCGGCCAAGTGCGAGTCGGACTCGCGCAATAAGGGTTCCGTGCCAACTTTAACTTAATTAGAGATCTACTTACTTCCACTTAGCCATAATACCGCAATATTTTGTTGACAACAAATATAACTATGTTTTTCATAGTATTTATATGAAAAACAAAGTTATGTTTGCGGTTGTTGAAAATGTGCTATATCATCTCAAAAACTACTGTTCGATCTTTAGTTGAAAGTATTTTTTATGATCGTACATCATGTAATTTTTTTCAAAATTTACACTCGCTTTGTTCAAAAGTTAGATGTAGGGACGCCCATTTTACCACTTTGAAATTTTCTTCTCTTTAAGGTTTCCATCGACACGCTAAGAAGAAGAAGAAGAAAACACAGTATTATAGTAAGGCATTTGTTTATTATTATTAATCATTGCGCAGACAGCGGTCGGAGCAGCGCTTGAGGCAGTCGGCGTCGTTCCTGCAATGCGCTCTGCAACTCGCCTGGCAGCGGGTCACTGTGCGCACATTGGTACGTGCCAAACGCTCGTCGAACATCACACTGTGGGAAAAACAAACCAAGTATTAATTCAAAGAGCGAAGCCGTGTGGCGTTGCGCTTGCGTTCGACTCTAAGCGCGAATCCACACGTGCGATGCTGTTGCGTTGCGTCGGTCAAGCAAAATGTGTTTGCGACAGTGGGCGTCACACAAGCGCTGCGATATCGCAACGCAATTATTCTCTAAGCATGAAGCCAAACGGGCGTTGCTATTGCGTTGCGTCGTTCAAGCAAAATATGTTCATGACAGAGTTGTCACACGACTTCACACGAGCGCTGCGATATCGCAACGCAACATGCTTGCGTTCGAACGTCCTACGTTGTTTTATTCAACGCACCATTTGGCAACAACAAGGGAGCGCCACCCGCTACTTATCAACGTAATTCACACTGATTCCGGCTGATCGCAGCGTCGACGCATCTCAATACATCTAAAGCTAAAGAACCTCGCTAAATAAAGGCACAGAAGTACAAGTGGTACAAAGTGCAACCGGGGTGCTACTGTGGTCTTGTTGACACTGTAATTGAACTTGTTCTTTAGTAGTAGGTGGTAGTAGCAACTCTCTCAGGATCGCTTCACAAGAACTGACTTTAATCCTTCAATATCAGGAACGGACACCAAGATTGCGTTTAAGAATTTCGTATTGAATAAGTGCATGTAAAAATTCACTAGACCCACCTGTCAATAAAAGGCACAGATGTACACGTAGCAGCATCACAGTGCAATACTGGGGGTGCTACAGCAGCCATGAGGGAGCTGTCCTCGCCGACGACGTAGGGTATGTGGTCGATGTATACGTTGTCGAAGAGACACATACGCTTCATGTACTCTTCCGTGTGCGTGAACATTGTGGGAGGGATGCCTGGAAGAGAGGAAATAGACTTTGTTATGATTTTGAGGAGTTTATTTTACCACATAGAGATGAACCCTGCACGTTGATTAAAGCACTGTGAGGATTGATTACGCGCACATTTATTTGTAATTAAACGCCTGACGTTTCAATGTAATTCATTCAGGCAAACTGACCTGCCTGTGATCACGGATGCTGTAGAGCATTCGAAACGTGCGGCGTTTCATTAAAAATAAATGTACGTGTAACCAATCCCCGTAAAGTGTTTTAGTATTCGCGTAAACTTCAGAACCAAATATGAACCCTGCAGTAATGTACAGTTAATGTACCGATATGTTAGCTACTAATGTCCTACTTGGTAAGAAAGAAATTGTAGAATATGCACTGCATATTTTCATCTGACTCATATTTAAGTAGTCTGTCTGTCAAACTATAGTTTTCAACTAGGGATTGATTTTGATCTTGACCTTCCTTCCTTAATTCAAGATGGACGTACTCTTCATTGATACGATACTTACCAATGAAGAGTCACGCACGTATGAGGATCCATACAGCCTCTTGTGGTATTCCAAATTCTTTAGAAATCATTACTTTGCACATACCGACAGCGAAGTATCTGGTGTTACACATGTGTTCCTGTATCAGCTCTGAGCGGTTGTTGAACCAGCCCACCAGCCACTTGAGGTCTTCGAACTTGGTGATCTCATCGCTGATTACTTTCCTGGTTAGACGTAGGTACTCCACATCCGCCTCTATCACCGATTCGTCTTTGTCTTCCGCGTAGCTGGGGACATTAGGCAGAATTAAATAATGACTACATGATTAGTGATCAGTGTGTTCTTCCAACCATGACATACGCATGTGAGACCTGGCCACTGACCGTGAAGATAGTCCGTAGACTGAAAGTCACCCAGAGGGCCATGGAACAGATTATGCTCGGAATATCCCTCAGTGACAAGAGAAAGCACAAAAGTTGTTGTTGTGGGTTACCGTATAGCCAAACTGAAGTGGGTGGGACATCTCTGTCGAAGAGGTGACAACAGATGGAGCAAATCAGTGTTCGAGTGGAGACCCAGAATCGGGAAGAGGAGTGTTGGGAGACCTCCAGCCAGATGGTCTGATGACATAAAGAACCAAGCCGGCACAACCTGGTTTCGAAAAACACAAGACAGAACGGCGTAGAGGCATATGCCTTGCAGTGGGCAAACCGTGCTGAAGAAGAAGAAGACATTGATTAGGGCTGAGCTTTAGGCTTCTAGCGGGGTCACAGGTGGCAGACACCATAAATGGTGGTCATAAGCAGTCTTAGACCAAACAGCGGCAGGATAACCATTATGTAGACGGGAGTGTAGTGGGATGAGCTTCTCTATTAAAAGCTACAATATTTAGTGACGATCCTGTGCCATGGTGACTAAATACCGCCATCAAAGAAGATCTCTGCTGTTGGGTAGCAGAAACATCAGTTCTTGCAGAAGGCTGAAGATATAGTATACCAGGGAGGGCATTTTACTGGGTATTAAGAGGCGGGAAAAAATACTTACTTTCTATACTGCATCTTGAGGATTGCTTCTGACATGTGAATCCTGAATATGACACCAGGTCGTAAATGTGCCTGGTACAAATCCTTTGGCATCTCTACGAAGTCTGCTTCATATTCCTGAAAAAGGTAATCATCATCATTAAAATCAGGTACACTGCTGAACATAGCTTTCCATAGCGACCAGTTAGAAGCGGTCTGCATCCAGTATGATCTTGCGATCTTTACAAGCTCGTCTATTTTTCTTGTAGGTGGATATCCTGTGCTGCGCTCCTAAACAGCAGTTTATATCTACAAATGTGCTTGTAGCTTGTTACGTTTACCGCAACATGTTTATATTATTGTTTTACTTAACTAATACTAGGTATTTAAAACTACATTATGTAACTTATATTATTTACAAAGTAAGAATTTAATGTTATCATAATCAATAGCATGTTACAAATCTTCCTTTTGTTGAAGTTTCATTAAGCATCAACTCGTTACGCTCACCGTTCTTTTGTCGAAATAATACGGGTGACTTGTTATTTTGCTTACCGCCAATGAACGAACGTGCGCTGTGGCACTCGTGTATCACCGCGAGTTACCTGGCAGATGGATTGCACTTGCAACGAGAGTGTGCATCGCGTTCTATGTATGCGTGCCACGTTAAACTATTTCTAATTAATTCGTTCATTGTACGCAACGTGATTGAATGTTTTCATAATTGTTGTTGTGTGTTTAAAACCCCATGATCGGGTAAGTTGTGTAGCTTATTTTATGTATAGTAGTGTGTATGTAGATATTTTTATGCATAACCTTTATGCATTTTGTAAGCGTTAGATTTTAATAAAATGTAGTGTTTCGTAGTCTAATCAAGTTCTTGGTTTTACAACCTAATCATAATAAACATCTTATTATGTTTTGCTTCGTACATTTCCTAGTCAATATGCGAATACGTAAGTTAGTGTAGGTAAATATTCCTGCCCACGCTATTCTAGAATAACGCGAATTGTGTGTCGTTTTAAACATGAAAAATTAATAAATTAGACAAATAAAAGTAATTCATTCGTTAAACAAATGTTATTACATGAAAGGCGTAAATATAAATAAAAATACAAAATCAAAACAACATTTTTTTACCTTTTACCTGTGTATCTACTAACATAGTTTCATCATTATTATTAGCCGCTTAAACATAGCTTAGCATAAGCATATTATTATATATTAGTAATATTTACATTATGTAATTATTCGTAGAAATAATTCTTACCTCACTTCATTGTAGTTAGAAAATTGTACTTACCTTTTTGTTTTACTTTATGCCTAAGGCCCTTCTGCTTTTCTATTTATCATTGACCCTGACTGCCTCATCTCGATTACTAAATAGAATACATAATAATCACGATGCTGCTATTTTTATCTTCGAGAATTCCGCTTGTCACCTCAAGATTCCACGTAATCCCTATGTTGCAGTCAGGGTGAAAAATCTGGCATTTCGTTAAATGGCCAACTTGTGGAATTCCAGGGTTCTTGGTTTGGGCAATTCTACCCCCGTCGGCTGCAGTAACGACGCTCGGAATTAAGCTCAAGTACCTACTATCTACCTACCAGATTTACCTGTAGACCTATGACGAACTTACCTATGGATGTTGGATATTCGGCACACCGAGGATAGTATCGTGAGGAGTTTTGGTGATACCAGATTACTAGTACGAAACGAACCCGACCCTGAGATGCTAATTATTAATAAATTTACCTTGAGTTTATTTTTGTGTTCTCATTTATTAAAGTACAACGTAACAAGTGGCGCCCATGCTCGCGGTTCCGAAAGTAATTTGGTATTAACAAACTTATTTTCTGCTTAGTTTTCTTGGTGTTGGTTAGTCTTGGTGATTGGTTATTGTAAAACGATTTTGTTAGCAATCAGCACTTAATTTTAAATTCGGTTAGTAAGTAAGTAAATAAAAATAGTACTACTACCCTCTCTTATTACTAGCTAACTAACTTATTTCGTATTTTCATTTTTTTTTCAACTAACATAATCGTTCGGTACATAGTTGATTCATGTTACAGAATGGGCTCTTAGAAGCTATGATAATTTGATAACTGCTACTGTAAACTTAAGAATTTATTGGACGTGTTTTTTTTTAGGGATATTATATTAGACTACAATACATTAGCTATATAACTTAACTTATATACAAATATTGAGCTAAGAATACAAGCTTTTACAAAAATAAACATGAATCATCCTATCAAGTTCCTCTCGCTTCAAAAGTCAGAACTTGAATATGAAGTAGCTTTACGCGGTGATACAGCTGCCGATAGCGTCGCCGAGTTGCGAAAGCAGATTACCAAGTCATGCCGTGGGTTTACTTCGGAAGATATCCTAGAATCACACCTTGAACCTGCCGAGGACCTAAAAGGTGCTAAAGAGACTTTAACAAAATGCCAAAGTTCTATTGTTAATCTAAAAAATAGATACGACAGAAATCTATTCAACCGTACAGAAAACTTAATAAATCACGTGTACCATCGTCTTTCTAGAATAAACCCAAAAACTTCTGATGACACCACACTTTATTCGGATTTAAATAAACAATTAAACAACCAATTAGATGAAATGAAGCGCTTAGTTCACACACAGTCAACATCACTTATTGAAGAAAACGCTAAAGATACTAAAGATACTAACCTTACCACCAACATTGCGGTGACATGTGACCGTGGCATTAGTTCCGATCTATTTAAATTAAAATATGATGGTAAAACTTGTGTAAGGGCATTCATAGAAAGGGTAGATGAATTTATAAAGGCCCGTAATATTACTTCTGACAGGGTTTTATCATTTGCTGCAGAAATTTTTACAGATAATGCTCTACATTGGTTCCGTAGTATTCGTGACACAGTAACTACCTGGGAAGATCTGGTTGTGATTCTAAAAAAAGATTTTGGACAGTTTGATTATGACTATAGGTTAATGTCGGAGATTCGGTCACGATCACAGGGTGAGGGAGAGAACATAACTATTTATTTGTCCGTCATGCACTGTATGTTCTCTCGTTTATCTCGAACACTATCGGAAGATGAGAAATTGGAGATATTATTACACAATATAAGACCATGTTATGCAAATGTTCTGGCTAACTCTCCAGAAATTAAATCAATTGATACTTTACGGAATCAGTGCCGCAACTTTGAAAACTACCAGTCTAGGCTGTTACAATTTCGCGAACCTCCGCGAGTAACTGCAGAGACACTTGCCCCTGAATTTGCTTACAATAAACCTACATCGTCTAACAGTAAGACATTTAACAATACCTTTTATAAATCTAACAGCAACACTAATGCCATTGAAGCTGCCCCAGTGCCAGTTAATCCTATAAAAAATAATAACACTGACGCACGATCACCATATTGCCCTCGTTGTCGTACGTACAGCCACTCCCTTAGAAATTGTAAAGAGCCTAAGTTTTTGATTTGCTTTAAATGTGGAAAAAAAGATGTCACATACCCCACATGCCCTGATTGTGAAAAACCTCCTAACTACCCTGACCATAGAAATTCAAAAAACTAATTAAGCAGGATTGTAGCAAGTACTTTGATAAGGGAGATTGGGAGGACTGGCTGTCTTTTATAAAAACCTTTACTCAAACTTACAAAGTAGCTACAATCCTACAAACCAAACCAAATCATGATCCAAGACCGTACGTTAAAATTAATATTGATAGCTGCCACCCTATAGCCATGTATGGTCTTTTAGATTCTGGATCAGTGGTAAGCATATTGGGTAAAAATTCACATAAAATATTACAAAACTATGATTTCAAGACTATAGACAATCCGATTATTGAAGTTATAGCTGCGGGGGGTCAAAAAATGAAGTCCATAGGAGTCATGCATTTGCCAATCTCATATAATAATATAAAAGCTACTATTATGGCTCATGTTATACCAGATATTGACATCCCGTTGCTACTTGGGATCGATTTTTGGTGTTCTTTCCATATGCTGCCAAAAAATCTACCCAAACTATCTTTCCTTTCTCAAGAGGATCCTAAAGTAATGCATTTGTCACTTAATGAAGGAATCTTATCCTATGAAAACCTCAACGATGAGCAAAAAACTAAAGCCGATGAAACTATTAAACTCTTTGAAGATATATCATTTGAGCACAAAGGTTTAGGAAAAACTCATGTGATATATCATAAAATTGATACGGGTGATGCGAACCCCATCAAACAGAGGTATTATCGCATGTCTCCGTTGAAACAAAAGATTATTATAGAACAAGTAGATGAAATGTTGGCCTTGGATGTGATTGAACCTAGTGAAAGCCCGTGGTCTTCCCCTGTTCTATTGGTAGAAAAAAAAGATGGGAAGCCACGTTTCTGTCTTGATAGCCGAAAACTGAACTCGGTTACGAAGAAGGACGCGTATAACTTACCGTATATCTCTGAGATATTAGATAACTTGAGGGAAGCTAGATACATATCTAAACTAGATTTATCAAAAGCGTTTTGGCAAATCCCTATCTACCCTCCTGATCGTGAAAAAACAGCTTTTTATGTCCCAGGCCGCGGCACTCTAATGTTCAAGGTCACTGCTTTTGGTTTAACAAATGCCCCTGCAACTCAGCAACGTCTGGTTGATCTTCTTTTTGGTCCTGAGTTCGAACTAAAAGTATTTTGTTATCTCGATGACATCATTGTTATAAGTAGAACTTTTGTGGAGCATGTAGCACTTCTTGATCGTGTCTTGGACAAATTACGAGACGCGAATTTGACTATAAACATCAACAAATGTCAATTTTTCTGTAGTCAACTGCGTTATCTCGGTTACGTAGTGGATGAAAGGGGCTTACGCACTGACCCAGAAAAAGTTGAAGCTATCTTAAATTTTCCTACCCCTACTACTAAGAAGGAAGTAAAACGATTTTTGGGCACTGCATCGTGGTATAGACGGTTTATTCCACAGTTCAGTACCGTCGCGGGCCCTTTGAATCGACTTACTTCAACTAAAAAGAATAGCCCGCCCTTTTTGTGGAGTCCCGAGGCAGATAAAGCATTTCAGCATCTTAAGTTACTACTGGTGGAAGCGCCAATTTTAAGATGCCCTAATTTTAACATCCCCTTTGATGTGCATACGGACGCTAGCAATTTCGGCGTAGGAGCCATGCTGTCGCAAACTATAGACGGCATAGAACACCCGGTTGCCTACATGAGCAGGTCCCTCTCAGGCGCAGAACGCAACTATAGCGTCACAGAAAGAGAAGCTCTTGCCGTTTTGGCCGCCTTGGAACACTGGCGCTGCTACCTTGAAAACGGTAAAACTTTTACAGTCTACACAGACCATTCTGCTTTGAAGTGGTTTCTGTCGCTCTCAAATCCTACTGGTCGCCTTGCAAGATGGGGTGTTCGATTATCTTCTTTCGATTTCGAAATTAAGCATCGTCGTGGTAAGGACAATGTTATACCAGACGCCTTATCGCGCTGCACTGTGGCTGAAATCTCGAACCTTCCTACTAACAAAATGACCGCTGCATCTTCTCCCCCTTGCACAACTGATAGCTGGTATTTAAATATATTCAACGGCTGTCAGAAAAATCCATCAAACTTTGCTAATTATAGGGTTGATGGAAACACCCTCTATCGTTACATGGAATGTAAAAATACACTCGTATCGGAATTCAGTTGGAAAGAGGTGATTCCATTGGAATTTCGAGATAAAATAATCATGGAAAATCATGCAACGGAAACTTCTGCACATTTGGGAGTTTTTAAAACCTATCAACGATTACTACTAAGATACTTCTGGCCTGGAATGTACAGTAATGTCGTAAAATATGTCACTAATTGTTCAATATGTCTTGCATATAAACAACCAACGCATGGTGTTCTCGGAAAGATGGGACGTCCAAAAGAGTGTTCCCGGCCCTTCCAAACACTATCTATTGATCTAGTCGGACCACTACCTATCAGCAGGAAGCAAAACTCTTATTTATTTGTAATCACCTGCTGTTTCTCTAAATATTGTCTTTTGTTTCCTCTAAGGCAAGCAACTTCGACAGCTATCTGTAAAATTCTAGAGGATAGTGTGTTTTTGGTGCATGGTATTCCACAAACCATAATAATGGATAACGGTTCCCAATTTATTAGCAAACAATTAGATACTCTATTAGGCAAATATAAAATACCAAACATCCACTTCACACCAAAGTATACCCCTCAGGTAAATACCGTCGAAAGGTACAATAAAACTATAATAACAGCTGTATCAACACTAATTAATAATGATCACAGGGCTTGGGATACTGTGATCCCTAAAATTCAATTCGCGATTAACAATTCAGTTAACGAAGTGACTGGTTTTACACCATCGTTTTTGGTACATGGCCGTGAACTAGTATCTTGTGGTTCACATTACGTGGACAATGAGGTATCGAATGAAATCATATTTCTACCAAGAGACTTATATGCAGAGAACCTAGGCCACTTAAGCGAAGTGTTCAATAAAGTTCAAGCTTCCCTTTGGCACAGTCACCAAAAAACATCGCAACGTTATAACCTTCGAAGAAAAGACGTTGAGTTTGCCTTGGGTGACACTGTTTGGAAAAGGTGTTTCTTTCAGAGTGACAAAAGCGCACACTTTTCTAAAAAATTGGCTCCAAAATTCGAAAAGTGTCGCATAATAGGAAAACGATCACCTCTTGTGTATATTCTAGAAGACAAAGATGGTCGTGATATTGGTGCGTGGCATATTAAAGATTTAAAGAAGAAGGTATATGAGAGTTAGCCACTGTACTTTTAGTATTTTGCCGGATTTTACTAAGGCAAAATCCTTTTCCTAAGGAGGGGGGTATTGTTACGTTTACCGCAACATGTTTATATTATTGTTTTACTTAACTAATACTAGGTATTTAAAACTACATTATGTAACTTATATTATTTACAAAGTAAGAATTTAATGTTATCATAATCAATAGCATGTTACAAATCTTCCTTTTGTTGAAGTTTCATTAAGCATCAACTCGTTACGCTCACCGTTCTTTTGTCGAAATAATACGGGTGACTTGTTATTTTGCTTACCGCCAATGAACGAACGTGCGCTGTGGCACTCGTGTATCACCGCGAGTTACCTGGCAGATGGATTGCACTTGCAACGAGAGTGTGCATCGCGTTCTATGTATGCGTGCCACGTTAAACTATTTCTAATTAATTCGTTCATTGTACGCAACGTGATTGAATGTTTTCATAATTGTTGTTGTGTGTTTAAAACCCCATGATCGGGTAAGTTGTGTAGCTTATTTTATGTATAGTAGTGTGTATGTAGATATTTTTATGCATAACCTTTATGCATTTTGTAAGCGTTAGATTTTAATAAAATGTAGTGTTTCGTAGTCTAATCAAGTTCTTGGTTTTACAACCTAATCATAATAAACATCTTATTATGTTTTGCTTCGTACATTTCCTAGTCAATATGCGAATACGTAAGTTAGTGTAGGTAAATATTCCTGCCCACGCTATTCTAGAATAACGCGAATTGTGTGTCGTTTTAAACATGAAAAATTAATAAATTAGACAAATAAAAGTAATTCATTCGTTAAACAAATGTTATTACATGAAAGGCGTAAATATAAATAAAAATACAAAATCAAAACAACATTTTTTTACCTTTTACCTGTGTATCTACTAACATAGTTTCATCATTATTATTAGCCGCTTAAACATAGCTTAGCATAAGCATATTATTATATATTAGTAATATTTACATTATGTAATTATTCGTAGAAATAATTCTTACCTCACTTCATTGTAGTTAGAAAATTGTACTTACCTTTTTGTTTTACTTTATGCCTAAGGCCCTTCTGCTTTTCTATTTATCATTGACCCTGACTGCCTCATCTCGATTACTAAATAGAATACATAATAATCACGATGCTGCTATTTTTATCTTCGAGAATTCCGCTTGTCACCTCAAGATTCCACGTAATCCCTATGTTGCAGTCAGGGTGAAAAATCTGGCATTTCGTTAAATGGCCAACTTGTGGAATTCCAGGGTTCTTGGTTTGGGCAATTCTACCCCCGTCGGCTGCAGTAACGACGCTCGGAATTAAGCTCAAGTACCTACTATCTACCTACCAGATTTACCTGTAGACCTATGACGAACTTACCTATGGATGTTGGATATTCGGCACACCGAGGATAGTATCGTGAGGAGTTTTGGTGATACCAGATTACTAGTACGAAACGAACCCGACCCTGAGATGCTAATTATTAATAAATTTACCTTGAGTTTATTTTTGTGTTCTCATTTATTAAAGTACAACGTAACAAGCTTAGTGGTGCAACGCTTTGGTAATGATTACTGAAGTTAAGCAACCTACAGCGCGGTTGCGTTTGGATAGGTACGAAGTTAAACAACCTACTATCCAACCTACTTGGACTGGTAACCAATCCGGCCACATAAATGACGTATATCACGAGCATCTCCGTGCTTCAGAAGGTCAAGCCGGTAGTCCTGGCTAATATCAGTTGATATATTCAGCATCAGCTGTTACAACTGCCTAAACTTAAACTGTCCAAACAGGACAGTAGATACATCAGAACAGCCGTAAAACCTCATAGTACTCAGGAGAAGATTGGTATTCCTCATCTCACCTTGACAGGAGGATCGTATGTGTCGAAGTTGTCACTCTTCTTCCTCTTCTTCTTCTTATTTTTGTCCTGCTGCGTCTCCCAGACCCCACTGCGTCTAGCTGTTGGAGGCTCCGTCGTTGTCGAGTTTTTGGTCTGAAGATACATACATAAATATTGAATTACATGTTAAAGATATATAAAATGACTGGTAGAGAATACCAGTAAGGCCGCCAAAGTTTAAATAAATAAAAAATAAACATAAGTATTACACTGCATCCTTTACATTTTGCTCTGATCATAAAATGAATGGCTAAATCGCTAGTGTTTTAGTTCATATTTTATTTAAATATGTGAAAATTTTTTAAGACAGTCGTTTGGGATTAACCCGCGTAGGCTACCTGGAATGTTTTCCGGGTATTTTGAATATGAGCTACCTTCTAGGCTGTGCTTTTTTCTAATTTCAACTTTTCACCTCGTATCTCAGCCGCTTTGTAACTTAGTCAATGAGGGACTTTAGATTTAGAATTTCAGCGTTTACAAGCCAAGAGTAAATATCATCATCATCATCATTATCAGCCAAAGGACGTCCACTGCTGAACATAGGCCTCCCCCACGGCTTTCCACAGCAACCGGTTGTAAGCGGTCTGCATCCAATGCGATCCAATCTTTACAAGGTCGTCTGCCCATCTTGTCGGTAGACGTCCTACTGTGCGCTTTTAATCGAAGGCGTGAGAGTAAATATTAAACATAATAAATGGAAATATAACCTTTTATCGTTTGCCTGTCGGTATTTTAGCATATAAATGTGAGTAATATTTTTATATGAACGTTAATTAAAAGGTTGTAAAAATATCCTTTAAAAATATTGCACAAGTCAAATCGGTCATCGTGGTATTGACTTCAAGTTTTATTTTTTAAGACAATTCGCACTAATCTGCTTCAAATTAATTATTAAAATAGTAATTGAGAACGTGTTCTAGAATTCTTGAGTCAGATTAAGAACGTTGCCAGTGCGTTGCGTCTCGGCTGCGACGTTGGAGTGGTGCAGCTCCGATGTTCTACATTAAATCTGTATGACATGTCATATGGTGCATTGCGTCGCCGCACCGAGTGGCATGCTGACACAACACATGCCGGTGAAAAAAATGCGAACAGCATGACTGTTCACATAATAATAACAATCCCCCTAGCAGATTTCGACTTCGGTGGCCAGTCACAACGACTAACCGACTGCGCGGGACATAATAGTGCACAAATGTGTGCGCAAACACAGGTGCACTCTCTATTCCTTTCACTCTCAAAGCCCGATGGGACAGCAATCTAACGCGACCGGAGAGAGATCAAGCTCAGGACCAACGGCTTTACGTGCTTTCCGAGTCACGGGGGTGAAACACCGCCAACTTCCAAACTCCGGGCTACCCTGAGAATTTCTAAACAGAAAAACCCAGGATATATTTTTGGCCTGACCCGGGAATCGAACCCGGGACCTCTGGCGCAGCCGTCGCTTTAAAATGAGATGAGCTTGGATGGAGGATGCCTACCTCCAAGCTCATCTCATGATGATGATGAAGTATGTAGAACCGCTCCAACGTCACTGCGTCGACTTCGTAACGCATCGGCAGCGCCCGTGTGGCCTCGCACTCATTCTATACGATCCAAATTCTACTAAGTTTCCAACTCATTCGTTTTTTCAGTTATGGTAATCAAATCTCACCTCGTTTGAATGAATAAATGAATGGATGAGTTCGAAAGGCGCGCCCTTATAGGAAGAGTTAGAAAAATCGTTTGACATTTGAGTCATGGGAGTTCTTCAATGTTGATAATTCTTGTCTAGAGGGCTAGGATCTATCAGGACTATACCAGATATCAGTAGGGCTCCTGTCAGGAGGGTCAGACCTCAGTTTCCTCGGTCGGTGCGTTGGTGCTGGAATGCGGTTTTGCACGTCGCCTGCCTCCGCGGCCTCGCCTTCGCTGCAAGTATAATAGTGATCTTTCACGCGGATGGCAGTGCGTCGACGGCAAAAGGCGACGGCTGCCGTCAACTTGTCGTCGGCTGCCGTCGTCCAAGCGGTCAGCATCAGGTCAATTAAAAAATACCTCACGCAATTCCATGATGTTACGTATTTATCATCATCTTTACCGTCAATTAATTCTTGTGTGGTTTTTTTTTTACTTTATTGTAGTGTGCATAAAGTGTTTTTATTTCAATCTATCTTTGAAAAAAAAACATCGCTTTCTATTTCTTCTGTATGGCCATCCTACTAATAAATGCAAAAGTTTGTGAGGATGAAAGTATGGATGTATGGCATTTAGGTTAGTGTACCTTACTATTCTTCTCTATCCAAAAGAATCAGATACTACTTTAGTCGATAACGTAGTTACTACAACACAAAGAAAAAAAACAATCTCCAGAACAATCATTTATTGAACCAAAAACCCTATTCTTCAACATCCTTAGGTTCAGTGATGGAATCGACAAAGACCACTGAATTGCATTCCGCTGCGTCACACTGAAGCATCGGTGGGGCTTCCACCGGCGTCACTGAATACTCGTCCCCAATCACATAAGGGTTCCCATCAATCCATAAAGCATCAAAAAGACAATAGATATGAACCTTAATGCTCATATAGCTTATAAACTTGTAGATCCTTCCACCACACTCTCCCAAATGTTCCTTGATTGATTTATCTGTCTTATACATCAGGAGAAGATTATGGAACTTCGTAATCTCATCCATGACCACCTTTTTGATTAGATTAGTATAGATTATATCAGCTTCGATATGTCTTTCGGGGTCTTCGTACATGCGTTGCTTGATTCGCAAAATGGCGTCGGACATTCGCACTCGGAAGATGACGCCAGGATTCATCTGGTCGGGCAGGATTCCAGGCTTTTTGGTGGTGGTTGTGAACTCCAAAATCCGGTCTTTCACTGGCTCAGGATACGTGTAGTGGTGAGGACGCTCTCGTATCTTCGGACCGTTGAGCGTGTTGAAGGTCCGGACGTTCTGCAGCAAAAACGCATGGTCAGATCTTGGCGTTGTCCTGATAGTCACTAGGGTTTACAGTCACTTGCACTATTATAAGAGAGCACTTCACGTTTAATTATTGTGTTTAACATCGATATCTGCACTCTGTTTAGATTTGCAATAACGAAACTTTCGGAAGACCTAGCTATTGTGGGCTGTAACTATGTCAATTACTGGGGTGGCTCGATTTATTTTACCAACGAAAATGCATGGTGGACCTTGAATTTTTTACAAATCTTTTTAATCAGGCATAAAAAGGTTGGAGCAAACTAATTGGCTTGCAAGGGAAATGTCGCTCCCTCCTTTTGCTGTAATGTTCGTGAGTCGAGGCAATTTCGTTACGATTCCGAATAGTATGCGTTACATTTGCAGTTTCATACAAAAAATGCCAAACGGCTCGAGATATCTTAAAATGGTGACGTTCCTTTACCGATGTGTGAAGACCCGGGTAAATATAAGTGGTAGAAAAGATTTATGCATTGTAATCTGGCCCAAATGTATTATAAATTGCACTTGTAAAAAGCAACTGTGTCGGTCGGACAAGGAATTTAACAGGCTTACCTATGTGTCGGTGGCCGAGTGGTATAGGCATGCGCCCGGATAGCGTAAGACACAGAGTTCGATTCCTTGTCTGACAAAGTTGATTTTTTCAAGTTGAATGACGATGAAAACGGATTTTAAAGACCCATAACAGTGTTATGAATTTTCTGACACAAAATAATCAGTAAAAATGTATTCATTAATATCGTACCTTAGCTCGTCTCTTGATCCGGTTGTGGTCTGCTGAATCCCCGTGCTGCTCGAGATAGGAATCGAACCGGCTGAAGTCGAAAGGAGCCCACGAATCGCCTGCTGGCTTCGTGTGGACCTCATTTTGGTCCTTCTCCTGCAATGAATAAAGATTATTGTTCTAAGATGAAATTAGAAAGCAAAAATTGCGCACGGGCGGTATTTGAAATTTTGCAATTTATTGTTCCTTTCCGTAGACCTCTTTTTTGACATTTTACAATTCATCAAAATCAGTCCAGCCATTTTTGTGTAAATACGGAATTCAAAAAAAGGAGGTAATTTAAAAGTTATTAGTTATCACCTTGCCTTGCCAGCAACATTGCAAACCGGTTGCAACTTTTTCCTTATAAACATAGTATCGTGGCAAATCCTGTTTATCTACATATAATTTTCATACGAGACCATTATGCATTCTGTTTTAAATTGTGTCAAATACAAGAAAAAAAATAACCCTTTCTTCAGTGCTTCATTTCTAAGTAACACCACAGAATATATAATAGTCCTTTAGCCATTTTGATTGGTATTCTAATTAAAATAATAACAGTACTTACGTTAAACATTAACAAGATTTACAAAACGTACTTAAACTTTGTGAATAAATGATACATACAGGGTGACTTAACGCAAGTTGCCTTTCAGTAGGTGAATCAGACCATCAATAAAAACTTCTGCTATGGGGTCATGGTCGTTTGTAAACTTAAATAAAATTTAAGATGCCCCATACAAATCAGTCAGCAACACCGATGATAATGTATATGGAGAGTTAAAAAATAAGATTCGAATTATGGCTCCATAGTATAAGTTGTATGTATTGATGGTCTCATTCAATTGTTAAATTTTGGCAATACCTAGCTTATTCACCCGATATAAGTAGATAAGATAAGATAATCATTCACTCTCTCAAAACTGTGTACAAAAGTTGTTATAAAAATAAAATAATGTTTCAACAGTTTACCCATTTCGGGCATACAATAATTTATAAAAAAGATGCAGTCTAAATTGATATTAACATAATTTTAGTCAAGACGTAAGTACATTAAGTACGAGCTAGCTAGCTATTTTTGACTTTTTAAATTTAGATAAAATATGCATAGGAAAATTGGCAAAGTACTCACGGAAGTTTCAAATTCTCTCTTAAAAACGTCAAATAACATTCTCATAGTGGCTAAATATATATACGAAAAAGTTACCTTATTATGCGCCATGGTCTTGGTGCCCATAAAACTTACGGGCTGCTCGTAAATATCGTCTTTTACCTAAAAAATATTTAAAATAAAAACTACGTATACATCGTTCGTATAAGTTTACCAACTGGATTTTCTCTCTATACAGAGTGTTTTTGCAAGGGGGTGCCAAATTATTGGAGGTGAATGAGACCATCAATATGGACAACTTTTACTATGGGGCCATCGTTCAAACCTTTTTTTTCTGCCTCTCCATACATTACCGTCAATGTAACTGACTGATTTTGTATGGGGGACCTGAAATTTATTTAAGATTTCGACCATTTTTTTTATTTGAAATGGGTTCGCTCTTGTCACCCCATAGTAAAAGTTGTTCATATTATTAGTCTCATTCACCTCCAAAATTTGGCATCCCCTTGCAAAAACACCCTGTATACCCCTAGGTGGCGCGTAGATAGTGAAATGGTGAATGGATTATTTTAAATAAATAAACATTGGTTTATTTATTTAAAATAATCCATGCACCATTTGACTTTAATAATGTCTATAATTATTAGGAAGTTGTCAGAGTTTATACTTCTGCCAAAGTTAACAATTTATATTATGCAGGCCCAATGATTTTTTAAAGAATTTCTTTTTAGTTTTTTTTTTATGGATGTAGGCTCAATCTCCCAATGACTGGACCCGATACTATTTTTTGTAAAATAGGGTTAGAGGCATTAAATTACTATTATGGAACTCACTCCATGAAAAAATCTCGTGCCACAGGAATTGACGCCGCGTCATCAACTCATATAATATAAACCGTTTAATACTCGAAATTCAACTTTCAAGAAATACATCACGATCTTGTCATAGTATTTGCGACAATTTTTTTTGCTTGGCATAACTTCTACGTAGTAATAACAACTTACTCGATAGATAACGATTTAACTATAAAAAGAGTCAATATTACGAGTGATTTTCGTTCGTAAACGAGTTTTTTTCTGTGACTTTTAATTCATCTTCGAACGAAAATCACTCGCTTTCTTAAAACGAGTGCTTAAAAAATAGAGCTCCAGAACAATTTAATACGCACTATTTTACATTTAAGTCCGGCCGTGTTTCGTTTAAAAAGGACGGTATGTGCCCTAATAGCAACAAGGTTTTTAATTTGGTAAAGCATGGCTACTCTGTTATATGGCTAATTGACTTACATTGTGATAATTGAAGCCAAAGCTGGCTTCAGGCTCGGCTTTCGTCATCCATGATAGAAATGACAACTGAGAAAAAATAATAGCGTTAGCAATGCACATAAAATTTAAAAAAAAGGAGGAACTCAACGTTTTATTTATTCACATGATACCATTAGAATTTTATAATATTTAAGTAGTGTGATCTCTTAATGCACCCCCGTGTCTCGCATCGATTTTATCTCGCTAAAGCTAGCTATTGATTCTGTGTCTGATTGACCGATGACACGATCTAACCGGTCAACCGGTCATGATGTCGTATTACCGCCTCACCAAGAGTGAAGGAACAGTCATTAGTTAGATAGTTACCTATAATAATAAACTCCTACCGATTATCGGTAATTGCGGCCCCTCTCAAAAGAGATAGGACAGCTACGCAGAAGATCACATGTGTGCGCAAATCTCAGTTCCTTTATCATCATCATTATCAGCCAACGGATGTCCACTGCTGAACATAGGCCTTCCCCACAGTTTTCCACATCGACCGATCACAAGCGGTCTGCATCCAGTGTGATCCTGCGATCTTTACAAGGTCGTCTGTCCATCTTGTCGGTGGTCGTCCTACGCTGCGCCTTTGGTCGAAGGGTCTCCAATCTAGAACTTTTCTGCCCCAACGGCCATCAGTTCTTCGCGCTATATGCCCTGCCCATTGCCACTTGAGCTTACTGGATTCTCAAGGCTATGTCCGTAATCCGTTACTTTAGTTCTTCTACGTATCTCCTCATTTCCGATTCGATCTCGTAGAGAAACACCGAGCATAGCCCTCTCCATCGCTCGTTGTGCTATCTTGAGCTTCTTTATAAGGCCCATAGTTAGAGACCATGTTTCGGATCCGTATGTCATCACTGGTAACACACACTGGTTGAAGACTCAGTTCCTTCACTCTCATCAATTCGGTGAGACAGCTCCGACATGCCGGGGAGAGATCAGGCACAAGACCAAAACGGCAACGTGCTTTCCGAGGCACGGGGGTGTCAACACCACCAACTTCCGGCCGTGAGTCCGAGTATTTTCAGGATTGAAAAACTCAGCAACAAATTTCCACCCGACCCGGGACCCAAACCTGGGACCTAGTTATCTAACAACTACTAACCAACGAAGCAGTCATAGTATAGTGCTCTTATTAGGTCGCCGCGGGAAGATTCGGCTAGACATGATTTATTTACTGATCTATTTTAAAGTAGATGATTATTTAAAAGATAATAATGTATGGAATTGCATTGATCACCACAAACACATTATTGTAAAACTTTTAAAAGAGGCATTGACAATAACAGATAATTTATAATAACAATAGTGACTAAGTTTGTTGCGCAGCTTCTTCTCAGCACTAGCCTACAAATTGTCCCGAAGCTGTGGTAGGGTCTATGTTGGACGTGTGTAAGTGCCCCCAGTGGGCAAAAATAAATGTCTTTTATGAATTATTTTTTTATTACTTACTCCATTAGTACTTACCAGAAACACGTCTAAAATCAGCATAGTCAACGTTTTGACTAAACGCTAAGTGACGAGCGATTGGAAGATTTTTTAAAGCCATTAAAAGTTGTTACCAACTAATTGCCTGTTAGTTTTAATCTGGATACTGAATTTTATTACTCCTTCAATTAGAAAAGTGATTGCGAATATGGAAATTGTTGCCGTGTTGGAAGTCTCAGGGATACAAAGTAGGTGCCGGTCAAAGTCTTTCACGCCTAACCACTTTCTAAATCGCTTGCAGACACAACATAAAAACGGGCGTCACTTCAAATAAAAGACGATTCGAGGTGCAAGCGATTTTGGCTCTTTGATGGTTAGTCGCGAAAGACATCGATCGTATATCTTCAAATTAAAATCCCTCCGTATGTAATCACGAAAAAAATGTGTTTGATTTGACCATTACGTAATGGAAGGAAATATGCGACATTTCAGTTTGAAATAATTCACGACATTGAAGTATAAGGTTAAAAACAAACACCTATTTTTCTAAATACTTTATTTGTTCTCTGATTTTAGTTCCTATTTTTTTCAAAAGAAACACTGTCTTTTGTAAGAAGCCGAATCTTATTTATTTCCTAGTAGGATTTTGAAACTATGGGAGGCCAGCAGATAATCTTCTTGCTTGAGGCCGTGTAACCTGCTATCAAACTTCGCCATCGCCATTAATAAGTATAGTTCTTCAAAATACTACGAGATGGCACTGCGTGCTCCCAGCCCTGCCCATTGCCATTGCCCTGCTGCGGCTGCTGCCAAGTGCGATCTAAATAAGGCTTTTCCACCCACCTATACCTAGTACCTACTCCCATACCATACATGAT
Source organism: Pyrausta aurata (assembly GCA_963584085.1). NCBI lineage: Eukaryota > Metazoa > Arthropoda > Insecta > Lepidoptera > Crambidae > Pyrausta > Pyrausta aurata. The sequence goes on along the minus strand of OY757282.1, from coordinate 3,674,726 downwards.
GATGATCCCCAAGTTCCCCCCCCCCCTCCGGGGCCCCCCGCAAATATTATGGTACCTAAAATTTTTTTTCTGTTTCGGACGCGGCAAAAGACTTCTCTGGCTGTACAGCCACGCCGTCTTTTTTTTACGAAATATGTGTTCTTAAATAAATTACCAGCAAATATCGCTTTTTAATTTTTTTTAGGACAATTAAACTTCAAAATAATCTAGTAAATCGATCAAAATCATCATGATTTCTGTAAAAATCCGTTCAATAGTAGGTTTTTTTGTTAATTTAGTGGCAGCACTTGACAACCATAGACAACCGTCAAACAAAATCATATGATCTCTTTTCACATGACCGATGGTCGTTCGTCATCGCCTAATTTTCATCTTTTTTTCCCAATTTTGGACTAAAAACGTACTTTTTAGTTCGTAAGTGTCCACTAGTGTAGTTTATCCGACATGGCGTGCAGCCGTTTAGTGTTCCTCACGTTAGTTTTAAGTGTAGTGTCCAGTTTTGCAGTGCAAGTGCCTGTGTTTCTATGGGGCGATATCAGTAAAACTTCTGCCCAATCTAACCCTCTTTCGAAGGTTTCCTCCAACGATTTCCGCGTGGTTCTCAAGCATGAGCTGCAGGACAACCCATTTACGGTAATATTCATCGAGGAAACCCTATCTGTGGAGGATTTTTCGCGTAAGAATGATGAAGGCGAGACGTCGTATCCTTACTTGAAGAATAACGTAGAGGATGCAATTTACATGCCATCAGTTGAGAACGCGCTGCGAGTCTTGAACAAACTCGCCGACCCAGAGAAAGTGAACCATGTGAAGCTTACAGAAAGTGGTTTGTCAGCTGATATCGAGTCTGAGAGTGGTCATTTCTTGTTCATCAACTTGAAAGACGCTCGAGAGGGAGAAACCCGTGGGGAAATGCTTCGCCGCCATAACGACTTCATGGAAGACATGTTTTCCAAGCTACAGGAGCGTTACGACTCTGTCTTAGCCATATACACTGCGCACTACCCATCCTGGACTATCCCAGAAACACATTCCCGCGTTCGTCGTCAAGCCGAGGTTGCCAACGAAACGATGTCCAACGCACATGATTATACACTTGACGGTCTGAGGCTTTATGTGCGAGCGATCGACTATGGAGCGAGTGCGAACAATGGAAGCTTCGGCGAACTCGTCAGCAGCTCCACAGTGTTCAATGATACCGATCCCAAGCAAATGAACACAACAATGCAGTTTTCCCAGGGAACGCTGGTTTTGAACTTCAGAATGCAAGCTGGCTACTGGTTCTTTGGTAAATACTCTTTATTATTTTTCCAATATTGTTTAGAATTTTTTTTAACTTCATCTGCATGATGCAACTCATAGGAGTTTTTTATCTTTACATACTAATACCAGAACCTAATGACCTGCCTACTGCCACATAAAACACATTTATAACTGAAACTTATGTTATACTTGTACATACACACTGCTTGCTTGCAGATAAGCAAAAATATTTGAATTTATAGTAAGTAAATCCCTTACGGATGTGTTTACATTCTTTTGTTTATGCAACCGCTTGTGTCCAATCAATCTGTGAGGCTTCAGTTGATCGCTGAAATAAGCTGAACTCAAACTTGATGATAATAGGTACTTCTAAACTTTGTTTTTTAGTGCAAGTAGTTTTTTTTTAATCAACATAATAACACTTATTAAAATCCATAATGTATTTTTATGTTGTATAACTGTTGATTTCCTAATTAAACAATTACCACTCAAAAAAATCACTTTTCAATAATCTTTTATTAACCATTGAAATTTCCAGATAGTGTCACCTTCAAGCAAGACGCTTTGGTGCAGGAGCTATCGGCCACCAGTGAAGTGTACGCTATAGACGGATTCTCATATCGTTGCGGTGAGAGAGTCACGTTTGCTTCGACCAACGAAACCGAATACAATGTCACCTTTATTGACTTGAAGGTAAGAATATTCATAATTATTACTAATAACAATCATTATTCAATATTATGGGTTGCTCTTTGGTAAAGGCAACTAAACTTTCTCAAAAATCATAACAAACTAGAATTGATATTTTTATTATTTAAACTGTAAATTGTACAACTGGCAAACTCAATTCCTTAAGGCATTCTCTACCAGTCGCTTGGGAATGCAGAGAGTTCAATCTGTGCTAATCTCCATGATCAAATGTGTTAAAAAACATCATCCCAGGTCTTAGGAACAGCATCTATGATATTGTTGGTTCCTGGTTGTGTATTGTTGTCATTTTTACACAACAATCGGTCTTTACAAAATATTTTTCTCTATCATCTGAGTTGATTGCTGTTACCACCCACTAATATTAACGTCTCAATACCAATGAATTAAATAATAACAACCTTTTTTTCAGGTGCAACCCTTCTTCAAGTCACTCAACGCGTCCGATATGGAGTTTGGTGATTCCTTCAACTGCGTTGGTTTCTTCTCCGTAGCAATCTGGTCCGGCCTCTTTGTTGTCTTCATCCTGCTATCCATCACCTTCTTTGGTATTATGATGATGCTGGACATCAGAACCATGGACAGGTTCGATGATCCTAAGGGCAAGACCATCACGATCAACGCTTCGGACTAAAAGTGTTGAATGTTCCGAAGATTTTGTCCGCTTCAGTTAGTTTAAAACCAATTCTCCGGTGAGTGGATATTTCTGTTGAATTCGAGGTAGAAATGGTTAAACACTCTTATTTAATTTGATCAAAATAGACCATTTAATTTGAGCTACATAAGTCACATATTTAATTATTTAAAAAATCGTGAACTTATAGTATTGTGTACTAATATAAGAACTTATAATTAAAATACTTTGAAAAAGCAATTACGTTACTGAAAATGTGACTAATCTAAAAACATAGCACAGTAGTTTCCTCAAAATCTAGCTATAAAATAATTCTACGAATTATATAACCATATAAAAGTGTTCATTTCTCTGATAAACTTCCTCATCTTAGCTTTTTAAACTTCAGAAGAGCTCAAAGAATCCAAATATACTTCACTTATTGTAATTAATTATACAATTTGAGTATTCTAAATAGATTAATATAAAAAGGTGCCTGATTTCACGACTAATTATAGACAATATAATATTGTTAAGAATGCACAGTAGAAGCTTAGCCGGGCTAAATATAATTATATATTTAATATATGAAGTTATATAAATGTATGTTACCTAATATTAAAAATGTACTCTTGCTAGGACATCACAGTTCATTGAAAATTGACAAAATGTATGTAAATGTTAAAAATAAGTACTTTAAATTATACATTTTACAAACTTCCATCTACTGAACTTAGTTTTAAAAAACTAAATGACTTGACATTGAAATCAATTTTCAAGGAACTGGTATTAAAAAAAACATTTTGAATTTGAGCGCTGATATAGCTATTGATTGTTTAAATCGCTTTTAGTAGAGACATAGATAATAATTACCAAGTATGTGCCTGCTGAAATAACGTGGGTTCCGTCTTAATATAACTAGAACTAGAAAGTGTACATTGGTCTATGCAAAAAAAATCGAATTTCGTTTTTGCGAAAAATGCGGCGTTATTCGCTTGACCGTTTGCACTTTCTTTTTTTCGCTTTCAATAAGAGTTAATGGCCTTAATACACTCAAGTCTGATAGAAAAACAGATTTTATTTCATTATAACAACGATTCCAGTACAGAGCTTGGTACAACAACTTGCGTAGTTTTTAATTATAATAAAAATTATGGAAATGAGATTCCCTCCATGTTAGTGCCAATTTCATATGTAGGTCATTCAAAGAGTTGGTTTAAATAAAATAAAATGTAATTTTAAAATTGTGAAACTATTTAAAATTAGTGTTCGTAAGATTAATTCTGTATTTAAGTGACCTTGCTAGGTGCATTGTAAACAAGCAGTATGGATGGATGTATATTTTCAATTATATTCTAATGATATTGCAAATGTAATGTACTATGCAGATGTTTAGCATTTCCAATTATTCATAATTATTTTTTTCTTTTGCTACACAAAATAAATAAAAAATATGAGCGGTTACAAAAAAGCAGCGTTTGCCGCGCAAAGTAAGTATAAGCGAAGTAACAATCATTTTTTTTCTTTTCGATTATTTTTAATGTAAATTTCACTTGTAATTTTATTTCGGCATTTCTTAGTATTTTTTGTTTTGTTGTTTTGAAGAGTATTAAACATTTGAGACCAATTTTTTTATTTTTGTTTCTTTTCCACAAGATTGTTCGCTGTTCCTATATTATACTAAAGGAAGCTATTACAAATACTATTAGTTAAATAAAGCTAACTTATATTTAGATAATTGAGTTTTACTTGTTAACCCTATATTTCTTAATTTGATATAAAATCAGTGATGTCCCGTTTATAGGGTTCCGTAGTCCAACAAGGAATCCTTTTAGAGACAGAAGGCGACATGGACAGGATATGGCGAACATGTCCTTCTGTCCGTCGGTGGTTTAGCTCAAAGACCTTTCATACTCGATAATTGTAATGTAATTTGGCATGAGTATTATTCCTATCCACGACGCCAAAGAGGTAATATAAGTAGGTAGGTACATACTTGCGCCCCTAACACCAACCTAAGGGCAAAATTTAGGCGCACAATACACACAACAAAACAATAGGTGGTCGAAGAAAAATTATCACTAGCCCTGAAATACCGAAATACTTTATGAAATGTACTTTTGAAAAATTCTAACATAGAAGCTAATGGGTTTAGACCGAAACTGGAATTGAACTCTACTTGATCACAAACTCCGTGGTCGAGTGTTTTTTATGATTCTTCATATTTGAAATCCCGGGTTCGAACCCCGGTCTGGGGCAATGACATATAAGATACACTTTATTTTATCATTCTCACTGTTTTTATTGTATAAATTGTCTCGGAACTAGCTTGATCGGCTTTTTATTAGGTACCACCGTTTAGCGTATTCCTGAATTGCTAATGTTAATCGTTGATGAGTTAGATACAAGTTATTTTCTTTAAATTCATATACTTATTTTAAGTAGGTAACTTAAACCTTATTCGAATTATCCTACTAAAGGTAATACACAAGGAAGGATAAAATGTAAACAAAATAAGATGAAAGTATGAGAACCATTTAATTTTATAAATACGTAGCTTAAGGAAAATCAAGACGACATAAATAAATAGGTAAGTACATCACAAACGCTACGTGGAAATACCTTTTTGTATTTTATTCATTTACCTGCAGTAAATGCTAGCATAAATTTAGGAAACAATGTTCATTATCTATGGAATTTGCAAACGATACAGGTCTCTATTTTTTTAAAAAACTTACACATACACAACGCTATAATAGCATCACAACAAATATACCTAGATTTAATAAGTACCCATATATTTTATTCCATTTACTATTAAAATGTACTGCTGTTTCATATAACGCCCGTAGTTATAGACAAATCCAAGTTTTGGCCCAGTGACTGAAGCATAGCTCACAGCTTTTCGCAATTCTTACACACATCTTGACTGGCAGAAAATAATGGAATATGTACACACATTTGTTCTTTTGTTTGTGTAATGAACTCATTTTTACCATAATAATTGCTTCAGTAATTATGAATTCTTGACGAATATCTTTTATAACCTGTACGGCAAGCACGAATAATTTGCTTCAAAGGACCATAATATTGTACTATCGGAATCTTTATTTGACGTAGGTATAAAATCTTTTAGTAAACTAACTACGCTTACGTTACGAATACTTTTAAAAGTTCGTGCTTGGGCTACAGGTCATCCTGGAGCTGTCACTGTCAGCGCGGTAAGAAAAGTGTGCAAAAATGAACTGTATTGACATGAATCCGACGGACGCGGACGGGTGAGCGGGGGGCGTGACATATTTGACATGTCCATTCATACGATAACCGAGTAATCGTTTTTTCATCTGAAAATAGAAAGGACATAAATTCACTTAGGTTGGTGTTTGTCAAAATGAAGAATATAGAAAATCTTACCATTGAAGTACTTGTTGAACACTTATAGGTTTGGTTTTATTAATGTAAATGTCACTTTCTCAAACAACAGATTTCTATAGACGATTTGCAAGCGTCATCCCTGAAACAATTATAAATAACACAGTTAAAAGTAAATTTTACAATGCTTTGACGCTTGTGCACTTCCCTAAGGTCCTTTTCCACCACTTTTTAACCAATGGTTAGTGACTAATTGTCGATAACCAACCAACGAATATTTCAAATATGGAACGTCATTTCGTATGAAATAGTGGACAGTGGACATAGTGAAACAGGCCTTAAATAATACAAATATTTTTTCTAAAATATTCTTAGCCTGTAGAATTCATAACATAAGTTAAAAAGTGGGTTTGCTTTATGAATGAATATGAAAGTTATACTCTTAGCAGGACCACCTTCTTCTTCCTTCTTAGGAGACCGACAAGATGGACAGACGACCTTGTAAAGATCGCAGGATCGCACTGGATGCAGACCGCTCACAACCGGTCGTTGTGGAAAGCCGTGGGGGAGGCCTATGTTCAGCAGTGGACGTCCTTCGGCTGATAATGATGATGATGGTGACTCTTAGTAGGTATAGATAGAGTCTGACTATGAACGAAAAAAATATACCTGAGTTCAGCGTTGATCATTCTTTCTTCTATAGACTCAGGGCATAGATAGTAGGGCTCACAAGTGCCCACACGATCTTCAACTTTGCACATATCTGAAACAAAATCCTGACTTAACCGGCTTCCGGAAAAGAAGTGCAATGGTTCGAGGCTAGTAGCCTGATTATTATTATTTATCTTTTATTTTTTATCCCTTAAATTAATTAACAGATATATATGTATGTGTATTTGTATGCAACTCAATTATTTGTGAGAAGTATTAGTTTTGTGCTTAGATTAGAATTAGTGTTTTTTAGGTGTAAGGGCCGCCTATTGCGGTAAAAGCCTCCTCCAGACCGTGCCAGGTGTCTCTGTCTTTGGCCAGCCTCGGCCACAAGTTCCCGGCAATTTGTACTATATCGTCACTCCATCTTATAAGTGGTCTACCCTTCCTTCTTTTTTTTATATATTGGGTACCAATTTGTTGTTGTTTGTGACCATCTTTCATCGGTGACTCTCTGGATATTTGTCTCAGAACGTGTCTGATTACATCTTGCGCCTTTGTCTTTTCTCTTATTAGTAAGCTTTTTATTCTGTCTTTCCGTTTGATGTTTATAAAGCTTCTTTCTATTCCTCTCTGGCCCATAAAATTAAAAACAAAGGCAATGAATACTGCTTAACCCCAGTCCTTACCTATGCGTGCCAAACCTGGCCTCTCAAAAAGTCAATATTAAACAAAATAAGTAGCCTGATACAAGTACGAATAAAATGGCGTAAAGGTATTCGTATCGTTAACCTAAAAAACTAGGAGTATCGGACGTATAACTAAATAAATAACCGACTTAAAAAAGGAGGTTCCCAGTTAGACCTTATGTTTGTATGTATGATGTATGTTTGACCGCGATTATCTCGCGTTTGGCTGTACCGATTTTGATGCGGGTTTCTGATATAAAGCACGTCTCTTGCATACAAAATTCGAGTTCCAAGTAATGAGTAATGTGTAAAAATGAACAAACTCTGTAATTTGCTGGCTTTGATCATGGTAAAGGATGAGGAAAGCTAATTAACAATCTCCTTATGGTTGGTACTGACCAACGTTACGAGGTGTAATGTAACATTCGCATCGAGCGTGTTGCAGTCTGACTAATTAAAGATGTCCACAGAAAAGAGCACCAATTTCAAAAAAATAAAAGTTTACTCAGTATTTCATAGACAAAAATGCTTTATATAAGTACCTAAAAGAGAATTGCTAATCTTTTTTAACAATAATGTGCAGTTTTTTTATGTATTTGTATCAGTTTTGTCTACGAAATAAATATTTTTTTGAAATTGCCGCGCTTTTCTGACTTTACGCATTTAATACGTTACGCTGTGTTCTAAAATCGTCGTAACATGCTCGTTAAAACTCTGTACAAAACCGCGTCAGTCAAATGATTCGCCAAAAAACCGACGAGCAACGAGCGGCTGGTTGCTCGCTGGTTTCTTCGTAACACGACGTACTGACTGCACGAATGCTCGCTGTGTAATATGTTATATTACACCTCTTAACGTTAGTGAGTGCCCACCTTTAGGTTGTAGAACCATAGATTACCCACCTCCTTTTTCAGCTGTCTGTTTCTTCATACGTTCTAAAACCGACATCGGAGGTTCAGAGTCAGTACTCGCTCCACTAGTTAATGACTCTTCTGAGTTTTTATTTATCATGTTGGCACCCATGTCCGGGCCGTAAATATCTAGAAGAATGGCGTCCAGGTCTTGAGCTGCCGCGGTGGCGATCAGAAAAGCTATCCAACATAGTCTGTGCATCTGAAAATAGATTAAAAACACTTTACTAAAAAAAACGCATCAAAATCGGTTCAGCCAAACGCGAGATTATCGTGGACAAACATATTTACGGGTCAAATTGAGATCTTTTATTTGTGAATTGTGAAGTTTATAAAAAAATTAAAAAAAATATCTTCTCCTGAATGTAACAAATAATTTACTAAAATCCTTATCAAAATCGGTTCAGCCGAACGTGAGATGATCGTGAGAAACTCTTTTTTAAGTCGGTTAAAAATACCAACACCTACATACACACATAAAAAGTTGATGGACACACCAGGGGCCCTATTTTTTAATCACTCGCTTGGATATGGCGAGTGATTTTCGTTCGAAAACGATTTTTTTTCTATGACTTTTGACACTACGTCGAACGAAAATCACTCGCCATCTTGAAGCGAATGAATCAAAAATAGGGCCTCAGAGTTTTGTTTTCATAAATATCAGGGTACACGACCGGGCAACGAACCCGGGGCCTCGGGGATGGTGACACCTAAACACGGTGCAACGAGGCCTTTTTATGTAAATAATAAGGGCCTGGTTCAGCACCGACTACTAAGCACAACCAACAAATATTTCGTATGAAGCAACTGGACTGATAGATTAACATTAACCAGAACTTATATGACATTGTGAAACAGCGCTGTTTCACACTCAGTAGTGGTCCATTTAATATTTACTCAAGCGTCCTGCGCACATGTGTCTCCTTTTAATATTATGCTTTTAAATTTAATGTTATTTTGTTACTATAATTATGTTAATCTAATTTAATATATTAGTACCTCAATGTTTATTTTTTAAATCAGCGTCGTGGTATGCGTTCTGACTTCTGCTACTGCCACGGCTAATGCTGAGCGAGTACCTTTTCGACTTAAGCCTATTTTACCTATTTTTAATGAATTACTCGTGGAATCGGTACTTAATCTTAATTAATCTTTCAATGTTCATTTTTTTGTTAATTTAGGTCGAATAAATTTATTTCCTTTCTTTCTTTCTTTATGTCCGGTCGTAGCGTATTATTTTATTCAGCTTGGTTTTTTTAGTCTTTCCCGATAAAGCTATCTAAAACAAAAGAAACAAACTTCAGCTTTATAATATAGATTACTCTTTAGCTAAATACTTAAAATCTGAAATTAACACATATCAGTCGCGGAAACCCGCTAAAAATGTATTAGCACTTACCGTATTTAATTTACAAACGTCCTTTCTCGCAGCTTGCAAAAAACGTAGTGACATTATATCCTTATACATTTTCATTATATTACGAGAACCTGGCAGAATCATTTCCAATTTTATCAGTAGGTATGATGATCCAACTAGGGTTGGCAGTAAAGGAAAATCCTCACATTAATATACATATGTATGTTGCGTTATGTTGTTGTATCTGAGTAGGTAGTAGGCATTATACTTAAAATGGTTATTGAGTGTGATGTAGAAGGCAGACATTGATATTATATTATTTATTTCAGTAAGCAGTAATATTATTTAATAATAAAAAGAAAGAAAGAAACATTGTTTTTTGGTTAACTTATCTATACTTACTTCTAACTTACTTACTTCTTTACTTCTAACTTATTTATTTTAGTTCTCATAGATCTCGTAGGTTAAATATGGTTTTAAGGTACCAACACTTGCTTGGCATTGTTACGTGTCATGTTTGGTGAACTCCAAAGTAATTCTTTCTATCTCTAGGGACGTAATATTGTATAAAAAAAACACTAAAAAACATTATCTCCGTAGGTAATCAATGTGATTTGTTTTTCGAATACGCCAATGTGTCGGTGGCTGAGTGGTATAGGCATGCGCCCGGATTGATTCGATTCGATTTCTTGTCTGACTCAGTTGCTTTTTTTTAACTGAAATTTATATTATTTTGTACTGTTGGTAACCCTGATTATCTTTATGCATTATGCATATATTATGAGGAAATATACCGGCTTTTAAGAAGAATTTGGGATGTGGGCAAACACAATTTCAAATATCGTCCAAACCCTTATACATAGGTCAACGGCCTTTTGAAGAGATGTACAGGTTTTATTTAATGAACTAAATTCTAACCACTGCCGCCTGGGCACTCAAAATATTGATTATAATATTCTCCTACGGATTTTCGGCAATGGCGGCCCCTCTTGGTCAGAGGTAAGCTAGGTAAATATTATAGTGCCCAGATGTGTGCGCAATACACAAGTGCACTCTCTGTTCCTTCACTCTCATTAATTCGGTGAGACGGCTCCGACATGACCGATTGAGAGATCCCAGGACCAACGGCTTAACGAGCTTTCGGGAACGGGAAATGATGTATGGTTCGAAGTGGTGATTAGGTAGGTAAGAGACCATCTTTGTTACATTTTTGGGCCTTAGTTAGTTAGTTAGTTTGGCCGGGGTGATTTCCGCACTTAGCCTCACGATTGGGCCATGCCATGGTATGCCCCTCCTTTTTTATTCTAACCAACCAAGGCTCTCCCAGAAGGCTAGCCATCTGCCTAGATTGCTGAAGGCCTCTGGGAATGTAGCCGGGGATTTGAGAATGTTTGCCCGTTGTTCCGCCACACCCATACACTCCATGAGTACATACATGCTGTGGTGTTTCATACAACCTCTGCATAGGGGACTGTCTGTGACACCTATTGTGAATAGATATTTGTTTAAGAGACTGTGACCAGTTATTTATGGGACTTATTGTAAGGTATTAAAATAATAACTCAATTTGTTTCGTAAAAGTACCGTAGAGGTCTTCTAAGGCCGAAAGCCCTATAACTTAGCCCATTTATATAGCCTTAAAATTTATCTACACGGTGTGGCCTGTAATATGAGCAACGAGTTAGTGATTTTGATCATTATTAAGGGATTATAACTTTGGATTACTATATCTCTGAGTTAAAGCATTTTAGAGCATTATGACCAGGTCAAGGTGACTACGTATTAGCTCTGTAGAATCATTGATAATTTTTTTTGCTCCTATTGCAGGCCACACGGTGTATATCAAAACAATGAGTTTTAAATGCAAATGTTTTGTTTATTCTTTATAATAGTACAGTAGGTACTTATTTTATTCTTCGTATGTCATTTTTACTCCACGTCTGAAGACTCGATTAGACCTGAAAAATTAAAATATATTATTTACACAATCAATTAACGTACGATATATTTCAAGCGACTGCAAGACAAACTACAGTCTTCTATTCTAGGTGCAAGTCGAAGACTCTCGCACCTAACTCTCAACTTTAAGAGCCAAAACTACTTGCACGTCGCGTCTTCTTTTGTTAAAAGTGCCTGCCATGAGTCCTTGCATTTACTATAGTAGGTATCCTAAAGAGAGTGGCCTCTCCTAAACTCGCGCAGATAGTGACAATGGACATAAATAGCAGGCACTCGAAAGATAAAACTTATTTAACTAAACTAATACTATTTAAAAATATACAAGACAAGACAGTTACAAAATATATCATATCTTACCGATATCCAATGTTTTGCGATCGATAATACCATCCTTTTGGCAGCATTCATCTAAGTACGATTCGCACACGATGTCCTGTCTGAAAAAAGAATACAAAACATAGTTTACCCTAAATTTCAAATCATTAGCAGAAAAGACGTCCATCAAGATGGACATTGTAAACAGCTTGTGATCGCAGGATCACACCTGAGTTATTCCGTTTTTCCACACTAAAAATCTGCACTAGTGTGGAAAGTTGGACTTTTTGTCCATTAATCCACACTGCCGGGAGTGAGGAAATATGATCCACTTTTCCACATTAGCGGGAGTAGTTTTTTTTTATATGATATGGGTTTGCTCTTGTCCCTAGACTATACCAAAGGCATAGTCAGGGACGAAGATGAAGCGAGCTCACCCAGAAGAAGTATAGTCTATACTATGTTTTGAGTATTATCGTAAACGTCAGAAAGTATGTCTTGTAGAAGTGGGATTTTTATTTTATTTTGTTGTGTAAATTGCTGGCTGTATGTTTTCTTTTCTTTTTAACTGATGTCTGAATTAAAAATTTGAATTTGTAAACGTCAGAATCTACAATAAAACGTTTGATTAAGAAAATCATGCCGTAATTTCAGAAACTTCATATTTATAACTGTTTTATCAAATAATAGTATAACGTTTCTAGCAAAATAAACAATAGTTTGTCAATTTTTCCGCACTAAGCCCGTCAGTGTGGATAAACGGACAAAAATTCCAATTTTCCACATTACAGTGGATTTTAAAAGTGTGGAAAATCGGAATAATCGCATGCAATTGATGCAATCGGTCGGTCGGTGTAGAAAATCGTGGGGGAGGCCTATGTCCAGCTGTGAACATTCTGCGACAGATTATGATGATGATAAATTACAGACAAACAAAAATCGGGGATTCGGGACAGGTGAAATTAAAATCAGCCTTACCCTCCAGCTATGTCGATCATGCCATCATTGATATCAACCTTTTTGTTGCATAGATAATACGGTGTGCAGACCCCTGCGCGGTGGGTAATGACGCATCCCTCGCCTGAAACATTAAGGGGTTGGTTCACCATCAACAAATAGGCACTGACCGATATTCATCGATGATGAATAAACATTGATGTTTGTCAAGAAAACCTCAGAGATTCGCAAACGGGCCTTACTTATATACTTATTTATTATAAAGAGAAAAAGTTCGAAAGCATCAGTGCTAAAGCATCGATCGCGAAAGTCGCGATGCGCATCGCGTTTCCAAAACGCGCGTTAGTACTTACCTACGCGCGTTTTAAAAACGCGATGCGCATCGCGACTGACACAATGAACAGATTTATGCAGTCGCGATGCGCATCGCGTTTGCATCGATGCTAAAAGTAGCGCAGTGTGTAAAGGTTGACATTTTGCGACTGCATCGATGCGAATCGCGACTGCATCGCGTTTGCATCGCTGCTAAAAGTCGCAGTGTGTAAAGGCTCCTGATATAAACAAATACGAACCCGGCTATCAGAGTTCCGAGACCGCCTAGCTTCTGAGCTATGACATTTTAGCCCTATTTCAGTGCCTAATATAATGAAAAATACGGAGATGATAACATTTTCTGAAAATAAAACCTAGTTACGCCGATTTTTTTCCTCCGAAAACCTCTACAAGGTGTTTCAAAACAACAAGTAAAGAATGAAGGGAGTTACTCAGAATCAGTAACTGAACAACTTTCTCCTAGAAACATGGGTCGAACAATGCCAAAAATTAATTGACTCTCCATCTAAAACAACATTCTTAACATTAAGAGATAGAAAAGCTCTTTAAAAGAGAGAGGAATAAAGTATCTCAACATATTAAAAAACGGAAGAGAGAGTATTATAATAAAGCATTTTCGGAATGTAAGAAGAAACCCAGAAAAACATGGGAACTCATAAACAGCCTTTCCAAAAACAAATATAAAGAACCAGTAAAATTGGCGAAACTTCAAACCCCTACAAGAATCTTAACAAATCCAAATGATATATGCGCATACTTTAACACCTTCTTTGCAACAATTGGAAGAACACTGGCCGAAGATATTCCTCAAAAATACCACCAATATGTGTTTCCTTCGACGACTGATCAACATGTGAATAGACTGAGTGAGCTTGCTCCAACCTCTATCGATGAAATAAGTAAAATAATTGATAGCCTCGATTCAAACACCAGTTCAGGTATTGATGGAGCAACTACTAGGTGCGTAAAATGTGTCAAAAATATAATACTCAGAGAACTCACGGCATGTATTAACAGGTGTTTAGAGCTGGGAATATTCCCCGATAGTCTAAAAGTCGCAAAAGTCTTACCGATATATAAAGCTGGACCTAAAGACGACCCGGGAAATTATCGTCCCATCTCCGTACTACCTGTCCTGTCTAAAGTCTTCGAGAGAATACTCTATAAAAGACTTGAACAATATCTGTCTTCAATAAACTTTTTGTGCAAAACTCAATATGGCTTTCGACCGAAATCAAATACACTCTCGGCTACAATGGACATCGTAACAAAAATTAAACTTAACATTGATCAGAAAAAAATTGCTCTAGGTATCTTTATCGATCTTAAAAAGGCTTTCGATACGGTGAGCCACCATCTGCTACTAACCAAATTGCAAAGCATAGGAGTCCAACAACAAGCCCTTAAAATTTTCAAATCATATCTGTCCAATCGCCGCCAACTAGTAAAGATAGGACAGTGCCAAAGTACAGCCTTGCCTATCACTTGTGGAGTTCCCCAGGGTTCTATTCTGGGACCTCTTTTATTTCTTATCTATATAAACAGCATACAAGACATCGGCCTTACAGGTGATATCACCCTCTATGCGGATGACACCAGTCTGTTTTATTTTGGAGACAGCATTATTGACATTAGAGTAAATGCACAAAATGACCTTAACATGTTGAATGAGTGGTTTCAATACAATCTTCTTACAATTAATATCCAGAAGACCAATTTTGTAATTTTTTCAGCTATTAATAAGCAAATAGAAAGCTATGAACCACTTAAAATTAATGACATAAATATAAATGAAAAATGTTCTGAAAAATATCTGGGCCTTATTTTAGATAGCCACTTGACGTGGAAACCACATTTAGAGAAAATCAAAACTAAATTAACTTGCCTGACAGGTATGATTCGAGGTATTGTCCGTTATCTGCCTTTACGAGTACGCTTCAATATTTACAACTCTTTAGTCAAACCTCATATTGATTACCTAATAGAAATCTGGGGAACTGCGGCAAAGAGTAACATTGAGCTTATACAGGTGGCACAGAATAAACTCATAAAAACTTTATTTCATTATGACTATTTAACGGCTACTGAAAAAATATTTAAAGAAACGAAACTCATGACAGTCAAACAAACATATACCTATAATACCTGTATATTAGTCCGTAAAATTTTCAAAAAACATATACATAGTAACATAACTTTTACACAAAAAAAACATGTCCACTCAAAACTCACTAGACGCGCGAATGACTTGACCTTGCGACTTCCTAGAACAAAAAACTACGGGAAAAAAAGCATCGTATACGAGGGTGCTAAACTTTATAATAATCTCCCCAAAAATATCAAAGAGTCGAAATCGATGTATGTTTTTAAAAAGTCTCTCAAACATTATATCATTAATAGCTATGATCGATAAAAATTAAAATAAATATAAATACCTATGTAATTTTTTTTTATATAAATATGCAATAGTTTATAGAAAAAAAAATAATAAATATATATAAATAAACAATATGTAATAATATCTAAATAAATACGTTAAACATATAATAAAAATTGAAAATATTTAAATAAAACAATACAATGATTTTTGAACAAATAAATAAAAATAATAAACCTTACATTTGCACGTCAGTACCTGAACTGAGTAAGTAAGATTTAATAAAATAAGCAAATACAAAATAAATATATATAAAAAAAAAATAACTGAATCCGTCAAATATATTTAAAGATTAATAAACAGTTTCATTTCCAATAGATAAAAATAATAAAATCTAAAACTTATTTAAAAGTACAAACTTAACTTGCCACTTCCTGCGTGAGCGTAGATCGACTTTATATCCGTGGTAACTAGCGTCAAACCAATCGGCAACGACATGTTCATCTATAAAAACTCCGCAAGTAACAAATACGGATCTTACTGCTACGGCATAAGAGCGAATAATCTTGCAATGTCTTTTGCGAGCGCGACTTGCTATAAATCTGTGCCCGAACGCAGTGATTGTTTTGTTCGTGAATTACCCGCTTTGTTGATGCATATTTTTGTTGTTACTTAAGTTATTGTATTTGTTGTAAACTTGATAGCATTTTTATTGTTACTAAAGTCATTTTGTTTGTTGTTAACTTGAAACGTTATCATAAGCTTTGTGTTCTCATATTAAGTGAATTATGTTAATTCTTTTGAGAATAAATATCTTTAAACATAAGAGATTAAGTATAGGATGTTCTTACCACTTTGAGCAAGATATCCATTTCCTTTAGATGGTGATGTCGGAGACGAATCATCAGATCTCCTTTCTGAAGTTGGAACATCTAAAAAAGATAAGTTAAAAAATGTCTGGAAGTTATCGGTCTTATACAGAGAGTATTTGTAAAAAAAATCAAAAATACAAAAAATTCAAAACCTTTATTTCAATTTAGGTCATGAAATGACACTTATGAGCTTCAAAATATACAGTGAAAAAAATAAAATAAAAAAGTGCCCTGAAAGGGCCGAAACATGTTCGAGACCAGCGCTTCGAGACAGAACACAGACAATTAGGCAAGTGCTGAGAAGAAACGCCGGAACAAACTCAGTCACCACTAGCTGCCGTAAAGTACTATACTACGTTTTCCTTGTACGAGTTACTTGGTACTATTCAATTTAGATAACTTCGCACAAATAACATATTCCTTTTAAATTGCACCTGTTAAAAGCAACTGCATCTGACGAGGAATCGAACCCTGTATCCTACGCTATCTGGGTGCATGCCTTTACTACTCGGCCACCGACACATTAGCAAGCATGTTGATTTTGCAAGGCTTTCTTTACCCACTAGATGGCACTTTATTAGTAGTTATAGGTAGACCGCGCGGGGCACAGTCGCGGGAGGAGACGAGCGCGCGGTGCGTGCGGGGAGCGGGCGGGTGTATCCGCACTGCCTGTACTGCTTCGGCTACATTAGCGGGCGAATATTCGTATCGTTGGCGCGACAAAAACATCGTGTTCGGGTATAGGCGATGTTCTTGTCTACATTAAGGCGGGCGAAGATTCGTGTCGAGTTGACGCGATGCATTCCTTAGAATACTCTCAGTTTCATAAAATTGAATAAATTCTAACACTTTTTCGTTACTCCACTCCATAGTGTAAAAAATTAAATGCACGTTCGTCTCGCTTCAGAGTCTGGACGACACTGAATTGACGTAGATGCCTTTGAGCCTAAGCGAATATTGGCGCGACAAATCCCTTTGATTCGCGCCAGTTTACCGACAACTCCCCGATACTACAATACTACGCGATGACACGATGTACCCGGCCACATACATCGCGTTAACACGAATATTCGCCGTAGCCCGCTAATGTAGACACAGCATACCTCGTTCTCACCTCCCTCGCACCCCTGTGCCCCGCAGGCGAGGTCTCAATGAAGCGGTTTATATCTATCAATATAATAGTATTAGTAGTAGATTTTTCATCATACCAATGGGTTTGCTTGAAGTCAGGGGACTGCCAGTGGTCGGTGCTTTAGATTCAAACACAGCTAAAATGAGTTCGTCCAAATTGTCACTCTTCTGCTGCGGGAAGCCCAAAGTTGCTGACACAAGGACAAGCACAAAAAATGTTGTGTACATCTGCAACAAAAATCACGAATTCACAATAATAGTCCCCCTAGCTGATTTCGACTTCGGTGGCCAGTCACATCAACTAACCGACTGCGTGGTACATATTATAGTGCACAAGTGTGTGCGCAAACACAGGTACACTCTCTATCCCTTTCACTCTCATAGCCCGATGGGACAGCAATCTGACACGACCACTGGACACGACCGGAGAGAGATCAGGCGCAGGACCAACGGCGCAACGTGCTTTCCGAGGCACGGGGGTGAAACACCGCCAACTTCCAAACTCCGGGCTACCCTGAAAATTTCTAAACAGAAAAACCCAGGTATATATTTTTTGACCGGACCCGGGAATCGAAACCGGGACCTCTGGCGCAGCCGTCGCTTTAAAATGTGACCCTCTCACCGCTGCGCCACCGAGGCAGTTAAATTAGATACGGGAATAAGTTAAATACAGGATTGCCGTGTACCTTATTATTACTTATTTATGAGCTTCCGTTATTTCCGGTATGTCTGTCAAATAAAACCCACCCGCGAGTTCTCTTCGAATACTCCGTGATCATGACGCTTGCACAGTGCTAAAATATCGGAAGCTCATCTATACTAATATTATAAAGCTGAAGAGTTTGTTTGTTTGTTTGTTTGAACGCGCTAATCTCCGAAACTACTGGTTAGAATTGAATAATTCTTTTTGTGTTGGATAGTCCAGTTATCGAGGAAGGCTTTAGGCTATATAACATCACGCTACGACCAATAGGAGCAAAGATATAGTGGTAAATGTGTAAAAAACGGGAGAAAGAAGTCACGATTCCACGCGGACAAGGTCGCGGGCAAAAGCTAGTAAATAATAAGGTACATTGTACATAATCTAACTATTCACATGTTAGTGACCATGCTGGATTGCCACCAACATTTGAATAGTTAGATTATTCACATTTAACGGGCCATGCTAAATTGCCACCAACATGTGAATAGTTAGATTATTCACATGTTGGTGACCATGCTGGATTGCCACCAACTTGTGAATAGTTAGATTAATGTTAGTGATCGTGAAAGTTAAAAACAATATGAAGTTACGTCGCACTGAGAATGAATTATCGACGTTTAATTTTTTTTCTTAAAACGTACGAAAATTGTCAAAGTGTGAGGATGTTTAAATTCTATTAGATTTTGTGTGAAAATCGAATCGAAAACGTCGAAAATGCATCCTCAGAGTGGATAGTTAATTTCTTCCGAACTTTTTTAAAACTTTTTTGCACAAATCCGTGTACAAAAGGTGGACTTAATGCTAAAATATTTACCTTAAAGACTTTTTTGCAGAGTAGGTCTGCCTTTGATGATGGCTCACTACACATTGTTTTAATTTTATCCTTATACTGAACTGGACTTGCCAAGTCGTTAGTGAAACCTGATCATGCGCATGATAGAAACACGTTTTAGTTAATGATAACTACATTTAAACCCATAAAACTTTACCCATTATTGGTCTTAAGGTCAGCTCGCTGCATACAAAGGTCCTAGGTCTGGCAGTTCTAAGATGTATCTCTCTTGAAACTATGTACGTAAAAGTCTGAAGAAAATATGTAAGTGGCTATAATAAGAGCTAAAATTTAAAATACAGGCCATTTAAATAACCAGTAATCAATCCTAAAAGGTTTTATTAAAATAAATAATTTATTATTATTTTTTCCGACCCAGCAATGTATTGCAAACAAATGTGTCCACTCATTAGAGCTTGACATTGTCACTTGCTACAACGAGTTAGCGAGTTTGATATACATTGCTAGGGGATTATAACTTTGGATTACTATATTTCTTAATTATAGCAATTGAGAGCAATATGACCAGGTCAAGGTAACTATAAGTATACTCTGTAGAGTTGTGGTAGAGTCATCGATTAAATGTTTTGCTCCTATTAATGGCCACAAGCTGTATAGAGGTAGTTAGTCCGACGATCTGAATCTAACATATCGCGATTCAGGAGTGTGTGCAGATTTGGGTGTTGTATGGAGGTTAGCTAACAGCGCCATCTAGCCGTGGAGAGCCGAGTTATGTTGTTGTGTGTCGCCACAGTTAAATGATCTTCGTATTTGTGGTACCTTTCCAGCTAAAAAATGAATTTTGCTTACTGTTTTTAACCAACGAAGAAAATATTCCTTCAACCAATTCACGTTGCGTATTAAGATATCGTGTGAGAATTGTTTGTTAATCAATACAATTATTATTCATTGTCTGTCCGCCTGCGATTCAGTCTAAGGCCATTTGGACACGACTCCACAAAAGTTATCGCGTAAAATCATAACCAAATTTTTTGTAGTCCGGTTGAAATAGGGCTTAAACTTGAGTTTCCTTTCCAACACCTATGGGTTGGCTGGAAGAGATCTCTTTTAGGGATAAGCCCACCTTTGTTCACATTGTGACTTTTTGTATTTTCTGTACATCTTATAAGTGCAATAAAGAATATTTAGGAACGGCATATTAAACGATACTTGATATGAACACAGTGGTTTAGTTATAGTCAAAGTAAGATTATGCAACAGATGCGGTCTGATTCACAATGTAAGACATTAATAGTTCTGGTTAGTGTTATCTATCCGATTCTTTATACAAAATGACGTTCCATACTTGTATTATTCGTTCGTTAGTTGGTGCTTATATGTCGATCTTGAAACAGGCCCTTACTATAGGTACTAGTGACTCTAATTATAATATTTTTATATGGTTTTCGGTAATGGCAGCCTATCTCACTTGATATCAAGAGAGATAGGCCCTGCCAGTTACGCAGGAGATATTGGAGGGAGACATAATAGAGCCCAGGTGTGTGCGCAATACACATGTCCACTCTCTGTTTCTCCACTCTCATAAATCAGTGAGACGGCAAGTCCGGTGAGAGATCGATCAGGCGCAAGACCAACGACTTAACGTGCTTTCCGAGACACGGGGGTGTCAACACCACCAACTTCCTGACTCCAAGCTGTTTCCGATTTATTTCAAGATGGAAAAACTCAGAAACAAACTTCGGCCTGACCCGGGATTCGAACCCTACACCGAGGCAATCAACCATATTGGCTCTACCATAAATTAAAGTTTTAAAATTGAATTCAACTCTGTACAGATAGATAGACATTCTGGATTGGTTCTGGGCACGGGCTGGTCGGTTGGTTGGTAGAAAAAGTTGAATGTTTTAACATTTCCAGTTTGAAAACATGGTCAACATAAGTTGCGTCGTCTGCGAGCCGCCTTTTACAACTCCTTATATCAAAGAAACGTTTATCTGTTAACCAGTACGCCATCGACCGAGCGCGCTATCTGTCTGTTTATATAACCAGTTTGTTTATGTGTTTATATGTAAACGATAAAACTTAGTTCTCAGTGTTAAGTTTGTGCAACGCGAGGCTACTTAAAAAGTTAATAGCCATAGATTATCTGATAAATTGTTTGTTTTGTTCAAGTGAAGTTGGACTGTATCAAATTAAAAAACGATAAGCATTCTTATTGTTTTCTCTCAATGTTTTTTTTACAATAAAATCTACTTGTTAGAACTGTAAAATCAGTGGATATTACAGCAATATGTAAGCAGTTTGGAATGCTTAAAACCTGTTTACGCGAACCTCTTTGTATATTAAAAGTGTGACAACCTTCTTGGACTTTGGACTGGCATAAAAAGTTTTGGAAAAAAGATAACAAACAGACGTCAGTATCACAGACAGTCAAAAGGAGACGTCAAATTTTGGGTAAATCCGAAAAAAAAAAGGAAAAAGTTAAGAAACAAACGTGAAGATTTATTTGGAGAATGTTGAGTGTCTCTTCATCGAATCTGACGAAGATTATCACGATTAAGAGACTGAACGAGTTCGTTTCGACTCTAGGTTGTGTTTTGGGAGACAAACACTATCTACCCACGTCAAAACCTGGCGTGAGGACTGAACCTGGAGAAAAATCAGGTCAGTATTTTGCTTTTTAATATAATAAACACAAACCGAATGATTGTTTGATCTAAAATAAAAATAAAATGGCCCTGCCAGTTAGCTTTGCTCTTAGTTAGAGAATTAAGTAGTTATTAAACCTATTGTAAATTGTTAAGAGGTACTATTCTAATTGCCTGATTCACAATATCCAGGATAGTTCTCCGGCTAGTGTTATCTGCCAGATACTTAAAACGAAATGCTGTTCTATGCATTATGGTATGGGGACTTGAATGAGTATGGGGGTGCTTATTAATTATATTCTATGTATAATTTGTTATTCATATTTTATGTATAATTTGTGTTGGGATTTCTTTTTTATCGATTTTGAAACAGCCATATAATTTTAAGGATACACTCTGACCGTTTATGTTTGAAATGTGGTAAGTATGCTTCCATAGGTTAATAATATAATTGTTGTTTTTCTTACGGAAATAAAAAAGGCGGTCAAGATCAACATCTCAACTTACGCATAAACAACATTTTGAAGTCGTTTACACGTAACGACTATTCTGTTTCATAAATTGTGTTCAACATCTTTATTAACTCGTACTTTACATGTTTAGTTATTTAAATAATAACTTATATTGGTTTGTAAAGGTAGGCTTACTGCTGGCTTAATGCTGAAAGCATTCTGTGTAAAAAAAAGTTGGATTTAAATCCATTCAAAGTAGACACGCATCCTTTTCTACTCTGAATGAAGGGAGATAAGATAAAGATGACTATTTATTGCACATTATCATAGGTCAATTAATTACAAATCCGTTTTTGAGAAATGTACAATTTTGGCGGTCTTATCGCTTGTAAGCAATTTTAATTAAGTTATTTTTTTCGTATTTCGAAACAGTGTTCATATCGTTATTTAATCATTGTTGTTTTACACACACACCTCAATAATCGTATCGATTCGCAATCGTCGCTTATAAATGCGAACGATGTGTATAAGGATAAGTACCTTCATACAGGGTGACCTTACTATGTTCTCCGTGACTCATGCCACCGGCCTCAAAACAATCGTAGATAATGAATTATGCAACAGCAAAATCATTTAGCAAATAATATTTTCCGTCTTATAACCGAAGTCATTATTAATATGTAACCGTCTTTTGGCCTATTTCACAATGTCCTAATATGGTCTGGAGCTATATTTTTCAATCACTCGCTTCAAGATGGCGAGTGATTTTCGTTCCAAAACGAGTTATTTTCCTTGACTTTTAATTCGTATTCGAACGAAAATCACTCGCCATCCTGAAGTGAGTGATTCAAAAATAGGGCCCCTGGTTAGCGTTATCTGTCCAATATCTACCTACTCTAATTCATACAAAATGACGTTTCATGTTTGAATTATTAATTGGTTAGTGCTTCTTTGTTAATGGTGTAACAACCCCTTAGCATTGAGACTGTTCTCTTTTTATGACTATCTATGGTTTAAAAATGTTCTTTTTTAAGCATTTTTTTTTATTAAGACTGTTCCCTTGTTATGACTGTCTATGATGAATGTTTAAAGATGTTTTTTTTTTCATTTCAGATGAAGACCGCTTCCCGTTTCTCTGGCGAGACAGGGTGTCGGCCACCATCCACCTCTCGTCCACGCCGGAAGCCCGCAGCTTATACAGCCTGTGAACAACCGGAAATGAACAATAAATGAAACACATGACAATTGAGCGATTTTTATTTTGCCACTTCATTATTTTTTTGATGTAAGTAGGTAGTTATTTTAAAAGAATCGAACCCGTGACAAACTTAAACCGGGCAAATGTCTGACTAAACTACTGGGAACAGAACAGAAGTTGGTGAAGGAGAGCTTGTTGAATTTCGAAGTTTCAAGACGCCTTAGGGCATTGTCAAATTTTAGATAGGTCGTACCTGAATGCTCATGTATTTATAGTTAACACATCAAAACAAAACGACTGTTAAAAAGTTTAAAATAGCAATGGGCTGGCCTTGTAGCAAGTTATGATGAAAATAGATGAATAGGAGAAATACTTAGATTATGTATTATATACTTCGTCTAAGGAGAAATAAGATGGAAAGGGCCTGTCGGAACAAGACGGGAAGGAATGAATGAATGATGGCTTTATTCGACACAAAATAGACAAAAAACACAGAAAAGAAAAATACAATTTAAAAAAATAAAATGAAATTTGTGTCGAAAAGGTCCCCGCTCAGCAAAATTCCTAGGAAGGAAAGACCTACGACGCGATAGAGTGACGACTTCGTAGCATCGTATCTACAGCCGGTAAGGAATGGACCAAGAGAGCTCAAGACAGAGAAGAATGGAAGAAACTGGAGGAGACCTAGCTATACCCAAATAGTAACAGTTCCTATTTAAGAAAATATTATTTTATGTATACTAAAATTTTAACATAATAAAAGGAAATAAAGAGGTTTTAATATTATTACTATCTTACATCAAATCAAACGTTAATTTGCTGAGAATACGACAAAAGCGTCAAAAATCAAATTATCACAATTTGTTCCTGGTTTTAGGTACTACATAATATTATATTATAAATAGTGTCCTAAAGTTTTTAATACTGATTTCTCATAGAAACTTTTGGACCCGAACTCCATAATATTTTCTTCACTAAAAAAATTACATCATCTTGGTTTGCCACTTTGAAATATGTCACATAGGAAAAATGGAAGATGTCCAAAGAAGTCAGGGTAGTGCAGAAATAAATAAATACTCATCTGTTTCCAAGATGCGTTTAGCAATTCTGTTCATTTTAACCTTCCAATGCTCGAGCGCTGATAAAAACATCGTTCCTGTTTTTCTACTAGACTACGATAGCGTAATGTCACACATGAAGACCGATACGAACCCTTTTGGAAAAGTAAGCACATCTTACTTCGCTGATATAGTTCACGACACTATAAAAAAGAGCGAAGTGGTCGTTATTTTCATAGAAGAGAAATTAAGCGTCGAAGATGTGACTTTGAAAGATAAATTAGGGACGCCCTATTACTATTTACATCAAGGTTTGCTAGATGACAAAGTGAAATACTTCCCCAACGTCATAGAACCTTACAAGTTGTTGAACCAGATCTTCCAACCTCATCAGTTTAATGTGTTCTACCTCACTTCTGGCACGAAACTGCAGATGCTGGATGGAAACTTCAAATACTTCTACGTGTTCTTTCAAGATGGAAAGAATGAATCGCGTTCGCAGGTCTTAAGGAGACACGATTTGATAATGAGAGAAGTTTACTTTGTGGTTCGCCAGTTATCTCCTGGGGCAGTAGTAGCTTATTACACGGGAAAGATGAATCCTGTTGAGGTGGAAAAGAAACAGTTTGTGTCTATATCGCCGATTGCAGTCACCGCGGATCCGGGAGTGATGGTGTTTAGTGATGGCGCCCTATTTAGATTTGTTGGTAAGATTAATTTTATAAAATTTATTGTTGGTAAGAGGCAACGCTTTGGTAGTAATACCGAAGTAAAGCAACTTACGGCGCGGTCGGTGTTTGGATGGGTGACCATTTCGACCATATAAGTGGCGTATATCATGAGCATCTCCGTGTTTTCGGAAGGCACGTTAAGCAGTTGGTCCCGGCTAATATCGGTTGATATTAGTCGTTAAGCCTAGTCAGATGCCCTATGGGCGGCTTGATAAAGTCTGACAGCAAGGTTGGTCGCTTGCCTTGCAAACTCCCCTCCGCCAATCCGCACTGAGCCCGCGTGGTGGAGTATGGCTCATACTACCTCACATTTGAGGTAAGGCCTTTGCCCAACAGTGGGATGCCTACAGGCTAACTTTACTTTTACTTTTACTAATTGTTAGTAAGATATACAGGATGACCGGTAATTCGATACATTTCTTTGGAGGGGTAAAAGAAGAGATTATTTGCAATAGATTTTGTTATAAGTACTTATATTTTTTAATGAGAAAAAATCTTGAACTCTAGCGAGTTCAGGTGCGTATCATAAAGTTACTGTAGAGAATACTATCTATCTACTATCTTATTGTTATTTGGAGGAAATTTTAGTATGTTAGGTATAAAATAATACACAAAAATAGCATCAAAATTAGACATTCACTTAGGAGCAATTTAAAAATAAAAGCACAAATACTTGAATGTCTTTAAGTTTTTAAACTTACCTTTTAATGACTTTATTGTGAAAATTTCTCGATAACTACAAAAATCACAAAAAAACATACGGGTTCATTTGACAGGTATGGTAGTAGTCACCTATCACCACGCATCGCCGTGACACATTACAGAAAACACCCTGTATATTACACGTATCTCGAGTCGGCTTGCATATTTTAAGTAAGTCAAAATATTATAGGTAGACCGCGAAATTGAGACCTCGCCTGCGTGGCGGCGCACAGTGGTTCCAAATAAATAAAAAATGGACATTGATGCTAGAAGCTTGAAATTTTTTCTGATGGTTTACACTAAGTCAACTAATATGACAAAAAATATATATCATCCTACCACGACTACATCGTAGTAAAAAAAATAAGTATATATTTTTTTGTATGGAAGAAATCACATTTCTGTTTATTTCTCGAAACACTTAAAAGTTGTCAAGATGACGATCATATATGTAAGAAAACAAGTGATTCTGAGTATTTCATGCAAAGATACTTTGTACTTATCTCTGCGTACTTTTGAGTTATTATGGGTTGAAAAAACGTAATTTTGTATATTAAAATTAATGTTTATAAGATTGAATCGAAGAAATATAAACTCATTTGATTAGTAGTCACTAATCTAATATGGACTGCAACTATATAAAACAAAAATCACTGAATATTTTGGTCAACGTTTTCTTGAGAAATCTCTGTTTCCTCTGAAAATAATTCACTGTGTAAGATTAATGCGCTGGCCTCTGGAAATAATTGTTTATGGGATCGAACAAATTTTGGCTTAATATGAGTGATGTAAGGATCCGAGCTAATTAGGAAGTTGTGGATTATGTCCAAATTTGTTTCAACTCTGCCAATTTTTCTTGTGTGGGCCTGTCTAACGTTTCGGAAATCTTTATTTCGTGCTTCGGATGCTTCTTCGGAAAGCATGCCTATAGGTATAAATGAAAAACTTTCACAAATATCTGCGCCATGAATCAACAGCTTATGTACACTAGAAGGCATGTAATACCATGGGTATTAGGTTAGTATACAGTATTGCTGATTCTTTGCAATATTCCCTAAAAAGGCTAGTATTAATATGTTGCCCAGATGAAGTCACTTGAAGAATAACTGCAAATCTTTTGATTAAATCGGGGTGAATAATACCTGTTGAACTGTCTGACAGTTCAAAATTTTTGAAAAACCTACGTGCTGTATTACCATCGTTAGTGGTGCCAAATCCCTGTTTAACTATGTCAATTAACAAACCAGTTTTTTCCCGGAATTTTTTTTGGGTCAATTTTTTTCTGGTTTCTTTTAATAATTTGTCATCATTTCGGGCTGCCCACTTTTAAAAATCTAAATTGTAGGAAATATGTAATATACATTCCATACATCTTATCCACATTTGGAGCGAGGATAAACCGTATTGGTAAATGTCATCTCTGATAGGTGATCAATTTACGAGAGTAAGAAACGAACCAACACTTGGCTGGACTGGACTAAAAAAAAATAAAGAAAAATAACAAAAACAAAAAACGTAACAATAATAAAAAAACGTAACAATAACAAAAAAAGACAACAACGAAAAATTTAATGGAAGCGTACAGAAAAAGTAGTAACACGTCTTATCACAACCACACTTAGCTGTACACTGATGCATACGAGTGCGCACGCGCAGTGCGTGAACGTACATGTCGTAATGAGTCATCAATTGCTTTATGTTATTCTGGCAAACTCGCGTTGGAGCTATTTTTTGCTGGCCAGCGCTCCAAATAATACATATTTTTGAATTATTTCCCTAAAAACAAGTTTTTTTTATATGCGTATATTTTATTTGTACGTACATACTTGTGTTTAATTATAAACAATATTATGTTATTGTTATTTATATATTATACAGCCCATTTTTAATCTTATTTTATTATTTAACTAAAAGGTTTAAGCAATGGGTTAAGGCAAAAAAAAATATGTTCAACCCTTAATAACTCAAAAGTACGCAGAGATAAGTACAAAGTATCTTTGCATGAAATACTCAGAATCACTTGTTTTCTTACATATATGATCGTCATCTTGACAACTTTTAAGCGTTTCGAGAAATAAACAGAAATATGATTTCTTCCATACAAAAAATATATACTTATTTTTTTTACTACGATGTAGTCGTGGTAGGATGATATATATTTTTTGTCATATTAGTTGACTTAGTGTAAACCATCAGAAAAAAATTCAAGCTTCTAGCATCAATGTCCATTTTTTATTTATTTGGAACCACTGTGCGGCGGGGTGCGGGGGGAGGCGAGAGCGCGGTTAGTGAGCGGTGCGGGCGGGTGTTTCCGCGCCGCCCGCACCCCTCGCGCGACCCGCAATCGCCTCCCCCCGCGCCCCTGTGCCCCGCAGGCGAAGTCTCAATGAAGCGGTTTACTTATAATCAATATTTCAGGAGTGTTCGCAACTACCCAGTTCCGACGAGCCATGTTCAATCAAATCCCGATGATAGCTGAGGAGACTTGGACCGGAAAGTCTTTGTCTACTAAAATGGCGTACACGGACTTCGAATTGGAGTTCAATTTCAGTTTTAAGGACAGGGACTGGCAACTTGGTAAGACTTTACCCCTTAATACAAAGTTTTTTTTTAAATATTTATAGATATAACTAGCGGTCCCAGCGATCTTCGTTTCGCCTCCAGCCCCGTCCCGCCCCGGCCCTGTTTTATGGGAATTTTCTTTGCTATAAACCTCACGGAGCCCGAGACCTTTCCAACGAATGCAAGACCGTGGAAATCGGTTCGTGCGTTCTGGAGTTATAGCGTCAGGAACGAAAACCCGACTTATTTTTATACATATAGTAGATATGCGCCAGACAACAGACAACACACCAATGTCTGGTTTCGTGGTAAGGAATCTTCTTCCTTGTGTTACGAAGTACCAGACAACGATTATGACGGGGGCGTCTCCCATACATACATACATACTTACAACATCCATGACTTAGGTACAAATGTTTGTGCTCATCACACAAACATTTGCCCCTTGCGGGATTCGAACCCGCGACGGCCGCGGCGTCGTCAATAGTCAGGAGCGCTAATCTGTGCCAATACTACACAATATAAGTACAAAGTTCAAACCAAGACTCAAGGTTACCCGACCAATTAGAAAAGTATTTTTGAATGCTGGCTTTATGAGACACTAGCTTTTGCCCGCGACTTCGTTCGCGTGGACTTCAGGTTCGTCCCGTCTAGTAGCGCAAAAAATGTGTTTTTTACGACCTCACATTAGAAACCTCAAAAATTGTAGCCTATATGTTATTCTGATGTATAAGCTATATTGTGGTAAAGTTTCATTCAAATCCATTCAGTAGTTTTTACGTGAAAGAGTAACAAACATCCATACATCCATACATCCATACATCCATACATTCATACATCCATACTTACAAACTTTCGCCTTTATAATAGTAGTAGGATTATTTTTAACGACTTCAAGGAGATGGTTCTGAATTGAAATGAATGGAGAAAACTCCGCCGAGAAGAGCATAGCTCTTAAATTAAAAAGAAAGAAGAATACGTTATTATTACAATCATAGTAAAAATAAAATAAGTACGCCAACTTAAGCCACGAGCGAGCGAAAGTTAAAAGCCTTAGAACTGTCGCTTATAGTTTATTCAATCGTTATCAATTCTGGCGCCCGGTATACGTTTCATTTTGTTCAACGTTTGATAAGTTACACCTAGAAAACATATAACAAATCCGTAAAATTCTTCAATCCCGGCTATTCAAATTCAAAATCTTTATTTCAATTAAGGCATGAAATGACACTTATGAACGTAAAATATACAGTGAAAAAAATTAAAATGAATGTGCCCTGAAAGGGCCGAAACATTCTCCTTATTTTTTGGGCCCTACCAGCGCTTCGAGACAGAACACAGACAATTAGGCAAGTGCTGAGAAGAAACGCCGGAACAAACTCAGTCACCACTAGCTGCCGTAAAATCAAAATCATCAAAGGTAAGTACATCAGTCGGTGCAAGACACATTCGTGTCGCTAAAACATAAATAGGCAATAGTCCCCCTAGCAGCCGATTTTCGACTACGGTGGCCAGTCACAACGACTAACCGACTGCGCGAGACATATTATAGTGCACAAGTGTGTGCGCAAATACAGGTGCGCTCTCTATTCCTTCCACTCTCATAGCCCGATGGGACAGCAATCTGACACGACTGGAGAGAGATAGGCGCAGGATGGGTGCGTCTCATTTGTTATACAATCATTTGATATAATTCAACTTTAATAACGATCACTTTACATAAGAATCATTTGTTATAGAAACACATGATATAATTTTGTTTATCATAACGTTTACTTCACATAATATTCATTTTATATAATACCATTTAGTATAACGTTCATATCTTATAAAAACATTTGAAATAAAACTTATTTAATATATCGTTCATTTGATATAATTTTGTTTGACATACGCATTATTTCATATAACTATTATTTGAGATAATAACGTTTCAAAAACCGTCAAATTCATATAACCTTCACTTGGTATAACTTCCATTGGTATAATTTCAATTGTTTTTTTAAAACTAATTATCAAAAATCTAAATTATGTTAACCCCGACTCGCCGTGGTCACTTCGCCGTGGTACTTGTCTGCCCGATACTAGAGTGTAATTTAGAAGCCGGAGGCGCGGAGGGAGAGCAGCCTCCGCCCGCTGTAACAAGGGGCAGGCACCCGTGCGAGCCGGAGCGGCTGAGGCTGGTCGCCGAAGGCCGAAGGCCGAGGCGACCAAAAAGCCGAAGCTGTGGAGGTGAGCGTGGGTGACTGCGCTTTGTTGCGCAAGGGCGGAGAGGCTGCACTTCCCGCAGCGCCGGAGACGTGGAAATAATGATGCATGTGTGCTTGCTTGCATGCTGCATGCCTGCTTGCCTGCTGCATGCCTGCTTGCCTGCTGCATTCCTGCTTGCATGCTGCATGCCTGCTTGCATGCTGCTTGCCTGCTTGCTTGCATCATTGCCTGCATCCTGCATGCCTTGAATAACCTAGCAGCTGCATTTTTTTATGTAATTGTTTTTGTATTATATGATATCATAAAAATTGGAGTTTATATGAAGTTATCATTATATGTTTTAAATATTATTTAAATAGAGTGTTATCGTACATTAATGTTATACTAAATGTTATTATACTAAACTAGCGGTCTCAGCGAACTTCGTTTCGCCCCCAGCCCCGTCCCGCCCCGGCTCCGTTTTAAGGGAATTTTCTTTGCTATAAACCTCACGGAGCCCGAGACCTTTCCAACGAATGCAAAACCTTGGAAATCGGTTCGTGCGTTCTGGAGTTATAGCGTCAGGGAGGAAAACCCGACTTATTTTTATATTATACTAAATAAACGTTATTTGTTTCAATTATTATATCATGTAAATGTTATATTAAATGTTGTTATATGAAAAGATTTTAGCTCAATCGTTTGTTATACGTTTTAAAATTATATCATTCAAAATTATATCATTCCATCATTATACTAAAAAAGTGTTATATTAAACAAAATTATATCATGTGATTGTATACGTTTTGAACTTTATATGATATGTTGTTATATTATATATTACACACCCGCGCAGGATCAACGGCGCAACGTGCGCACCGAGGCACGGGGGTGAAACACAAACAATTTCCAAACTCCGGGCTTCCCTGAGAATTTCTGAACAGAAAAACCCAGCTACATATTTTGGCCCGACCCGGGAGTCGAACCCGGGACCTCTGGCGCAGCCGTCGAATGTGTATGATATTTTTGACTACTTAATATTACAATTTCCCCAACAGACTATGTGGCACTCTTGGAAGGGGGTGAGGAGGTGGGTCGTACCCTACTGCAGGTGGGCACCCGATGGGACTGGGCGTACTACTGCGGGGAGCCGATCATCCTCGTCAACAAACGAGATGGCAGCTCGGTCACCATCTCCGAGTATCAGGTGAGCAGGGGCCCTATTTTTGAATCACACGCTTCAAGATGGCGAGTGATTTTCGTTCGAAAACGAGTTATTCTCGTTGACTTTTAATTCATCTTGAAGCGAGTGTGACCAGGGGCTTGGATATGGCGTGTGATTTTCGTTCGAGAACACATAAAAAATCAACGGAAATCACTCAATATCTAGACGTGAGTACTCACAAAATTGAGCAATGAGTTTTCAAATCCTTGTTACGTAGATTACAACTGGTTTTCATGCCAAAAATCGACTTTAAACATTGAATATCACACGCCATCTTGACGCGAGTGATTCAAAAATAGAGCTCCTTTTCCGTCTTTACAGTAAGAGCGCTATCACTTTAAGCGACTTTGGCAGCGCGACGGTCGCGCGACAGTCGCGCTGTTGATAATTTCATACTATTCCACATGTAAAAAAAACTGCTGCACGGAATAAATCGACATGCATAGAAATCGTGACCCTGATAAAGCAAAAACTGTATTTTCTTCGAAAAAGAATTTGGAGTGCATGAGAATTGACACCCTGTTCAATGCCACTATTGTATGTGTAATGTGACCAATCGAATCATGATTTCTCCACACAAACACAGAATACATAATAACTTTGAGATTTCTATGTTGGTCTTTAACATCAGAATGTAAGACACTGTTTAACTAATTTACTTAAAATATGGACCTCTGTCTAAGTATTGAGATTAACTATAATTATGCCGCTCAGATAACTACTTCGCATTTGACACAAAATGTATGGAAATAATTTCAAACTTCCTGAGTCAATTTTCTTACTAAATTGTACTTACCACCTAACTAACACAACAATAAAATTGTTTCTGACAAGAGCAATCTCATCCATAGATTCAACCACGAAAGCCCAGGCGCAGCGGGAATCCTACTCAAACTCCGGACCAAAGTAACAGCCGCGTTCTGACACCGCTGGTCGGTGAAGGCGCAGTGCCTCGGGAAGGTGAAGGAGGGCCACCTCCAGAAGCAGAAACACCGCTCCAGGACGGTGAAGCAACCCAGGCTAGCACCCCTGAAGGTTTCGGCAAGGCCGTACATTGTGGCCCCTACTTTTCCGCCGGTATTCTCTCTGGGCTGTTGGTCTCAGCTGTCTTCTTGGGGATACTAGCGTTCGGTGTGATTATCATGTACGACTGCCATTCAAATAATAGATATGACGATCCAAACGCTAAAATGCTGGTTATAAACGCTGAGGGACATTGATGTGGTGAGAAAGTCGAGAGGTTAAAAAAAGATAAAGAAAATATTCTTAAGTTCAGCCCCAGTTGACGTGACAAGGATTAGCTGTTTTATGTATTAACCCCTACGCTAAGAACTCACGGCGCGGTTTCCACCCGCGCCCGCCGCGGTTGCGGGCTATCCCGCCCGCAATTTAATTTCAAAACTAACGCACAAGCCCGCCGGTTTTTGCGGCCCCGCAGACGCCGTGGCTGCGATTTTCTATCGCAATCAAACCGCGCCCGCCGCGGGCGTAAACCGCGTAGTGAGTTTTGTTTTAACTTTTTACATACAAATCTGCATTCTACAGAGGCTGCGGGCCCGCAACCGCGGCAGGCGCGGGTGGAAACCGCGCTGTGAGTTTCGCCATGTCTATCTGTCCATCTGTATGTCTGTCCGAGGTTTATCTTATAGACCTTAGGTACTAGAAAACTAAAATTTGGCATAGGTATGTATTCTAATCTCCCCGCCGAATCAAAATTTTACTAAGCAATTTTTGTTGATCTTAATTATGTTTTACAGGTTTAACAGGTTACAGGACATGTAGGGCCTAGTTAAGTAGATACAGAACTTTAGCCGGTTTTTAAATATCCGTCCGTTACTTTCGTCTTGTGCTTATTTGTTCTTAAACGTTGTTTCGTATGAAATAAAGAGATTCACATACTTACAAATGTGATATCCTACACCATAAGGGCCTTATCATCATCACACAACGGCATTTGAACCTGTAGCGGGCGCACTGGGTCACTAACATACCTACCCATGTGATAATAATTAAGGATTCTATTGTTTATTAAGGCTGTTGGAGTTTCTATTTTGATGTTTAATATAAATAACATTTTAAGTGGCCTGCCTGAGTAGTGGTTATCGTGCTAAGATTTCAATTTTGTTAATTTAAATTTAAACTTAATAAATAAAGCAATAAAATTTATTTAATGTTGTTTAATATCTCCATTGAAATTTTAATACTTAAAATTTGTTCGCATGATACACTCATACAATCTCCCCCCATCTCCCCATTCCAGCATGAGGTATCATTATAATAACTGCTGTGAAACTATTCTGCTTTTGAAATGCCATTTTTTTTCCCACTGCCCTGTTTGTCCCGCTTTCTTGAAACATTTTGCGTCAAGGGCTCATCCATCATGGCAGAGATAATATAATACTATCATGGTTTAGCTTTTTTCTTTCTCTATGGTTTAGCTAATCAATGGGCGATCTGTCGGTCGGCTCGGTACAGTATTGATCCGCGCAAAGCTTAGGGGTCCTACTCTGCACTTTTTTTTGACGCGTGAGAATAGTTTGACATTTGATAAAACTAAAATGTCAAATAGTGAGTGAAAAGTGCGGTGGTTGATGTTTTTATTTAGATTTTAATTTTATTGAGTGATTTAAAATCTTTGATGAACTTTAATCAAAGTTAGTAATAAAATAAATCAAGATTCACTAGATTTTATGCGAAACACAAAATGACAGAAAAAGCAACCCATAAAATTGAAATAATTAAAACAGAAGTCAACACAAAAGATTTTTGCCGTGTTTGCATGAATAATCAATTAGAAATGAGCTATTTATTTGGAGAAAGCTGCAACTATATCGAACAAATTGAGTATTGTACAGGTTTAAAGGTAAACGAACTTTTATAATATACTACTCAACACTGATCTAAGGATATTTTGTATGGAGTTCTGATAAAATGTTTTTTTTAGTTAAATATATATTTATGTTGTATGTTATTTGTAATAAATTTTGATTTAATTGAGTAATTCTAAAATATCCCTAGACATTGTGGATGTGTGTTCTTGCACTTTAATACCATTTTACATGAATCTCCTGCACAGTACTGCACACATCTTTTTTGGTAGTAGAGAAGAATTGTTATTTAAATTAAATATGATGAAAATTCCATGGCTTTTACCGCCTTATTCTTGAGAAACGTTTACCAAGCAAATCAGAGCAGAGCTTTGAGAAGTTTGACACAATTAACTATTATTATTATCAACTTACTCTTTTAAGTTGTTAAACATCTATTTCAGATATCAAAGGATGATGGCCTTCCACCTGTTATTTGTAAAAATTGTACACAAGATCTTACTACTGCATACAAATTCAAGTCTTCTTGCTTACTAGCACATGAAACATACAGAAACTCCATGAAAATTGAAATAAAGATTAAAATAGAAAATGATGATAATAATGATGATTTTGTGTGGGATGGTGTTCCTAAAGCAGAACCTGTAAAGATAAAAGAGGATGTCAATGTTGAAGCAAAGTAAGTAATTCATACTTACACATATAATAATCCCTTCAACCAAATAAGGAGCAGCGTAAAGCAGAGGCGCAGATGCATAGGAAAACCATGCTAGGCCTATGTTCAGCAGTGGAAGTCCTTTGGCTGATAATGATGATAGATGTAATACTATACTTCCAACATCCTTTATATCTTGTTAAAGACAATCCGTGACATTTTAAAGAGATTTTGTTACAGGATATTTTATTTCAAAATTTTGACGTGACAACGTCTTATAAATTGGTTTGCCGGGTGACACTTCAAGAAACTGCGTTACGCTCCGCTCACGTTATGCGCTCACAATGAGAGCGAGTGAGAGGCACGCGTCCCTTCCACTCGGGCATGGTTAGCCCGCCTAAGAGCGAGAGAGACAGACATAAAAAGTGAAAGGCACGCGTCCCTTCCACTCGAGCACAGTTAGCCCGCCTAAGAGCGAGAGAGAGAGAGTGAGAGAGATAGGCATACACACCGGTTCATGTCTTGCGCTTCTATTTCGCTTAGGCGCCTGCATACATTTACACGTTGCCAGTTAATTGTAAAACAATTGTGTAGTGATAATGTGAAGGTAGTTTCGTCCATCGCAACAATTCAAACAGCAAAAGTAAATAATTTCAGACTGATAATATAACATGATGAAATAAATGACTAAGACATATGTGAATAGGTTATGTTGTAGTAATCACAATGTTGTGGTAGTTTTCAATAAAAAAAGTAGTATAAATCGTTTCTCAACCAATAATAATTTGTTTAACTTGAAAAAATGAGCGCGACTTGCTATGTAAAAAATTGAAATAACAATGTTTAACCTCCAACCTGTGAAATCAAAACTTTCAAACATTCAAACCGAGACGACCAATCACTGCGCAAGGTAGTAAGCGCGCGATTTACAAATTCAAAGATCAAATGTGAATTTGTTTTCTCCTTTTAGAAAATACACTTTGAATTAAAATCGATTGATATTAACAATTAATGTGATTTAAATAAATGTTCTAACTTTTAAATTTATTTTTTATATTTATAACAATGTAAAACAAGTTAAATTTATTAATAACTGATTGTTTTTTTTTTATCGTTATAGAGAGTTATTGTTATATGGAGTGAAGAAAGAAAAACAACCAAATTAACTATAATCTTTAATATGTTTTTGATAAAATTAATACATATAGTCAGTTAACTTTGCCTGACGTTTTTTGCTTTGCCAGTACTTCTGATAATAGGTACGATTCGTAGATGTTTAGTTCGTGACCATCATTTTCAAGCAAACCAAGCACGTGTTCAAGGCAATTAACAATAACAAAAGCGAAACGGCTGTTTACGACCTCAGCAGTTTCGGGACCTCAAAGGTTTAGTCGGCGTATTTTGTGACTTGATAAGATAACATAAACAATAACACCGATAATGACGGTTTTCTGTGTCTAAATATAAACACATTTCTTCGTAATAGAGAATGGCTGCTGCGCTATAGGGAGTGTATCAATGTATGGGTTTTAAGGTAAACCAACCAAATTGTGATCTTTTCTATGTTATAGAGAGTTTATCGTTATAAAGAATGATGTTATAAAGAGTTTACACTGTATTTGAAAACATTTAAAAATATGAGAAACAATAATTTCTAATTTGTTCAATTTTAGTACAATGGAGCCAGATGTACAAATTCCTTCAACGTCCAGTACACCGATGGAGACTGATGATATCGTGCCACCAACGTCTGCCATACCTTTCGCTGTGCCACACACACCCCGTAACGCCAAAGCGCAACGACAAAGTATGTATAGAAAACGTAAGGCCGCGGAAAGAACTCCAGCAGAGGCAGCAGATTTTGCAAAAGCAGCCGCCGAAAGACAACGTAGATGCAAGCAACGTAGACTCGCCAACTCAGCTCTTGACACCGGCACGCTAGAGTCAGCCACAGTGTCTGCTCCTGTGGTAGTGGAAAGAACAGTTACTGCCCAGACCAGCGCTCAGCGACAACGTGCTTACAGACAGCGTAGAGCTGCTCAAATTGTTTCACAAATAAGTACTCCACCGACTCACACAGCAGTGCAACCGGAACAATCAACCTGGAATATCAAATGGTCGTCGTCAATAAAGAGGTTTAAAACTACATTTCTGGACAACGAATTTGGCCACGCTTGCTCTGTTTGCGACCGATTGTGGTTCAAGAATGACCTTAAAATCATCACTGCTGCACAACTACAGGTCATATCGGATTGGTTCGTTAAGGAAAATAGGCAACTACGCGAGGAGGATTATACGCATATTTGCAACACCTGTAGATTATCGCTGAACAAACATAAGCTTCCTACCCTTGCAAAAGTGAATGGCTTCTCATATCCAGAAATACCTCCTGGCTTACCGCCACTGGATCCAATTAGTGAACGATTAATCTCACCACGTCTGCCATTCATGCAAGTGCGTCGTCTGCGGCATGACATCTCTTATGGAATTATTGGTCAAGTGATCAACGTTCCAGTCAACGTAGAAAACATGGTAAAATGCTTGCCCCGGCATTTAGATGAGGACGACGTCATTAATGTCAACATCAAACGGAATCTCGCACACAAAACAAATTACATCAGCGGCTACATGTCCAAAAGGACAATCAAAGAATGGTTGGATGTACTTCAAAATTCAAGTCTATATCGTTTGTACGATATCAAAGTAGATTTGTCAAGGCTGCAAACTGTCGTGCCACCAGAGGAAGATTTGCAGGATGACTCCGCTCATCGAATCGAAACAATCGCCGCCGAGTGTACTCCGGAGTCAGAAATTCTTGCTTCCAGGCAGCATACACTACTGTGGAACGAAGAGGATTGCCTCGACATCGCACCAGGACATCGGGCCATGCCTCTGAACATCATTCACGACCGTCATGCTGAAGAACTATCATTTCCTGCAATATACTACGGCCAGCCTCGTCGCTTCCACATGGGAGTTTCAGTGACACCTTACATGATGGCAACCAGTGAATTACGACGAAGTGACAGACGCGGAGCCACGCCTCAAAAAGTCTTGTACGTTGCTATGAAGATTCTACGTCTCCGCATGGTAGATGGCATTTACAGCACATTTCGGGATGTGTCAACCACGGAAAACGTAACTCGACGCATGTTGGAGGACCCGGAATCTCTTAAAGAATTTGTCGTTCAAAATCTTGCCTTCATGAAGTCAGTACCCAATTCCGTCCAGTATTGGGCCTCTCGCAAACGTGATCTGTTTGCGATGCTCCGTCAACTAGGTAAACCGACCATATATCTCACTTTAAGTGCAAACGAAGTACGCTGGTTGATATTACTGAACTTACTCCTCAAATTGAGTAACAAGTATCCTGGAAAAGTTGCTGAAGATCTAAACACGTCAGAGCGGTGCAACTTAGTGAACGACGATCCAGTTACGTGCTGCATATATTTCCACAAACTCGTCGGTACATTGATGAATATGCTGAAGGCAAAACAATCATATAATCCATTTGGCCAGTACTTTGTTAAAGATTATTTCTTTCGCATTGAGTTCCAGCATCGAGGAAGCCCCCACGCACTCATTTTGGTGTGGTTGAATAATGATCCACACGAGGCCGTGTCAGAAAATATGCCAATGACCATCGAGCTCGTGGAGAAGCTGAGTTCTGTCGCCAAAGAAGATATGCCCAACGAGACCATCTACGCCAATCAAATTCACAAGCACACTTTCACCTGCACGAAGCGAGGTGAGACGACTTGCAGATTTGGGATCCCGTACTGGCCAATGCCTGCTACTCGAGTATTGGTTCCAATGCCTCAGACTGATGGACGCCGGTCAACACTCCAAAAAAAATCCAAGGAGCTACGAACGTGTCTCAGCGAACGTACATACCCTAGCATGGATGACTTTCTGAGGGAACATGGTCTGACATTAGATGCATATCTTGATATAGTACGTTCAACCCTTCGCAGGCCAACTTTGTTGTTTAAACGTAACTTCGATCAACTTATGACAAACACGTTCAACCCTTACCTTGCTGGTCAAATTGATTCCAACATCGATATTCAGTTTATCTTAGATGAATACAGCTGCGCACAGTACGTCGTGGAATACGTGAACAAATCAGCTAGTGGAATGGGTAACTTGAATCGAGAGTTGACTAAAATGATGGAAGAACATCCTGACCGCGATTACACTGGTCAATTAGAAGCATTGAGTGTCAAACTTCTCAATGCAGTTGAAATGTCGGCGCAAGAAGCAGCATGGTACTTGTTACGACAGCCGATGAGCGAAGCAAGCCGTCAAATTGTGTACATACCAACAGTGTGGCCCTCAGAGAGACAACGTTGCCGCAAACGTCGGAAACAATTGGATCGCGAAGGAATCGCAGAGGACAGCACAGACGTGTGGACCAAAAACATCATTCAGCGGTATGAAGAAAGACCGCCATCTTTGCAAGATGTATATTTGGCCGAGTTTGCGTCGTGGTATGCTAACTCTCGTGATTTCATTGACAATGAAGACGACTTGAACGTGCATGAAGATGACGATCCTGAACCGCCGACTGGAGAAAGAACGACATCGAGAGGATATCGCAAACGTCTGATCGGTCGAATCATACGATACAGATGCTACGACATAGATGAAACTGTCAATTATCAACGTGAGATGGTACTGCTGTACTTGCCGTTTCGTAACGAAGTCGCTGACATTGTTGATTGTAATAAATTTATACAATTATTCAATGACAACAAGGAAACTATCATGGAACGCAGAAAACTTTATGAGAACAATATTGACGTCGACAAAGTGATGCAAGAGCTAGAAGCAATGATGATTTTGCAAAATTCAGACACCACAGAACCAACGGAAACAGAGTCAAGAAGAGTGTTTGTAGAACAGCTGTTAGGAGGAGAGGGAGCTGAAAATAACGATGATGTTAATGAAATCGTGCCGCAAAACGGATTGTCAGTTGTAAAAAAAATTGGTTGCCTGTAAAGTCGGTATACGGGCGAAAGTTGTACGTGACAACGACTTTTGATGTCTATCTCTCTCGCTCTTAGGCGGGCTAACCATGCCCGAGTGGAAGGGACGCGTGCCTCTCACTCGCTCTCATTGTGAGCGCATAACGTGAGCGGAGCGTAACGCAGTTTCTTGAAGTGTCACCCGGCAAACCAATTTATAAGACGTTGTCACGTCAACGGAGCAACGTGATGCCAAAACAACAATATTGTGAGCTGCTACGAACTACAAATGCTGAACAACGTGAGGTGGTTCTTGAGGCTATACATCGTTTACATGGCTGCGGAGATGAGCTCCTACAGGCTCTACAAATCTTCTTCACCGGACCAGCAGGATGTGGCAAAACGTATACATTGAAGGCCCTCATGGAAACGTACAATCGTTACACTCAGAACCACAACTCACTCAACAACGCCTACGTTGCTTGTGCAAGCACAGGTAAAGCAGCTGTACCTCTTGGTGGAACAACAGTTCACTCAGCATTTCGCCTAACAACTTCTCGAGTTACAAGACTTCTATCAACTGAAAACTTGCAAGCCTATAGAAATATGTTCGTTGGCGTGAGAGCAGTTTTCATTGACGAGATCAGCATGTTGAGTGCAGCTATCCTCGGTAAAATCAATTATCGATTGCAACAGATAACCGGCATATACGACCAAGTTTTCGGAGGCCTTCACATCATCTTATGCGGCGATTTCAGACAGCTGCCGCATGTACGCGCTACTCCGTGTTACACAGTGCCAATCAACCAACTCGGAGGACCTATACTGTGGCAAAGCATCGAATACTTCCCATTGGTCCGTGTTGTACGACAAACTGACGAGCTGTTTTCGAGAATTCTGACTGAAATTGGAGATGGGCTTAAACTAAGTGTCAATAACATCAAACTTATAGAATCCAGACATAAGTCAGAGTCCTGGTGCAAAGAGAACGTACGTGACGCTGTTCGGTTGTTTTACAGTAACTTTGAGGTTGATTCATACAATCGAAAAGCAATTAACAACGCACACAACTGTATTGCCACTGACATCATGCTCGGATATTCCAGTAATTCTGAGAGGGGCCAACAGCAAGGAAAACTTCACAAGATGTCGGTTGCAGAGACAGACGGATTGCCTTACATGCTGCCCTTAGCAGTGGGATACCCTTACATGATAACGTCTAACATCAACGTAGGAGATGGATTGGTAAACGGCGCTATTGGAGTCTTGCGACACATCGAACGTCAGCCAGCTGATCCAGCCGAAGCACGACGTCACCGCCCACAAAAGATGAAATTATCACTCTTTGGTTCGAGTTTCCAGACAAAAGTACGGGTACCAGTGCAAAACTCAAAAGTCGACCACATGTACTCAGCAAACCAAACACTTTGTCCGTTGATTGGGTGCCGGTGTACAAAAAAGTGGTCAACATCACATTGACAAAAACAGTGAAATGCAAACGCAAACAATTTCCTTGCGTACCTGCTTGTGCCATTACGATTCACAAATCACAAGGTGGGACGTTTGATGCAATCGTGTATAAGTACTCCTCCAAGCAACCACAACAATTAGTATATGTAGCCATGAGCCGCGTAACGAGTATCAACGGATTGCATATCATCACGGAGAAGGACTCTCCTTTGATTTTCAAACATGGGCGCGAAGGAAACGACTCACAAACTACACGAGATATTCGCACTGAATATATTCGACTCCAAGGACACACTTTGCAAACCACCACTAAAAAGGCAGTCAAATTCTGTGACGATGCTACCAGTGCTGGACAAACTATCGTGACGAACATCAATTGTCAAAGTTTGAGTGCTCATGCCACAGACATTGAAACAGGTACAGTGATTCCAAGATCTGAATATTTAGTACTGACCGAAACGTGGATGCGCGACACTTGTGAACCACATCCAATCAAGAATTATGAGTGCATATCAAGGAAGAATAATCGAACAAACTCAGACACCAACGCAACAGGTGGAGTAGCGATCTATCGTAGGTTATCATCAATATCAACAGGAAAAGTGATCGATGTTGCGGTCACAGACACTGCTCGAGTTATCAAAATCTGCGGTGTCTTGTGCTTGGCTGAAGTTACATAATCAAATCATACAAAAAGAGTAATGATGAGCGGAGGATCGAACCGGCCTCTCACGGATTCTGCTATGTTCAGTAGCATGCGTTAGCGCGTCACGCCATGGCGTCGCTTAACAGCACCGGCGAAAATGTTGATTGGTTACTAGTGCAATAAGGTGCATGTTATTC
This sequence comes from Pyrausta aurata, assembly GCA_963584085.1. Taxonomy (NCBI): domain Eukaryota; kingdom Metazoa; phylum Arthropoda; class Insecta; order Lepidoptera; family Crambidae; genus Pyrausta; species Pyrausta aurata. The sequence goes on along the minus strand of OY757282.1, from coordinate 3,632,193 downwards.
AACCCATTACAAGACATCGGAATGTTGCTCCACCAGGCACTTCTTCCATACGTGCATAACAGCCAGTACGTGCCACCGTTCCTGCAAGTTGATCCTAATATGCCGATTCTTCTATGCGGTGACTTCAACCAAAACGTGAAGTCTGATGACAAGTTTCTCAAATTCATTAAAGATACGTTTAATCTTGATTGCGTATCAGATATGTCGAAGTCTACTACGTTAAAAGAAACAACCATTGTCTTGACATTTTCTAGGCACATTACAGCAGAAACACTTCCTTTCATTTCATATTTCTCCTATCATCGCCCTATCCTCAACAAAATCACTCAGATAGGAACAAGTTAAGTTGTAGTAAACGCTGTTTCATTGTACGCAAATGTATTGCAAGTTATTGTATGTATATTTGTATATAAATACGTATGTATGTGTAAAGGTAAAAATAAAATTTTGTTAATATGAAATTCAGTGCGAGATTCTTTGTATAAATTAATGTTTTAAATATAATTCTTTGTATAAATAAATGTTTTAAATTGTTACTATTATTTTATCCTTCTTCCTACTATACGAATGAATATTCACATTAAAATTATTTTACAACTCAAAGTCGTTGTCACGTAAAACTTTCGCCCGTATACCGACTTTACAGGCAACCAATTTTTTTTTGATAATTAAAATTTAATCATAATAAAATTTTAGTTGCCTACCAAACAAAACGGTCTCAAAAGCCTTCTTAAAAAGCCCCAGAAAGCCATACAAGAAGAAGCCGAAAGACCCTGATGTTACTAAGCATAAAAAGGGAACAGATGAGGCTAGAATTTGGTGTAGATCTTGTAAGATGGACTTCAAAACTGAATCGGAGAAAGCGAGCCATATGAAGAGTCTACATAATTATCAATTGGGAACTTGGATATGTGAGGTTGGTTCATTCATTAGGTTTATCAGATTTAAATATATTCTTTTAATCATAAAGTACTACATAACTAAGAATAGACAAAAAAACATTAACACGTTCCGGGACAGTGAACGCCTACAGGCGTGAAAACAATAAAACATCTATTGTGTCTGGAGTAGTGTCCCGGAACGTGTTAATAAGTGACCTTGCTGATACACAGCAGTCCAATAAATTCACCATTTACGTACATAAAATTCTGATATAATTCTTTTTTATCTATCTATAATTTTATTCAGGTTTTTATAGTATTTTGTCACTATACAAACTTTGCATGTCGGTGGCCTAGTGGTATAGGCATGCGCCCCGATATCTTTAAACACAGGGTTCGATTCCTTGACTGACACAGTTTATTTTTACGAGTGCAATTAATTATTTTTTTAATCTATTTTTACAGCACTGCGGTAAAGTCTTCAAAAAAAGAGGGTCATTTAGGTCACATAAAGTTTTGCACCTTCCACCGCAGTTTTCTTGTGATCTGTGCGACTACAAAGCTACATTCAAATGGGACTTGATTAAACACATAAACGTGCATTCAGGTAAATAAATTTTGTGCAGACCATATTGTGTAGAAACAAAAACAGAAGGAGAGCAAACAAAAAAAGTTTTATTTGACAAATAAACCATTACCATGAGTTTAGGGCGGTTCGTAACTTTTTGTATGGAAAAATTTAGTTCTGTAAGTGACCGCTAGGGGCGCTGCAATTTTCCATAGGCTTTTTTTACGTAGTCGCTATCGAGAAAAACCGTCGTAAATTAATGGTAACTGAAACATTCACTCTAACCATTTTGTTACTATGTCAGGTACATTTTTGGACCCAAAATCAAATATTTTTTTCAGGTATCAAAAACATTCAGTGCCAAATATGCGCCGCTCGCTTCCGAACCCGGTCTCAGCTCACGACCCATACACGTAAAGAACATGAAAAGGTTTCTACAAAGAAATTTATGTGCCAACTCTGCGATAAAAGCTTCAATTATAACTATGAGTGCAAACGGCATATGGACAGACACACTAGTACGAAACGGTAAATAGTCCTACTTTCATTATTATTTATTTATTGAATAGGACAACAATAGATCCAAATAAGATTAGTATACAATGCATCTTACACATTATGTTAGTACCTACCTAATAGTGATGTTCCGAATATCCGTATCCGTATCCGTATCCGCGGATATCCGAGGAAAAATAAAAATCCGTATCCGTATCCGTATCCGTTACTTTACACGCGGATCTTTTACGGATCTTTTTCAGTTAATCATCAGGTAGAAAAGATGTTCCCGGGCGTGGTAGTTCATCGGAACTCTTCTTAGCGGAGTCTTCTTTCAAAAATAAATCATATTCTTCGGAATGTTTTCTTTGTAAATGATTTTTTAAGGAAGTTGTGCCTTTCCCCTTACGGGAATACTTTCCATCACAAATTTTGCACTTCGCACATTCATCATTCACTATCAAAAAATACTTCCTAATTACACTAGAAAACTTCTTAGTAGACATTATTTAATAAAATGTGCCTCAAAACAATACACAAACGTTATGTATGCGGCACAGTGTCACACTAAACCAAAACAAAAACAGTACCCACACCCGCGCAATGCAAGTCAAAACATGTCGTGTCTGACGTTGCGGCGAGCGAGACGTCAACTATCTTTTCAAGGCCGCGCGCGGCCGGCGACACTAATCTTATGAGAAATTGAAGATCCGTATCCGTATCCGTATCCGCGGATCTTGACACTAAATATCCGTATTCAGATCCGTATCCGCGGATCTTCATTTTTAGCGATCCGGCACATCACTACTACCTAATAACTAATTTGGTGCATGTACTTTGGCTTATATTCCACATTAAGGGACAAACATGTTGTCGCCCAATAATATTTTAATACAAGAAATAACTATGATTTCAGCTACCAATGCGAAAACTGCACCTCCAGTTTTGCCGACCGCAAGAAGTGGAAGAAGCATTGCCAGGTCAAGCACAACGTCGCGATGCCGCTCCTCCGACCCGGCAGGAAAAAGATCTACGAGACAAAAGATATTACAATCGCTGATACATAGCGTTTTTATTTTATTTTATATATATCTCCCCCTTAGATATCTCCCCAGTTCCAGCAGTTCATACTAAGGACCATAGCATAGCTATGCTATGGTCTATGCATAGACATGATTAATTATTGATAGATCCGCTTAAAAGAAAAATAAAACGACGCTAGCGACACCACAGGTTGACGCTCCAAGAGCTTTCCAATCTCTATAGATTATAAGTATATTAAATGATATGAATGACAAGTGAATGACAGATACTAATCTGTCCTATACAGTGCGACATGGATCTTCTGGCCAAGAAGCTTAAAATCACTATGGAGATTGCGCGTAGAACAAAAAATTGAAGACAAAAAATTTGAACTCTGTTGACCTTTGTGGCTTATTTCTGTCTCCTTCTGTCTTGCTCTGTCTTGCCAGGTTCTTCATTCAAACTTACAAATGTAGATTAGTTATTACACCCTAGATTTTTAAAGCACTGGATTATATATGTAAAATTTATCGTGCGGTGACAAATTATTTAAAACATTACATTTCGCCTTTTGCCTTTCCATTAAAGCATGGTAGTCTTCAAGATTTTGTGATCTATAATTTTTATGGTATAAATAAAGGATGCATACCTGGCAACATAATTTTCAAACTTTAACTGCCTTCAAGCCTTCAAGAAGAATTAAGAAATTGAATTGAACGAAACAGCAAAGCAACTGACTGACGGATAGAATGACAAACGAATGGCTTAAAAGGGCTAGAACCCAGAGCCGTGAAACCCAGTATTAAAAAAAAAAAAAAAACAAATATCGACTGTCATTGTTACGGTAAATTATCACAATTCCCTCTTTGTATCTCGTCACTTCGCAATTTCAGTTTGTGTTTTATGAAGTTCTACTCAATAAATCTCAAGAAAAACGATGAGTTGTGTAGTGCGTGGGTGTAGAAGCGTTGTAAGTCCAAATTCTGATGTAAAATTTCACAGGTAAGCTTTGCAAATCAATAAGTTGAATCACGTTTAAAAATTGGTCTAAAAACGCATCTTTCTTGTTATTTATGGCTTCGATGTACAAAATAAAGGTCAATACATTAAAATTTGTTCCTAACGAAATTACTGAACAGCCGTTTGCCCTAAACTGGCCATTGTAAAGACATAATTAATGTAATTTAATTTGTAAACGAGAGGTGTATTGTTACTACACAAGGGTGACCATGAATAGAAGGGAAGTTGGATTAAAGTATAAGTCCTACTCCTTAATTTGCTATCTTTTCTCAAATAATTATTACAATAAAACAATCATACATAAGCTTGCCCTTGCGTCAGTTAAGCTTAGTTGAAAATTTCAGTAAAAAAATAGGTTTTGGTTATTAAATAGACTCGTTAAACTAGGCTTTTTTATTCAACATGAAGGTATTCGAAAAAATTTTTGAATGGTAGTCTTGTAATTAGAAATCCTGTTATGTGTATGTGCATTGTGTCAGGTGCAATATTTACAAAAAAATAGCTGCAATGGCTATTAGAATTCCGGAGACTCAGCGGTTGCTTAATATCCTTCTAAACTTTACGAGTATAATTTAACCAAAATTATTGTACTTCTCAATTTTTTGATCTTTTTTATTACTGTATAAAAATTGTTTTAGGTTCCCTTCTGACTCCGGTAGAAGACAAGCTTGGCTAGTAGCCATACCGATAAAAGGAAAGTTTTATTCATCAGCCAGAATCTGCAATTTGCATTTTAAACTCGAAGATTATGACCCTGAAACACCTGGGAGGCTTCTAAAAACAGCTGTGCCATTTTATTCACCTCAACCATGTATATGTTGTAATGCTTTGGTAAGTGTATAACAAACTATTTACAAGTTAGGTTTTTATCTACCGTCTGCTCTACTTAAATTTAGTTTAATCAGTCAGGTATCAAACGACTGCCGGGAGTCGCATAATAATGGAATTTCTATTGTGTCTCGTTCACACATACTTGACGAGTTAATTATATTTTTAGGAATGTCGAAACCAACCTTCAACTTCACAGCAAATTCTCACCACTGTTGTTTGTGATGAACCAAACCTGTCCTCAGTGGTTTTGCAAAAAACATCAAAAAGCGATTTGAGTGATCAAAAGGTATTTTTTCTTTTCTTATAATAACTATACTTAGAAAACCTTCAAATTCTTTACTGTTAAGTATTTAGCATTTAAAGATTTTGAGTAATCCCAAACTTTGAATTATTTCGTCTTAAATTTCAGGAATGTACTATACTCGCGAAAGTGCCCTCACAGGAAATGCCAAAGTCAGATTTTACAGGTCAAAAGGCAGATTCATTACTACTTTCTGCTTTGGTTAATCTACAGGAGGATGATGTAAGTTGTCAATTTTATTAATTTTGTTGTTCTTGTAGTCTTTGAATTTTCCACGGTAGTGTGAAGAAAGAAACCCTAATGACGAAAGGGTATTAAGGTATTAAGTAGATGATTATTTAAAAGATAATAATGTATGAACTTGCATGATCACCAAAAACATTGTAAAACTTTTGAAAAGAGGCATTGATAATAGTGACTGGAGTTTGTTGCGCAGCCTCTTCTCAGCACTAGGCATCAATGAGCAGTTTTCTTGTCATGAGATGTTTATATCATCGAGAGATGGCGCTAGCGTCACTTTGGGAACTAACTTTTTAAACTTCATTTAAGTTTTATAACAGAGGGTAATTGCTTTTCGCCAACGTAAATATTCAACAGTACAACAATATTAATGTAAACATTTAGTAAATAAAGGACATAATAATGCCAAAAAATGAGTAGGCTAATTAATCCATAAGTCATTAACGCATTTTACAATATTTAATTACGAACTTTTATTTTCTTTGTCTATGGTTTTCCGCCGACGTGAAAAAAAATGTTCCTAAAGTGACCCTATCGCCATCTAGTGAGAGCTGTGAAACGATGGGAGAAAACTGCTCATTGTCACGAAGCTGTAGTAGGGCCTATGTTGGTACATGTATAAGTGCCCCCAGTTGGTCTATATGCAAAAATAAACGACTTTTATGACTTTTACTTTTAGTAAATTGCACAAAAAAACATTTATATTTCTTTTGTTTTATTTGTTTCTTACTTAAGACATGGTCTTAGAATCGAAATAATTTGCCTATGCCATTTATGTTTTTTTCTTCAAGGTTTCGTATTATTACCATGGCATAACCTAATTAACTTTTTTCATGTTATTTTTAGAGAAACGAAAATGAACCACCATCTAAAAAACGGAAAATAACACCAACATTATCTCAATATATTGTAAGTTAATTATCAATGAAATACTTAAGTACTTTGTTTTTTATTATTATTTTATTCTAATGTTTATAAAATTCAAATTTTGAACAGACTGACAAAAAGGAACCGGAAAAAAGAGCTAAAACAGTATTAAAAGAACTGAACACTTTTGAAAACATTCAGCCGGTGGCTACTCAAAATTTTGTAAGTACAAATAAATTGTATTAGAATCACAAGTGTTACTTTTTATCATATTTGTATTTCAGGTCATGTGTTGTGCTCCTAACAAAATAAATTTTACTCTTCAACAGGAATCATATAAAGAGTTCTCTGTTCAAGTTAATTTAAAGACTGTTCGAGAAGAAAAAATAATGAAACGAATAAAAGTACTTCAACAAAAGGTCCACAGACAAGAAAAAACAATTAAAAATATGAAGCAACTTATAAATATTGTGCGTAACACATCGCAGTCAGAAATTGAAAATATTCTCCAAGGAAATTTTTCGAATATTTGTGACAAATTTAGCAGCAAGAAAAAAAAAGTTTTTAAATACAGTGAAGAAGTGAAAGCCTTTGCGCTGACTGTTCATTTTTATTCTCCAAAAGCATACAACCATTTAAGGAGCCGTATTTCGCTGCCCCACGAAACTACTTTATGGAGGTCAATTTCAACTTTTAACTGCTGTTTCGGTTTTTTAACAGAAGTATTAGAATTTTAAAAAAGTGAGGCTGTCAAGAAAACGCACTTGAAAAACGTAGCCATGATTTTCGATTCTATGTCCTTAAAAGAAGATTTGGCATATTGCCCAAAATTAGGAAAAGTTTTTGGCTATATTGATCTTGGTAGCATACCTGTTAATGATCCAGAAGAGTTGGCATCGGAAGTTTTGGTGTTTCAGATTGTTACAAATACCAATTACTTTAAATGTCCCATCGGCTACTTTTATACCCCGAAATCACTTTCCGGCGAGCTTTTGGGCCAACTAATCAAAACTGGCATCACTTTGTTGTTTGAAGCAGGCATAATCGTCCGGTCACTGACTTGCGATGGCGCAAAATATAATATTAAAGCTTATGAATCTCTCGGATGTAACCTCTTGCCGTCAGATATAAGACCGTACTTTCAGCACCCGAATACTGACACGAAAATTTACTGTCTATTAGATCCAGCTCATATGCTAAAACTTGCAAGGAACGTTCTAGCCGAAAAAGGGTTAAAAACTGAAACGGGTGATATTTCTTTTAAATATATCGAAAGTTTACATAAAGTGCAAGAAGAAGAGGGACTAAAACTTTCGAATAAATTAACAGGAGCACATATCAGTTTTCAAAATAAAAAAATGAATGTGCGTTTGGCCGCCCAAGTTTTAAGCTCTTCTGTAGCGGATGCTATAGATTTTCTTAGGCAAAGCGGAAATTCCCTTTTTTTCGGCAGCGAAGCAACAGTAGAATTTTTAAGAATTATCGACAGACTGTTTGATATAATGAATAGCCGCTCGCCATTTGGAAAACATATTAATTCGCCTCTATCAAATAATAATAGAGCTATATGGCAAGGCTTTTTTGATGACGCTGAGCTCTATTTGAAAAAAATAAAAATAGATGAGCAGTGTTTATTGCACCATATTCGGAAAACCTTTGCTTTAGGATTTATAATGAATATGAAATCTTTCAAGTTTCTTTTTGAAGATTTATCCAACTTAGAGGAAAACCCAATTAAATATCTGTTAACCTTTAAATGTTCACAAGATAATCTCGAAATTTTCTTTTCGTGTATTAGAGCTCGAGGTAGAACCCAAGACAATCCTAGTCCACTGGAATTCAGGTACATTTTAAGAAAGTTATTGTTTAGAAATTCAGTTCAACCTAGTATAAATGCTAACTGTACTGACGATACTTTTCACACAAATCATATAATGGATTTTAATACGACTTTGAGTTCCGAGCATAATAATAAATCAGATACAACCAACGATGACAATGATTTCGCCCAGTTAATAATGGAACTGGAAAGTCCTGTGTCCACTCCCTATAAGGACAATGTATTATATTATATAACAGGATTTATAGTTTTTAAAATGCTACGGAAAAATGATTGTCGGTTTTGTCATGATATACTCACAACAGATGCACACAAAAGTGACCATAGTTATTCATTAAATATAAATAAATTTTCTGCTTTCACCAGCTTCGTAAATAGAGAAAAACTATGTTTCGCTTCAGATGCCGCCTTCGAAATAGTCAAATACGTCAACTCAATTTTTAAACAAGCAGTGACAATGGGGTATTTAAAAGATATCAATATATCTTCAAAGTTAGTGCTAGCTACGCTACATAGATTTCAGGATCATTTACAGGATATGTTTACGCCGAAACATCCTATAACGGAATCAATAATTTGTTTAAATTCTCACGAAACAGAAATAGTTAAATACATTGCAAATAAATTTTTACAAATCAGAATGTCTTCCTACTTAAAGACCCGTGTCCAAAAACAGTTAGGAGATATTCGATCAAAGAGGCAAAAACTCCATAAAACCATATTATTTTCACATGTTTAATGAATGTATAAAATTTGTAGATATAATTTAAATATTGTATGAATAAATAAATAATATCTTATTGCAAATTGGGTACGTTTTATTTCTCAACAACTTTAAATATTCTTAGACAAGTGGTAATTTTGATTAGAATTTACGAACTTGATAAATTCATTAGTTCGTGGTGGTTTCGTTACTATCGACGCAGTGAGATATCAGACAAATAGTGTGAAAAGCATTTATTGATGATATACTAAGCAAATGTAAATTTTATAAAAAAATATATGATGTAGATCTAACAAATATTTTCAACAGAAATTGGTTTGGACGGAACCGAACTAGTAATTTTTGATATATAGCACATTTTGCAACAACCGCAAACGTAGCTTTGTTCTTTCTACAAACACTATTAAAAACAAAGTTATATTTGCTGTCAACAAAATATTGTGGTATTTGTAAACTAACGATAACGTATTGTCACCCTAAGGAAAGAGATGGCAATAAGCCGTGACGTCACTCAAGGTCATATTTTTTTGCTTCACATAAATGTTGGCAACGAAATCTCCATAGTGATTATAAGCTTCTTGCTTCTGGCCAACGGTGACAGTCGGAACTAACGCTGTCAAATGCCAAAAACCGCAAAAAAAAAACGCTGTCAAATTAAAAAATCTGGTTGACAGATCGAGTGGAAGTTTCCCCAATCTTACAAGAGATTTTCCGATTTTCCCGTTCATTTTATTTTCGTAACTGTTCTGTGTAAAGTATTAATATGATTGTTTTTAAATACCGTAGAGCTAAACTCCTTAAATAAAATTTTAATTTTCAATGGTTTTTATTGATAATACAATTGTTTTGCGTCTAAATTTGAACACATGTTGAACTACGCCGATACGGTGTTTGGAGGTTGTATATTGAAGCGTACTCGAAAACTTATTCAGCGTATTCAAAATGCTTGTACTCGTTATTGCTTCCCTGTTCCCCGACGTTCACATATAACTCCATTCTTAAACCGCAATAATTTGCTTAACATGTCAGCTAGATACACCCTACACTTTGCGACACTGCTTTTTGGAATCATAAAAAACAAAAAACCCGCCTACCTTTACGACAAATTAGAATTTTCTAGACGTACCACAAGAATTGCATCCCGATTAATGTGTACACAACACAAAACGGCTGCTTTTCGTGGCAGTTTTCGTTATGCTGCCACGAAATGCTGGAACAACTTGCCACCACCGATTAGAAATTCTCACAACACTCTCAAAACACCGTCTCAGAGTTTTTCTAATCGAGAGCGAGAGCCAAAAGGGCAATAATTAAACAGCCGTTTCACACACACACACACGCACACACACACACACACACACACACACACACACACACACGCACACGCACGCACACACGCACGCGCACGCACGCGTTTCTATTGTTTTTGAGACTGATTTGTTATTTAATAATACCTAGTATGTAAAAATAGCATTTCATTTTTGATTTTTTTTTTTAAGTTTTCCTTTGTTTTAATTAGTAATATGGTTTAGTGGTGACATCTCAACCTCAATGGTATCCACTGAAAACCAGCGTCAGGGCTTGCCATGGCAATAAAGCTGAGTGGAAACCAATTTGGTTTCACTACCTATAAATGTTTTAATTTAATTTCTTTATACTGTTTATTTTTTGTACTTTTGTAGTATACCAAATAAATTACTTTTCTTTCTTTCTTTCTTTCTTTCTAAATCGGTGTATCATACTTGATATGTCTCTTATGCTAGAAAATGCCTTCTATGACATTTCCATCCAAGAATCTTTTCTTTGACTTTGCCGTGCAATGGTTGGGTAAAAAAAATCGCTAGAAAAGGTGTTAAATAAAAATACCCTAATAAATAATAGACTCCCTGAATCAAGGGAAATTTTCTTGCTCTGGCTACCCTGATTGAAAAAGCGCCCCCCTGCCTTACAATGCCGTCCATCCGTTGGCTCCTTGAGGATCCTTGTCGGCTTGTCGCACTCTTTAGACATACTCTTACTAATCTGTGGTCGCACTGATGCTTGGCTGGCAGGCAGCAAAGAGGATAGAACCACTACGTGGCAGGCAGCTGGCAGTGGCTTGGAGTGGCAACTGGCAGGCTGGCAGTGGCCGCAGTCACAGATTACAAAGAGGATAGAACCACTACGTTATAAGAGTTGGCACCTCCCTTTTACCCGTTGTTAGGGTTATGAACGTACTTTCTACCAACCTAACAACAAATACAGTGCTACCAACTTAAACAATAAACGTCAAAATAATAGTGCTGTACCAACCTGAAACCTAAACATGCTATCGATATCGATAAAAATACTGCTTAGGATTTACTTTCAAAATCTCAAATATTTTACTTTAAAAAATAAAAGCAAGCGGTAAATTCCACCATAGCACGCCTTCATAGTGCATATACACAGAATATTTGTAAGAATATTGACATGCTGTGAAATGGTTACCGCTGACTTTTTTCTAATAAAAAAAGAGTAAGAATCAAGTCGTTTATTTAGAATAATTGAGGTTCATCATCACAATCACGTCAGCCGTTGGACGTCTTCGGCTGGATTTTCTTCACAATAATCGGTCCAGATCTATCCTCATCCGGAGATTTTCGGTCGGCAGTCCGTCTTTTGGGGCCTCTGCCTACTCTTCAATACTCAATTCTTTATTGCTCCATAATATACAAAATTAGGTGTCGTCATTCATCTTCATTAGAACCTATAAATATAAATATGCGCCAAACAACACACCAATTGACGTGGTTTCGAACTAAGGAATTTTCTTCCTTTGGCTATAAAAAGCATTCAATTTTCAAAAATAGCACGTACAATAGATATCACTCGTCAAAAATATCGACATAATTTTCTGTAGGTATGAGCACCGCACTATTTACAAACGTTAATATTATTTTTAAATTTTTTATGCGATTATTGTAACAAATATAGTTAGTAGGCAGTCGAATTCAGTCATTAAAGATCATAATTTGCATGCACATAATGAGAAAAAACGTAAACTTGCTGATCATCTACCTGTTAGGTTCCAGAGGAAATCTGGCTAAAAATATGTCAGAAGTACATTTTCTGACTCGCCTCACACCACAAACTTCACATTTTCTTAGTGCTTTACCCCCCATAACTCGCGAATTTACACGATTCTTCTGATAGATTCAATGAAAACAAAATTGCAAAACGTGATTTACGAAATTACACAGACAGAATCGCCATTTTGACAATAATACCAACATTCAATTTGACGTATAACCCGACTAAAATTAGAATGCTGACATGATAACGTGATACTATGCGGCGTCAAACATTTTTAATTTGGTAGAATAGTGATTGTTGGCACAAAGTACGTTCATAATTTTGATTGTTCGTAGTGGCGACCCGCTGACAGATTAATTAGTAAGAGTTTGAGTAAGAGTGCCGCAGTGGTGGGTGGGTGGACGTTATCTGTTTTGTGTGTGAATTAATTTCATTTATAGGTATACTCAATGGTTTTGTTGTGATTGTGCCGCCGCCCGCCTGTATTTATACGGTATTTTAAAACAAGATAAGACATAATTTATCTAACTACTCTGAGTATAAACACAAATATGGCAACCAGCCCAGCTGACAAAATTAAAACAGAGATCAACACTAAAGATGCCTGCCGTGTTTGCATGAAAAAGCAAATAGAAATGTGCTGTATATTCGAAAAAGGCTGTGATGTTATCGAAAAAATTGAGTATTGCACCGGTTTAAAGGTACCTACACTAACTTTTTATAATATTTTTGTCAGATGTTCATCCTTGAAAAAAACTATTTAACTAATATTTCAGGCAACAGAAGACGACGGTCTTCCATCAGTTATTTGCAGAAATTGTACGCAAGATCTCGCCACTGCATACAAATTCAAATCCGCTTGCTTACTGGCGTACAATAGTTACAGAAACTTACAAAAGACTCAAATAGAGATAGCAATACAGTATGATGATACTGATAATGATAATGATGATATTTATACTGCGCCAACCCCAAATGAACTTCAACAAAGGCAAGGAAGTTATGATGACGATAGTTATATTGATGCCAACGATTTTGTGTGGGATGATGTGACTGAAGAACAACATGTGAAGTTAAAACTTGATGTAAAAGTTGAAGGGAAGTAAGTAATTTATATTCATATTATACTAGCAGTCCCAGCAAACTTTTTTTCGTCCCTAGTTTTTTGGTTATTTTCCTGTCCAAGACAAATTCAACAATGCAAAAATCATTAATATTTTTCCACCCATTCTCAAGTTATAAGTGTAGTAAACTATCACGATTTCGTTCAGGGATTAATAGCCCACTGGCAGTCACATCCGTGTATGTATATAGAAGATAATGCTTTTGGGTTAAAAAGGGTGATAAAAGTCCCAATGAGAAATATAATTCTTGCACTGATGAATGTGTACACATCTTATGGCTGTTTACTTTAAAATAAGTTAAGATATATATACACCGTGCTTTTTTAACCGTCTTACAACCGAAGCCCATGTAATGTAACCATCTTAATAAACCTCTAGGACATGTTTTTTTTTATTACACTCCACATAATTTTGGTGTAAAAAATATCTAATAGTAATGTTACGTAATGTATCATCCTGTTCATAATGTTTACGTTTTCAACAATGCATTCCTTGACCTTGCCGCCTCCACGCGTTCCGCACCGTTAGCCAATCTAAGACAGTCCACGTGGATCTCTAACCAATCATGCGCTAGCGCAATTCTTTGTGACGCCCACCGCCTCGCCCCTTTCTATTCGTGCGTAAAACTAGGTCAGTAGTGCTAGACAGCCGAGTGAATGACCCGCGCGTAGTGCTCGTTACAGGATGTTTCGTACTAAATTGTGCTGATATCTTCTTTAATGTCTAAGGCTTTGAAATCTTAATAATAACCAAGTTTTATTTAACGAATGACATGAACATGACATGACATGGCTGTAAGACGGTTAAAAAAGCACGGTGTATATATCATTATAGTGGTACACCAAACAAAATGCTGAAAATAGACTCGCGAGACTCCCGAAGACCATACAATAAGATGAAACCTATAAATTGGTGCAAACTATGCAAGATTGACCTCATAACTAAGTTGAACAAAGAAGTGCATATGAAAATTATTCATAAGCTCAATATCTCACAAGGCTTTAGTCGACCAATCGTCACCATAAAACCTGTATATTGGTGTGAAACATGTAAAATTGACTTAAAAAATAAGTTAAACAAAGAAGAGCATATGACAAGTATTCATAAGTTTAATGTCTCACAAGGCTCCGGTGGACCAATTATCACAACAGCAAAACCTATACATTGGTGCGAATCATGTGAAATTGACTTAAAAAATAAGTTAAACAAAGAAGAGCACATGAAAAGTATTCATAAGCTCAATGTTTTACTAGGCTCCCGTGGACCAATCATCACCACAAAACCTATACATTGGTGCGAAACATGTAAAATTGACTTAAAAAATAAGTTGAACAAAGAAGAGCATATGGCAAGTATTCATAAGTTCAATGTCTCACAAGGCTCCGGAGGACCCATGAAACCTATGCATTGGTGCGAATCATGTGAAATTGACTTAAAAAGTAATTTAAACAAAGAAGAGCACATGAAAAGTATTCATAAGCTCAATGTTTCACTAGACTCCCGTGAACCAATTATCACCACAAAATCTATATACTGGTGCGAATCATGTGAAATTGACTTAAAAAATAAGATAAACAAAGAAGAGCACATGAAAAGTATTCATAAGCTCAATGTTTCACTAGGCTCCCGTGGACCAATCATCACCACAAAACCTATACATTGGTGCGAAACATGTAAATATGACTTAAAAAATAAGTTGAACAAAGAAGAGCATATGGCAAGCATTCATAAACTCAATGTCTCACAAGGCTCCGAAGGACCAATTATCACCATGAAACCTATGCATTGGTGCGAATCATGTGAAATTGACTTAAAAACTAAGTTAAACAAAGAAGAACATATGAAAAGTATTCATCAGCTCAATGTCTCACAAAGCTCCGGAGGACCAATTATCACCATAAAACCTATGCATTGGTGCGAATCATGTAAAATTGACTTAAAAACTAAATTAAACAAAGAAGAACATATGAAAAGTATTCATCAGCTCAATGTCTCACAAGGCTCCGAAGGACCAATTATCACCATAAAACCTATGCATTGGTGCGAATCATGTGAAATTGACTTAAAAACTAAGTTAAACAAAGAAGAACATATGAAAAGTATTCATAAGCTCAATGTCTCACGAGGCTCCGGAGGACCAATTATCACCATAAAACCTGTGCATTGGTGCGAAACATGTGAAATTGATTTAAAAACTAAGTTAAACAAAGAAGAGCATATGGCAAGTATTCATAAGCCCAATGTTTCACAAGGCTCCGGAGGACCAATTATCACCATAAAACCTATACATTGGTGCGAAACATGTAAAATTGACTTAAAAACTAAGTTAAAGAAAGAAGTACATATGAAAATTATACATAGCCATAGCAAACTCAAAAATGTCTCACGAGACTCGAAAGGACCATTGATTAAGATAAAAGACATTGACTCAAAACCTTTACATTGGTGCGAATTATGTAAGATTGACTTAAAAACTAAGCTGAAAAAAGATAAACATATGAAAATGAATCATATGGTCAAAAATGACTCGCTAAACTCCACAGGACCTTCCACCAAGATAAATGAAATTGACTCTGAACCTAAACATTGGTGTGAGTCATGTAAAATTGACTTAAAAACTAAGTTGAATAAAGGCAGGCATATGAAAAGAATTCATAATTTGGTACCAGAGCCAAAAACATGGATTTGTGAGGTAAGCTCAATAGTTTGTTTGCCATAATCACTAGGATGGAATACTTGTAGGGTTTTTTTTAATTGTTTGACTACGGGATAAGCGTAGTTAGTTGTAGCGGTTAGTTCGCTGGTTACTACCCAAGAGGTTGCGGGTTCGAATCCCGGGTCGGGACAAAGAACACGGTCGTAAATTGCCCCAGAGTCGTTTCATGTTTGGTTAAAGAAAAGCATTAAGAGACTTGACAATATCATTTTGCAAAAAATATATTGAATTTTTAATACAGTATTGTTTGCTTTTATCTAGCGGCATATAAATCTACAAAAAAAATAGGACAACGATTGAACACAATTTCCTGTCCCCAACAATTGTTGTGTTTGGCAGAAAATAGCGGTTTGGAGCACTTATAAGCAAACTGGGGACCGCTTAACGAAATGGCATATTGTGTCATACAATGTCATGTAACTGGCAGTTAGTTAAA
The DNA here is from genome assembly GCA_963584085.1 of Pyrausta aurata. Classification (NCBI taxonomy): domain Eukaryota; kingdom Metazoa; phylum Arthropoda; class Insecta; order Lepidoptera; family Crambidae; genus Pyrausta; species Pyrausta aurata. The sequence goes on along the minus strand of OY757282.1, from coordinate 3,616,073 downwards.
TAAGTAAGCGCTCGCAATCGCTATTTTAAGAAGGAAGATGACGTTTGCCTCCCATAGGTACTAACCTTTAAACCAACCAACCTCTTCCTAAAACTTGAAAAAAAAACTGTGACAAGGAACTTCTTTTCGTTGGCTATTGTTTGCGTCATCGTAATTTTCACGCGTTACGCACCCTAGCGGGGCAGTTTTCTATGTTTTAGTTTTGGTGGCCTAGATTGCGGTTTTTCGACACAGATGGCGCTATGATCTAGAAAGACCTGTTTTAGATAGTGTGCAAGAGATTGACCCCACACATTTTATTTCGTTTTATGTGAAAACCCCGCTATTTACGGCTTATATTACTTTATATTAATTTAAAAGGCGAAGAAACGAACCCATAAAATTAGTTTTGGTCGTGACGCATGGATTTTTACTTTTGGGGCAAGCAATGTATGGCGCGTCGACCGTTTCCTTTGTGTTTCTGGGTTTTTTTGTCTTGAAAATACTCGGAAACGGCTCGGAGTCAGGAAGTTAGTGGTAATGACACCTCCGTGCCTCGGAAAGCACGTTAAGCCGTGATCCTTCGCCTGATCTCTCATCAGTCATGTCGGAGCCGTCTCACCAAATTATTATTTATTTATTTATTTTAAAACTTTATTGCACAAATAAAAGTGTACAAAAGGTGGACTTAATGATAAAAGCATTTTCTCCCAGTCATACCTTTATGTCATGCAGAGTAATTATTCACAGTAAAGGAATAGAGAGTGCACTTGTGTATTGCACACATGCCATTACCGAAAATCAATAGGAGAATATTATAATAAACCTATGTATAATTGATCAATAGGCCAATCCATATACTATAAAGTGGCAATGCCACATATTTTCACTCCGCTTAGTGTTAAAATCTTGAGCCGTTTTTACAGGTCTGCGGAAAGGTCATAACAAGGAACTGGGAAATATTCGCACATAAGCGTTTGCATCTACCGCCGAGATTTGCCTGCGATCAGTGCGAGTACAAAGCCACGTTCCAGGGTGACTTAAAGAAACACAAACTCATTCATGCAGGTAGATCCATAGTTTATTTATTTATACTAGATTCATCATCATCATTATCAGCCAAACTGCCTCGGTGGCGCAGCGGTTAGAGGGACGCATTCATTTTAAAGTGACGGCTGTGCCAGAGTTCCCGGGTCGGGCCAAAAATATGTACCTGGGTTTTTCTGTTCTGAAATTCTCAGGGAAGTCAGGAGTTTGGAAGTTGGCGGTGTTTCACCCCCGTGCCTCGGAAAGCACGTAGAGCCGTTGGTCCTGCGCCTGATCTCTCTCCTGTCGTGTCATTTTGCTGTCCCATCGGCCTATGAGAGTGAAAGGAATAGAGAGTGCACCTGTATTTGTGCACACACTTGTGCACTATAATATGACCCGCGCAGTCGGCTAGTCGTTGTAACTGGCCACCGTAGTCGAAATTGGCTAGTGGGACTATTATTATCCGCCAAAGGACGTCCACTGCTGAACATAGGCCTTCCCTACGGTTTTCCTGCGATCTTTACAAGGTCGTCTGTCCATCTTATTGTTGGACGTCCTACGCTGCGCCTTTGGTCGAAGTGTCTCCAATCTAGAACTTTTCAGCCCCAACGGCCATCTTCGCGCTATATGTTCAGCAGTGGACGTCCTTTAGCTGATAATGATGATTATGATGATGACTAGCACCACTGAATAGATAAATAAGGTTAGAAGAAATGCCCCGGTCAGTGCAGCAGAGGTGAGCTAGTTGTGAGCATATGCATGAGCAGTAACTTCAGTCGCGTGACAAGAGCGTTGCACTAATATTCTGCAATAACAGCGATTTTGTTGCACCAAGTATTTAAAAAATTGTTCATTGATGACTGTGCACACACATTACTACTAACAAAATTGCTACCTTAGCACGCAATGTATCGCATACAATTTACATGGTTCGCTTGCGTACACAACGATAGGGATGTAGCTCACGGCGCAGTAAAAATATCGATAAATGGTAATTTCCCTACTGATGTATTAAGAGATTAATTTGTTAAAATAGATATTGTTTAGCAATTATTTATAACAAACTAGCCCCTCCCGCGACTTCGTTCGTGCGTCTAAGTTTTACCGTTCCCATAAATCATAGAATTTTGTATAAGCCCATACATACATACGCATTACTACTTCTATAGCCTTCTTCCCCTATAAATATGCTATCTAAAAATGTATCTGACATATTTTATAACCAGACGAATAGTTTAGATATGAGCGCGTTCAAACAAACAAACAAAAACATCCAGCTTTTTAATTAGTATATTTATATTTTATAGATAAATGTTATATTTTTACACCTTTGACACAACACGTAGAGTTGACTTAAATCGGGTCTGTTTTTTCTTATTTTTTTATGTTGCATGTCTTACTTTTAATTGTTTTTGTTTTCTATTAATCAAAAAAAATATACTTATACGGGGATGTTATCTTTTTATTAAATACCAGTGCATATGGTAATGATACCTACCCAAGTTTAGGCTCAGAAATGTATTCCTGACCTTACCATAGTTAAATCGGATTAACTACGTACACAAATCAGCTATTAGAACTGTTGTTTAATGAGACATCGGGATCTACGCCTATCGTTAATTATATGTAATTCTTTCGATCCATGCATCTAGCATAGCATGATAGTTGATGCATAATCAACAACACCTAAAGGCCGTTCTCACGAAAAGTTTGCAGAAAAGTTTCACATTGAACACCCTTCGACAACATGAGAGCGTGGATGTCCACCTGCAATATGACCTTTTGAAGATTGCAGGATTGCATTGGACACAGTAGACCGCTTGCGACCGTGGTCGCTGTGGAAAACTGTAGGGTCTATTTAACTATTCTGTTGATACAAAAAAAAAAAAGTCTCTCCTCGAGAGCAACATCAATCACAAACATGTGTCAAAACATTGCGTTTTCAGACATGTCAAATTATTGTCAAAAATAAAATAACAAATATGTTAATATCAATTTAATTTAAATTATTAATCAAATTATTAATGTTAAGCAATACGTAAAAGTAATAATTTTCTCTATTTCAAGTAAAGTATAGCAACACCATTTTTTTTCTTATTGTTTTTTTATCGGAAGGTAATTGTACAACCCTTTGATGCGATCAAATGTACCGTAAAATTATCCAAATACGCAAAACTAAAATCTTATGGTTTTTTTTTTTCAATTCATAATGAAAAAATACATTACACCGGCAATTGAAGTTCTTCTTCTTCTTCTTATTCAGCCACTGTCTACCAATCGCTTGGTGTAGGCCTCCTTTAACCCTCTCCATTTGTCCCTGTTTTGGGCAGTTAGGATCCAGTTGCCGCCCGCTATCTCTTTTAGGTCGTCCTTCCATCTCATTTGCGGTCTCCCTCTTGGTCTTTTGTGTCCGTATGGTCTCCATGTTAGGACTTCCTTGCACCAGGAACTTTCCTTTCTCGCAACATGCCCAGCCCACTACTCTACTCTAACCATTTTGTTACTTTGTCAGGTACATTTTTGGACCCATTAAATTATTTTTTTCAGGTATCAAAAACTTTCAGTGCCAAATATGCGCCGCCCGTTTCCGAACCAGGTCTCAGCTCATGGTCCATACACGTAAAGAGCATGAAAAGGTTTCTACAAAGAAATTTATGTGCCAGCTCTGCGATAAAAGCTTCAATTATAACTATGCGTGCAAACGGCATATGGACAGACATACCAGTACGAAACGGTAAATAGTCCTACTTTCATTATTATTTATTTATTGAATAAGACAACAATAGATCCAAATAAGATTAGTAAACAATACATCTTACACATTATGTTAGTACCTACCTAATAACTAATTTGGTGCATGTACTTTGGCTTATATGCCACATTAAGGGACAAACATGTTGTCGCCCAATAATATTTTTATACAAGAAATAACTATGATTTCAGCTACCAATGCGAAAACTGCACCTCCAGTTTTGCCGACCGCAAGAAGTGGAAGAAGCACTGCCAGGTCAAGCACAACGTCGCGATGCCGCTCCTCCGACCCGGCAGGAAAAAGATCTACGAGACAAAAGATATTACAATCGCTGATACATAGCGTTTTTTTTTTATTTCATTTGTATCTCCCCAGTTCCAGCAGCTCATACTAAGGACCATAGCATAGATATGATTAATATATTGATAGATCCGCTTAATCCGCTTAAAATAAATTTATTTATGATATACATCTGATGAATTTGTACACATCTTATGGCTGTTAACTTTAAAATAAATTAAGATGTATGTATATATACATATATCATTATAGTGGTACACCAAACAAAATGCTGAAAATAGACTCGCGAGACTCCCGAAGACCATACAATAAGATGAAACCTATAAATTGGTGCGAACTATGCAAGATTGACCTCATAACTAAGTTGAACAAGGAAGTGCATATGAAAATTATTCATAAGCTCAATATCTCACAAGGCTTTAGTCGACCAATCGTCACCATGAAACCTGTATATTGGTGTGAAACATGTAAAATTGACTTAAAAAATAAGTTAAAAAAGAAGAGCATATGGCAAGTATTCATAAGTTTAATGTCTCACAAGGCTCCGGTGGACCAATTATCACGACAGCAAAACCTATACATTGGTGCGAATCATGTGAAATTGACTTAAAAAATAAGTTAAACAAAGAAGAGCACATGAAAAGTATTCATAAGCTCAATGTTTCACAAGACTCCCGTGGACCAATTATCACCACAAAATCTATACATTGGTGCGAATCATGTGAAATTGACTTAAAAAAATAAGATAAACAAAGAAGAGCACATGAAAAGTATTCATAAGCTCAATGTTTCACTAGGCTTCCGTGGACCAATCATCACCACAAATCCTATACTTTGGTGCGAAACATGTAAAATTGACTTAAAAAATAAGTTAAACTAAGAAGAGCATATGGCAAGCATTCATAAACTCAATGTCTCACAAGGCTGCGAAGGACCAATTATCACCATGAAACCTATGCATTGGTGCGAATCATGTGAAATTGACTTAGAAACTAAGTTAAACAAAGAAGAACATATGAAAAGTATTCATAAGCTCAATGTCTCACAAGGCTCCGGAGGACCAATTATCACCATAAAACCTATGCATTGGTGCGAATCATGTGAAATTGACTTAAAAACTAAGTTAAACAAAGAAGAACATATGAAATGTATTCATAAGCTCAATGTCTCACAAGGCTCCGGAGGACCAATTATCACCATAAAACCTATGCATTGGTGCGAATCATGTGAAATTGACTTAAAAACTAAGTTAAACAAAGAAGAACATATGTAAAGTATACATAAGCTCAATGTCTCACAAGGCTCCGGAGGACCAATTATCACCATAAAACCTATACATTGGTGCGAAACATGTAAAATTGACTTAAAAACTAAGTTAAAGAAAGAAGTGCATATGAAAATTATACATAGCAATAGAAAACTCAAAAATGTCTCACGAGACTCGAAAGGGTCCATTGATTAATATAAAAGACATTGACTCAAAACCTTTACATTGGTGCGAATTATGTAAGATTGACTTAAAAACTAAGCTGAAAAAAGATAAACACATGAAAGTGAAACATATGGTCAAAAATATCTCGCTAAACTCCACAAGACCTTCCACCAAGATAAATGAAATTGGCTCTGAACCTAAACATTGGTGTGAGTCATGTAAAATTGACTTAAAAACTAAGTTGAAAAAAGACAAAGCCACGTTCCAGGGTGACTTACAGAAGCACAAACTTGTTCATGCAGGTAGATCCATAGTTTATTTATTTATTTATACTTTATTCATTATCAGCCAAAGGACGTCCACTGCTGAAACGGTTTTCAACATCTACCTGTTATGAACGGTCTGCATCCAGTGTGATCCTGCGATCGTTACAAGGTCGTCTGTCCATCTTATTGTTGGACGTCCTACGCTGCGCCTTTGGTCGAAGTGTCTCCAATCTAGAACTTTTCAGCCCCAACGGCCATCAGCTCTTCGCGCTATATGTTCAGCAGTGGACGTCCTTTAGCTGATAATGATGATGATGATGATGACTACCACGGTCATGGTTTGCTACGGTGTACTTAGTTAGGAAAAAACCTTAAACCATTTTTTTTTTCAAGTATCAAAAAGTTCCAGTGTCAAAAATGCCCGAACACTTTTCGAACGAGTTCGAATCTCATGTTACACATGAGTCGTGTCCACGATAATAACTATCCAAAAAGATATAAGTGTGAGCACTGCGGTAAAAGGTTCTATGACCGAACCAGGTATAGGGATCACGTGGACACTCATAATAAATTGAAACGGTAACTATTCCAATAATTAATAATGCTTATCTATTTTTAACTTCACGGTACACAACGAGCGATAGAGAGGGCTATGCTCGATGTTTCTCTACGAGATCGAATCAGAAACGAGGAGGTAGGTAGAAGAACTAAGGTAACGGACATAGCCCTGCGAATCAGTAAGCTCAAGTGGCAGTGGGCAGGGCACATAACGCGAAGAACTGATAGCCGTTGTGGCAGAAAAGTTCTAAATCGGAAACCATTCGACCAAAAGCGTAGGACGTCCACCGACAGGATAGACAGACGACCTTGTAAAGATCGTAGGATCACACTGGATGCAGACCGCTCACGACTGGTGGCTGTGAAAATCCGTAGGGGAGGCGTTTATTCAGCAGTGGACGTCCTTTGACTGATAATGATGATGATTTTTAACTTCGTACAAACTTTAAATATGGTGGACTTAATGACACAAGCATTCGCTACCAGTCAACCATGGGTCCAAACAGAGAAAAGACAAATAGCTAAATAGTTTGTTTGAACTGTCTGAAATAAAATGATAGGCTCAGTTAAGCCATCGTGTATGATTTTTCAGCTTCCAATGTGATTTGTGCTGCTCATCGTTTACGACGCGCTCTTTCTTGAAGAAGCATCGTGCAAAAATGCACAACATTGTCACGCCGCGCCTACGCCCCGGCAAACTGAAAAGATGCGAGGCAGAGGAGAACATTAAATGCTGATACATAGCGTTTTTTTTATTTCAATTTTCCCTCCCTATCTTTTTTTTTGGTATTTTTAGCCTTGCACGGTTTGTGCCACATCCACGGCAAAAAAAGGTTGGACGATGATTATTCAAAGGTGGGGATACGGATTGTGCGGGAAAAAAATACTGATAATAAGGAAAAGGATCAGGAAAGTAAATATAAATTGGAAATAAAATAAATATTTACAACTTTATATTATTTATTATACATAAATATGATTTTATAGATATCAATGTTACACATAATTTAATAAAGCGGTAATTGAGCCACTTTGTTTATGAAAAGCCCGATACGGGTTGGTTAACCGAATCAGAGGGAGAGAAGAATTGTTTTTGCTGAGTAAATAAGTCTGGCTAGGAAAGTGTTAAGAGAAAATGGGCGGTCGGTACGAATCCAGAGTAGGACCCTCTGCAAGTTTTTTTGACATATGCCTTGCGACGTGACAATAATTTGACATTCATAGTTTTGACAAGTGATTGCTTGCTTGCTGTTGGGCTCTCAGTGGTTTTAACCCTTGTGTTGTTGCTTGCAGAATTCCTAGTCCTACAGTAGAAAAAACATAATTATTGGATTGATTTATACATATAAACAGTGTTGCCAACTCAGTGGTTTTTCCACTAGTTCTGGTGGTTTAGACTACCCTTTTAGCGAGTAAATATTGGATTTAGTGGCTAGTGGATTTTTCTAGTGGCTTTGATTGCTTCGTTTATTGGTAAGGCACCATAACAACCACTAGTTTCAATTTACGATATTGTTCATTTTATTTCCAAATTTTCCACTGCGAATGAGCCCTTAGCACGGAATAAAGTAGTTTTCTGGTCATTAGATTGATGGCAATAAACAAATTTGAATTTTAGATGTTTTTATCAACGAGAGATGGCGCTTGCGTAACTTTAGGAAATAATTTTTAAACTTTATTACCTACATGTATTATAGAACACAGCAGAGGGTAATTGTTTTTAACAATGTAAATAATAAACAAAAACAGCATAAGCCACATAAATCATCATCATCATCATTATCAGCCGAAGGACGTCCACTGCTGAACATAGGCCTCCCCCATGGCTTTCCACAACGACCGGTTGTGATTGCGATCTTCACAAGGTCGTATGTCCATCTTGTTGGCGGACGTCCTACGCTGCGCCTTTAAAAAAAAAAAAAATATGTTTATTGACCACAAAACATTTACAACAATAAGCTTAAAGTATGAATGATGAACAAGCACCTTTAAATGTAACAATTACCAGAGGCTCTCAAAGAGAGCTCTCTCTGAGAGACCAGTTACAATTACTTGCCTTAGGTATGTGGCACGTTCTATTGTGTGTGTGTGTGTGTGTGTGTGTGTGTGTGTGTGTGTGTGTGTGTGTGTGTGTGTGTGTGTGTGTGTGTGTGTGTGTGTGTGTGTGTGTGTGTGTGTGTGTGTGTGTGTGTGTGTGTGTGTGTGTGTGTGTGTGTGTGTGTGTGTGTGTGTGTGTGGTGTGTATGTGTGATGGTGTGCGAATGCGAGAAAGTGATTGAGTGATTATGCTAACTATTACAAATTAGCAATTCAGTTTGCGTATAATCGAGTGCGCAGAGTACCTGTATCACGCGTTTTTTAACTTCTTTAGTGGAGCAGTTCTTTAAAACGCAGAAATCTGCCATTTTGTTATACGTTGCAACCTGACAGTATCTGGAAAACCGCTTAGCAAAACTTGTCCTGACAGCAGGAACGGGAACTTTGGTCGAAGGGTCTCCAATCTAGAACTTTTCTGCCCCAACGGCCATCAGTTCTTCGCGCTATGTGCCCTGCCCACTGCCACTTGAGCTTACTGATTCGCAGGGCTATGTCCGTTACCTTAGTTCTTCTACGTATCTCCTCGTTTCTGATTCGATCTCGTAGAGAAACACCGAGCATAGCCCTCTCCATCGCTCGTTGTGTGATTTTGAGCTTCTTTATGAGGCCCATAGTTAGAGACCACGTTTCGGATCCGTATGTCATCACTGGTAACACACACTGGTTGAAGACTTTCATCTTCAGACGCCACATAAATAAACGAGGTATAATAACATGTTCAATTCTAATTTATTTATTTGTTGTAAAGTCATAGGATTGTGTATAGTAAATGAAGGACTATAAGATGACAAAAAATAAGTGTCTTAATTAATCAAAAGGTCATTCACGAATTTCAAAATATTTTTTTCTTCTTCTTCTTTCTAGCTAAATACTTTATTTTAGAGTTTTGGTTTATTTCGTATTTTCGTTCAACTAATGCGAATAATAACAAAAATAATCCAAAAAAATTCGCTCGCTTCGCTCGTGTAGTAAATAGTTGTTTACATAATAATAAATTACAACTTTTGATTTGAAGTGCACTCATGGCATACCTCAATTAATGATCCTTTGAGAGCTTAAAATCACAATGAGCTCGTGTATGGTAATGCAACTATGCAAGTGATCATTTAGGTTTTTTACGCTATCTCGTTGTTATTTCTGTCGAAATCTTGTTTTGTATGTTACTTTACATTTACTGGCTGACAATGCGAAAAATCTAAAAATAATTTGTGATTTTTGAGAGCTTTTGATATCCGTGTCCCACTCAAGAAGACGTAATAACCTTACCCCCCACTTTTTTGCCTACCAAGCCGTACTTAAAATTTTATTGTATTAGTCTTTGAGTATATAGCCCCTACTCAAAGGTATTAGTGGTTTTCTGGTGGGCCATTTGGCTACATTTGGCGGGTTCGTAGAAATAAAGTTGGCAACACTGCATATAAATAGAGCCCCAGTTGGCAAACTTGCCACACAAATGAAGATGAAGAAGATAATTACATGACAAGATTTACACTATGATATAATTTAATTCTAATCGTCGGACAGACAGAGTGCACATACAAAATGAATACAAGAGCAACTTATAAAATGAACAAAATTAAAATAGAAGTCAACTCTAAGGTTAACTGTCGTGTTTGCATGCTTAAGCAAATAGAAATGAGCTATATATTTGAAGAAAACTGTGATATTGTCGAAAAAATTGAATATTGCACAGGGCTCAAGGTAAACAAGTTTTAATTACTTATTAAAAATTATGTAAAAAACAAATCATAATTTTAAGCATGAATGCACTGTTCAATATTCCTTTCCTTTGACTTCTGAGTCTTAAAGACTTTTCTATCTGTTCTTTGACAGTCAGCATTTCCAGATTTTAACAAGAATAATATACTCTATTTCAGATATCAAAAGGTGATGGTCTACCAACACATATTTGCAAGAATTGTATGCAAGATCTGGCCACTGCGTACAAATTCAAGTCTTCTTGCTTACTGGCGTATGAGACATACCAAAACTTATTGAAATCGGAAATAAAGACTAAAACAGAAATTAAGCCAAAAACAGAAATAAAGACTGAAGTTGATTATGAAGACAGTTGTGATAGTGATTTTGTGTGGGATGAAGCAGCTAAAGCCGAACCTGTAAAATCAGAAGAGGAAATTAATGCTGTGGGAAAGTAAGTTATAATTTATTATTAAAATTTGTGTTTTTATATTCATAGATAGATAGTTAAAACACTATTTATTTTATTTATTTATTTTATTTTATTTTATTCGGAAAACACTACATTATACTAAACCTTAATTACTAACTTACTTATTTACTAATAACCATTTACGTGTCTTCACATATAGAAGCTAGTTGAGCTTGTATGAAAAAAGTTTTTTTTTTAAAGATTGCACACTACATATACATACAATGTTTATTTTCGGAACTTGATCAAACACTAGACCCAAAATTATTGAAAAGAATAATAAGTTTTTTTGTTAGCCTTTTTTTCTACATAAAAATTTCTTCTGTTAATTTTTTCTTCGTTTCTTTTTATTGAAACATGTATTTTTTTGTTAAAGTTTCTTCTCATTTAAAACAGATTAACTAGCTAATAAGATAAAAAAATACAACCATAACTAACAAAAGCTTTAAAAAAGTTGCTTTTTTGCATTTGTTATTGGAATTTTTTTTTATGTCTATAATTTTGGGTCTAGCTAGTATCACATTTTGTTTAATCAAGTTCCGAAAATACACATTGTATAGTATTAGTAAATTACACGAGAAATCTTATGTGACAAGTTGATACTATTTAGATCATTTTCGTATTAAACTCTATTGAATGTGTTTATCAACATCCTTTTCAACATTGTTTTAAAAAAATGTGTAAAACTGTATAACCTATTTTGTATTTCTGATATTGTTTCTTTTATGGCTCTGTAACAGAGTGATCTATATGTATATGTATTAGTGATGTAACGAATATTCGCATTCGCCAATATTCGCATATTTTTCGATATTCGCATTCGCATTCGTATTCGCAAAAACGAATGCGAATATTTAGCGAATGTATTTAACAAACAAAAAGGAAATTATTATATGGTTGCATATGAAATGATAACACAACTGATAAGATTTATATATTTTTATTTAACCATACTTGAATTTAACAAAAATATTATGGAACAGTCTTGGTAAGCAATTAAATTAGAAACACTTTCTCTTTTGTTCTTGTTTGTTTTGTTCTTGAAATTTAACATTCGCATTCGCGAATATTGAATATGAATATTCGCATTCGCATTCGCATTCGCGAATGTGAAAAATCCAACATTCGTTACATCACTAATATGTATGGACGACAGCACATCAAGCTAAACACTGCGGTATCTCATGCCGTTGGAATAAGGGCTATTTTTCAAAAAAAATGTATAGGCTAATGTGCTGTCGACTGTACCTATATTAAATATTTAATCATAAAGGAATACATCTGCGGACATTTTTATCTCAAAAAAATTTAAAAAGAAAAGTGGTATTTTTAATAATAATAAATATACTTAATTGCACACCATAAAAAATAAATAATACAGAAACATCTTCATTCTCTTCATTTCTCATTCATTGCTTGAAGCAGTTTCTGTAAAAGAAATCTCATATTGAGTAATTTCCTTAGCTACTTAAAAATTTTCATATGATTTCTTATTTCAGTAGTCTACCAAACAAAACATTTAAAAATTGCTCTAAAGGTACTAGGAGATCATGCAAGAAGAAACCCAAAAACCCTGATGCTATAAAACTAAATAAGAAACAGGTTAAAGCTAGAATTTGTTGCGCAGAATGTAATATCGACTTCGAAACTAAGTTGGAAAGAGAAGAGCATATGAAAAATAGTCATACGTCAGAATCAGAGCCGTGGAAGTGGATATGTGAGGTAAGTTAATTAAAAACGTTCTTAAGTCCGTTTTACTTTTTTGTCGAATATTGTAAATAATCCTTTTTACCACTTTTGCGTTTTCCACAAAAGGATTTTTATTGTTATCACGCCTATAGGCGTTCACTGTCCGCGAAAGAGTCAATGAAATGGTTCATTTTAAATAATCAAAACACAAGTCTCTCATCCTACATAGGTAGGTAATTCATTGTTGAACACAGATCTTTTTAACCAGCTTCAAAAAATAACCGGTTCTCAGTTTATCCTGTATGTTTGTCCACGTTTATCTCGCGTTTGGCTGAACCGATTTTGATGCAGTTTTCACTTTTATCGAAAAGAAACTGCATGAGAGTTGGGGCCCTGGTAGTTCCAAACTTAGATCCTTTTATTTATTTTAAATAATCACATTTAAGTTGTAATCTTTGTTGTTTTTCTTACAGCACTGCGGCAAAATCTTCAATAAAAAATCATCTATGTACTCGCACGCTCTTTTTCATCGACCGCCGAGGTACTCCTGTGATCAGTGCGACTACAAAGCCACGTACAAACACGACATGACGAAACACAAACATGTGCACTCAGGTAAAGAAAAAGTGGTATTTTTATTAGAGCTGGAGAGACATACATACAATTTGTATTTTAGATACTTGATAAACGACATGTGCGACCAAATGTATGTACCCAAAATTATCGACAGAAAAAATATTTTTTTTTTTAATTTATTTGTCGGCCATTTTTTTTATTTAAAATTTCTTGTTTTAATTTTTTCGTCATTTCTTTTTATTAAAACGGTGTATTTGTTTTATAGTAGTCTCATTTGAAAGCTAAACAGCTTATCAAGCTAATAAGATAAAAAAATACAACCACACCTAACAAAAAAATAAAAAAATATGTATTAAAAACTTCTACAATTTGTGTAGAAAATATTTTTTATTTATTTTTGACGTGACAAAAAAATGGGGTCTAGAATCCGCACATTTCGATCAAGTATCGAAAATACACATTGTATACATAGACTAACCGATAAATGGAAACAAAAAACAGAAAGAGAAAGGCAAAGAAAGAAGTTATTTACATTACAATATACATTTGACCATCAAAATGACTCAAGTTGTTACTTTTTTCAGGCATAAAAAACATTCAGTGCCAAATATGCGCTGCCCGTTTCCGAACCCGGTCTCAGCTCACGACCCATATACGTAAAGAGCATGAAAAGGTTTCTACAAAAAAATATATGTGCCAGCTCTGCGATAAAAGCTTCAATCATAACTATGAGTGCAAACGGCATATGGACAGACACACTAGTACGAAACGGTAAATAAAATAATATGATAATATAATATATATGTATAATATGATGATGTCACGCAGCCTACGCGTTATAAAGCACTTGCAAAATTCAACAGGCTTGTTAATGTGACGGTGGCCGAGTGGTATAGGCATACGCCCGGATAGCGTAAGACACGGGATTCAATTCCTCGTCTGTCACAGGTTCACAGTTGTCTTTTTACAAGTGCAATTTATATTATTATGTTTACTCAGTTAAACCTATTCTATACCAACGTGACGACTTTCTATGTAGTGGCTAAACATGCTTGGTTTCAAGGCGTAGCCACTCCAAGGTCCCGGGTTCGATTCCCGGTCGGGTAAATGTAGAAATCATATTTTTTGGGGTCTGGGTGTTGGGGTACCACTGTTGATTTTCTGATTTACATCACAAGTGCATTAACAACTGAAATTACTTTGGGATTGGAGTAATGTATGAGATTTGTGGATTTTTTTTAAGGATTTGACAAAAGTGACATTAAAAATGTTTCAGTTTGTGCGATTAATATACCTATAGCGTTGCTGCTTTATAGTACATTATCGATATTCTATCGATAGTTGAGCAAAAGCCATTTCATCGATATATTTGGGTTATAAGGTTTTAGGCTAACTGTTCATCCAAGCATAAGAAATGCTTTTTTTTTTGCTCTGCGCGATTTGCGCTGTACACTATACGTTTTAAAAATAATGGTGGGAATACACATGCCTTTAAAACGGGGCAGTAGCTTGCATGCCAGTGTCAGCAGGCATGCGCAAATCTAGCAATTTGCATCCTTGCATGGCTTTTATTCATACTATCGATAATCATTTACAAGCGCCAGTTTTGGAGCCCCCCGCATCCACTCTCACAATTGCATATTTATTTATTTTATTAAGAAACCATACAGCGTAACAAAAAGTAAATGTCGTCTATGATGATAACTTATGTGTAAAGCCAATTATAAGGTTTCATGTAACATACCATATGTACTAACGTACCAGTACCTACTTGCATACCAGTAAGCGTCTTCCTACAAAAAGATGGCACGACCACGTGCCAGTAACTGGCATGCAAATGTGCCAGCTACAATACATGTGTATTTCCGCCTTTAAAGTCAGCAAGAAATTGATGATTTCAGATACCAATGTGAAAACTGCACCTCCAGCTTTTCCGAACGCAAGAAATGGAGGAAGCATTGTCTTGTAAAGCACAACATCGCGATGCCGCTCCTCCGTCCCGGCAAGAAAAAGATCTACGAGACAAAAGATAATACAATTGCTGATTCATAGCTTTATTTTATTTTATTTATATCTCCCTAGCCCTCGGCTCATCTGAAAGACATGCCCATATCCTTGACCAACCCTAGTATCCCCACATCAAAGGCCGTGGCGAGGTCGACCGGCTTAAAAATATCCCAATTTGGATTCGGTGGCGGAGAGTTGTATTTAAATAAATCGATGATTTTGCTGTGTGGTTTGGACAATTTAGTAGTGGGAACTCTACTGACGTTTAGACGGTATAATAAGCGACCCAAAGATACCAAAAAGTATTTGGTACATATGTCGCAGGCAAAACGTATAATTCCGCCGTTTACATATGGCATGGCGTCGTCAGTTTATAAACGCTCGCGGATTTGCAAAATGACGAAGGCAAAATGTATAGTGATAGATTTAAAAACAGTGGCACATTTTGCAAATCCGCCAGCGTTTATAAACTGACGACGCCATTATGTAAACGGCGGAATTGTACGATTTGCCTGCGACATGTCTGTCTACTTTTTTTATTTGAACCAGTGTGGGTGCGCTGCATCGCTTTTTAAGCTAAAGATTACATGATCAGTGATATACGCAACAGAGTAGGACCCTCTAGTATTTTTTGTCATATTGCCGCAAGTGAGCGACGTGGAAATAATTTAAGTCAAATTATTTTGACATTCATTTATTAATTTTGGCACTACAAATTAAACATCACAGAATTGTTTTAAAAACGTGTTTGTGTGCCTGTTTTGCTATTCATTATATTGTGTTTGCTTCTGGTTTAATTAACAAAACAAAGATTACACGATCAGTTCAGGCAGTAGGGCTCAGGCGGTTGCTCAGTGAAGTGACTCTTAAACTAATGAAGGAAGAAGGAAGGAAGTCAGTGCTGGTTCTCTGACCATCCCTGGTCATTCACCTGCTGTTACCTTTGCTGTTACTCATAGTTTATTTATTTATTTAAAAACTTTATTGTACGAATAAAAGTGTACAAAAGGTGGACTTAATGTTAAAAGCATTCCCAGTCACACCTTTATGTCATGCAGAGAGAGAGAGATTATTGTTATGGGTGCAGGAGAGTGTTGTAAATAGATATTAAAATTGCAACAAAATACTAAAGTGTAGAGTAATAAATATACATACCATAATATACATATAGGTTTATAAAATAAATATACAGTAATATGATTTATACGCATACCTATTAAAAACATATAACTTAGAATATGCACTTATTTTACATGTTTCTCAATTATATAATAAGAAACATAGTTGTCACTGAAAAACAAGTTCCACATATTTTAAATTCTTTCTACATTGGTATTTCATTGGACTGAGTAAATGGGACACACTAAAATGTCTGAAAAAGCAGCTCGGTCCCAAGCAACAGACAAAATAACAAATGTCAACAATGATGAAATCTGCCGTGTTTGCATAACTAGGCAAACGGAAATGAGCAATATATTTGAAGAAGGCTGTGATATAACTGAAAAAATGGAATATTGCACAGGGCTAAAGGTAAACATCTTGTTTTATTAATTACTATCTGATTTTATTTTTGCAACCAAAATATATCTCACCACATGCATAAAATAAACTTGAAACCTACCCATTTAAAATCAAAACCGTTTCTTTTTGTTTGCGTTGCCGCTTTAAATAGCTATGCTTATCCTAATCCTAGTTTTTTAATAATTTGATTTATTTATTTTAGACAGCTACAATATTTATGTTCTCATTCTCGACCGTTACTGAAAGACATTATGCCAGGATAGAGAATTTATTTTATTTTCATATCTTTTCGATAATAAAACACCTTTATTTCAGATATCAAAAGATGATGGTCTGCCATCTCATATTTGTAGAAATTGTACGCAAGACCTTGCCACTGCGTACAAATTCAAATCTTCTTGCTTACTGGCGTACGAGACGTATCAAAACTTGTATAAGAGTGAAATAAAGAACGAAATAGAATTTGATGATAGCGATGGTCATATCGATGACAATGATTTTGTATGGGATGATGAAGCGGTTAAAGAAGAACCTGTTCATGCAGAAATGGTTGTAAGTGCTGAAGAAAAGTAAGTTTGTAATATGCTTAAAAGTAATTGTTATATTCATTAACTGTCTTCGAAAAAAATGCTTGATTTGAAGTTATGTTCATTTTGAACTAAAAATATTTTTTAAAATTAGAATTTTAATATTTGCTATATTGAAGTTGTTATTAGAACACTTATGCTATTTACAAAATCTGCCTATAGTCAAAAAGATAAAATGTCTATAGTCAAATACAAAAAAAACACAGTACAATTTAAAAAAACTTAATTTCAGTGACCTGCCAAGTAAAACACGCAAATGTGTCTCTAAAAAACCTAGAGGGCCATATAAGAAGAAACCAAAAGACCCTGAAGCTAAAAAGCAAAAGAAGAAAAGGTTTCAACATCGGTGTGCATCGTGTAATATCAACTTTCAAACGAGTTTGCTGAAAGAAGAGCATATGAAATGTGTTCATAATGCAGAACAAGTTGCTTATGTATGTGAGGTAGGTTCATTAATCTGACTACTACAAGTAGTCTTATAGCGAAATTTTGTCGCAAAAGCTGCACTTTGTGATTAAAGCAAGCCACTTGGCACAGTGAAAGTAGGGACCAAATTAAGCGTTTTCACCTGCAGCAATGTCAGTTTCACGGTGAAACTTTCACCTCTTAGGACAGAGATATTACAGACTTTTCTAGAACACACTTGAAAAATTCTACTCTTATGAAAAAGGTATCGAATTAAAGGTACTAATAAAAAAAAGATTTAATGTCTATCATGGAAAAAGTCATGGTCTATACAGGGTGTCCCAAAAGCGAAGGATAATCCTGTAACTGCAAATAGGTTACATTATGACCTATTATATGCCAAATTTTTTTTCAAGTAAAAGTCTCACCATTTTCGAGATACCCTTACTTTTAATATTTTTTTGATAATTTCGTCTTCGCTCATTAAATATCATGCCAATTCCTGAAATTACAATTTTTTCGGATCTGTAAAATGTTTTAAGCTCACAAATGATTGAGACATCTAAATCAATGGTCTTTTTGACAGTAATATTTTTAGGTACCCCCAAAAATGCATTGTTTTGCAATATTTTTGTAAAATCTAACTCGAACATCAGACTTTCATAGCCTGTGGTGTAAAAAAAATGTACCAAGAGAAAAGTGCCAATTACTTTAAAAACTTGTTTAGTTAATGCCAGTTTTGAAATGGTAACTATTATTTAACAATTACTTTAAAAAAATAAAATGTGGCAATTCTAATGCACAAAGGTCGTGTTTTCGGACTCTATTAAGATACAGTTTTATCGACACGAAATCGCGCTGACTATAATAAATGACGAAAAAGAATCGAATTTTGAAGAGAAACAAAAGAAAACATTTGTGTCAAACACTAAACATTACCCTTCGTTTGGTGAAGTCGAGTAAAGATTGTCCTGTTTGCTCAGCTCAGTTGAGTAGACGCGCAAGCGATTTAGTTGTGTTTTATCAGTGTCTTTAAACGTTTTAACATAGGACCTATTGTGCTTCGTAGTAAAAACTTTGTTATCAGTTATCTCGATGACTTGGTTATTCAACGGACATCTAAGTTTTCGATGTTCAAATCAAGTGCAAAAATATTGCAAAACAATGCATTTTTTGGGGGTACCCTAAAATATTATTGTCTAAAAGGCCATTGATTTAGATATCTCAATCATTTGTGAGCTTCAAACATTTTACAGATCTTGAAAAAGTTGTAATTTCAGGAATTGGCATGATATTTAATGAGCGAAGAAGAAATTTTCAAAAAAATATTAAAAGTGAGGGTATCTCGAAAATGGTGAGACTTTAACTTGAAAAAAAATTTGACATATAATAGGCCATAACATTACCTATTTGCAGTTAGAGGATTATCCTTCGCTTTTGGGACATCCTGTATAGTACCCAAACATGCAAATAGTTTATTCGCTTTTTACTTCATTTTATCAAAAATATATGACTGGGTATTTATTTTGCACATTTACGTTATTGCCTAGTAAATACAGGGTGTAAAGAAAACTTCACTTCAATGTATCTAATAGTAAGTAATTGAGATTTATATTTTTTTATGTGGGCAGTAATTTTTCGGGCGCACCAATATTATGGAATATTTTGTACCAAATGTTTTGTTTTGTAATTTTTAAGGTATATGTATGTATATTGAAAAGAGCGATTAGCGACCAAAAGTTTTAGTTTAATTTTATCTGCCACTTGAAAAAAAATATACACACAAAACCAAACCACCGCCACCGCACCAATTTTTAATGAAAAAGAAAAATGAAATATAAATACAGTAAGAGACTGAAAAGACATCACAGAAAGAAACATATATATTTTTTTTTAGTTCAGAAAAGTATAGGTTTAGCTGTTTTTACTTTATTTTTATTAAAGATAATAATTATTATTATCTTTAAAGGTACTAATAAAAAAAAAATTGTGTCTATCAAGGAAAAAGTCATGGTAAATATTTAATAAAAATAAAGTACAATTAATGTGGGGTATTTCAAGGGTAAATTGTATTATTGCCAAATAATTACAGCATTTATGTAAAGAAAACCGCATGTCAATATTTTCAATAATTACTGACATATAAAATTATTAATGAGGGCAGTAATTTCTCGGTCAACGATTTCAATAGATTCAATTTCAATCAATAATAAATGTTATATCTCAATAGTTATTGACATGTCGTTTTCTTTGTATAATACTTTTCTTAATTGGAAATAAATTAAATCACCCAATATTGGCGATGCAAAAATTATCCGCGCGCCTCTAGCGGAGAAATTTAGAAGTTGTCTAAGAACGACACTGCTTTGAAAAACTTTCAGATGGATCACGATTACATTAAGAAACCTGTTGCTAATAAAAACAGGAATACGAAATATTGTTGTGTTCCTCAATGTAGTACTAACAGAGGTTCGGGCATAAGTTTCCATTTGTTTCCAAAAAACAAAATTATGAAGAAAAAATGGAAGGCTGCTTTAAGAATAGGCAAGCCAATTTCAACAGCAATGAGAGTTTGTTCTCATCATTTTCATGCTTCAAACTTTTTTCCAAACAGTAAGTATAATAATTATGTTTCAATTATTTTATTCTACTTATATTCACATATATTTTATAAGTTGTTTTTGTCTTTATTAATAATAAACAAAAAAACTAAGACATGCAACATAAAAATAAGACTTACCTTTTCAAAAACGAAACCATTACCTTGTGGCAAGGAGGCTGTAATGCAGGCTGCGTTGCCGCGTTGGATATTTAGTTTGATAGATATATTTAGTTTAAGCCAAGGCGACTTTCTCGACAAATAATGAGAAATGTTTACTGTTCCAGATTCTCAAAGGCAGAGGTTGTTTCCTAATGCCGTACCGTCACAGAATATTCCTAAAAAAAGCTCTGATAAAGAAGTAACTTTAGCCCAAAAAAATAAATCAATTTCTCGCGAAAATAGGGCTGATATCAGACACAGGAATAAAGTTGTATCAAAGAAAAGTCTTGAACTGGCTATTAAAAATGTAAAAAAGGATATTGAGGATATATTTAAAAATAAAAAATAATACTTTTATTTCGGAGTGACAGAGTCCATATAGCAATGATCACAAATACAAATACCAAATACATCAAATTAAAATTAAATTGGATTTGAGGACAATAAATAACTGATAAAACAGTCATCATTATCACAAGTCAATTTAATGGATTACAGAAATTATCGTACTCAAGAAGATTGGTGTATAGCTGACCTTCTTTGCGACAAAGGACCTTTGGAAAAGTGCACTCAAAAAAATTTTCTTCCTGTAAAGAAAGAGGGAAGATCGGCTTAAAAGAAAATTAACCCCCCTCAGATTTTCTCAGTAGTGTAGTGATATGTATTTGTTATTTATATATTAGGGTATTTATTCAATTGAAATTTAAACAATATTGTGTTGACTTTTATTGCTCAAACAAGAAAATGTTATGTGTAAGAGACAGAATTATTTTGACAATGGTAAACATTAAACAAAGTATATTTAGAGCCATTGGTGTTTTCTTTTTGTATATTCTAATTATTTAAGTAATATGTGTCTCATGCTGAGTAGAGTAGTCAAAGTTGTTATTCATTGGCATATCGAAATGATACGTATTCAAAAATATAAAAATACAAGAATAATATTATACTGCTGAATATACACCGTGACTTCTTCTCTCTCTCATTAAACAAGTACTACGAAGATGGTTTACATGTTTTTGGTACATTAACAGGATTTATTTTAAGTCCTATAAAACAATATTTTTTTATAAACGCTATGTTATTTGTGTGTTACTTACTGACACACATATTTTAATAAACGCAAATTTTAGTTTTCTCGGGTAATTAAAAAGTCACGGTGTATAAAAAAAACAAAATTAAAAGCGAAGTATAATATCGGAATAACTCTTTTATGCCGAATAACTATATAATAAATATTGCATCTTTCTTATGGCGGTTGAGCATCAGATAAACATATTCATAGCTGGGCACCGTTAATCAAATAGTTAACTTCGTTAATCGTTAATCCGCTACAAAAAAAGTTAGCTTCGTTAAACGTTAAAGCGTTACATTTTGGAAGAATTAACGCAAGTTAACGTTAATCGTTAATCCGTTAATATGTGTAAAATTTCATTTTTTTATCGTTGCGTTAGTGAATTTATAAAACCTGTTGGTTTAGGTTCTGGAAGTAAACAGGTTAGGGACAAAACGAAATACTTGTGTAATTCAAATGTGTAATTTAATCGTCGGGCATTTGGTGCATATTTTCCTTAATGCAATTGACATGTTGAAGTTCTCATCTGGGTGCCAATTCCACTAATTGAGTCTTCACTGAGTTGTGCATTACTTGTACAACGATAGTGCTTTGATACACCTTGCTATTCTAACAGCGGCTGCTGTAGTGACTCTATCGTGCTACAGTAGTGAGTGGTTTTCTGCTAAGTAATTTGACAGCTTTTTGACATTGATTGATAATTCATCATCATCATTATCATCATTATTAGCCGAAGGACGTCCACTGCTGAACATAGGGCTCCCCCATGGCTTTCCACAATGACCGGTTGTGGGCGGTCTGCATCCAGTGCAATCCTGCGATCCTTACTAGGTCGTGTGTCCATCTTGTCGGTGTACGCCTTTGGTCGAAGGGCCTCCAATCTAGGACTTTTCTGCCCCAACGGCCATCAGTTCTACGCGCTATGTGCCCTGCCCACTGCCATTTGAGCTTGTCTCCTCGTTTCTGATTCGATCTCGTAGAGAAACACCGAGCATAGCCCTCTCCATCGCTCGTTGTGTGATTTTGAGCTTCTTTATGAGGCCCATAGTTAGAGGCTGGTTGAAGACTTTTGTCTTCAGACACTGAAGTAATTAAGACGAGAAGACGCTCTTGCGCAGTTTCCCGAACGCTGCCCAGCCGAGTTGGATTCTTCGATTGACCTCTTTCTAAAAATTGAACCTACCTTATTGGATTACTTGTCCCAGGTAGACGTACTCGAGAATTCGAAAATTGAGTTCCCAACAGATACCGGAGTGGGTACAACACGGGAGTTCGACATAATTTTCGTCTTTTCCATATTCATTTTAAGACCCACTTGTTGGGATACTCGGTCAAGGTCTTCGAGCATAGTGCCCAGATCTTCTATGCCACAACGACTATAATATAGTGACTATAATATGTTATCATCGGCAAACCGGAGGTGTGTGATGTATTCGCCATTGACATTGATGCCGAATCCTTCCCATTCCAGGAGCTTGTAGGCGTCTTCCAGTGCCGCTGTAAACAGTTTCGGAGATATAACGTCTCCCTGTCTTACACCTCTTCGCAGTGGAATCGCCCTCGTATTCTGTAACTGTACTCGGACCGACATGGTGGCGTTGTCATACAGACACTTTAACACCTCTATATCCCTTAGTCTATGTGGCACCGCTGAAGAGGCACAAGCACCGTCCAAGTTTCGATCGAATCAAAGGCCTTCTCATAGTCCACGAACGCTAAGCATAGAGGCATATTATACTCCTTTGACTTCTGTATAATTTGCATAAGCGTATGGATGGATGTGGTCTATGGTACTATACCCTTTTCTCAATCCGGCTTGTTCGGGAGGCTGGAAGTCATCAAACCTACGTGCGAGACGATTCGTGATGACCATTGAGAACAGCTTGTAGACATGGCACAGGAGTAAGATGGGTCTTTAGTTCTTCAATAAGGTTTTGTCTCCTTTTTTGAAGAACAACACCACCATACTCCTATTCCATGCCTCGGGTGTGATGCCCTCTAGCAGCACGGAATTAAACAGCTTCTGAAGGTCTTTGAGTACCGGTGACAAATACCCCTTTAATAATTATTTTGTATAATTTCAAAATACTGGATCAAAATTTATAAAACTTACAAACTAAAAGCGATCCTCGTTTTGATGTTAAAATGTTTTCACCCGTGGAAAACCGCCGTTCAATTGCAGTACTTGAGGGTATAGCAGTATTGACAGAAAGTGGCATTTTATGACCTAAATTGAAATAAAGATTTTATAGTATTTAATGAATAGATATATGAATGTGAATAGATTTATGAATATCTGTTCCCCGAGGAATGCAGTATCGTTGAACGAGTCTTTTGATTTCATCTCCAGCCACATTTGAACGAGACTTTTCGCTTTACTCGTTAGAGAGTTGGAGCTTTTTGGTTTTTCAATAGACTGAGTGACAGAATTATCAAACAACTTACTTGTCTGCACCTGTTTTGTGCGCCGCGCCGCGTTGCCGTGCGGTAAACAGTACAGTAGGCATTGGATTAACGATTAACGGACTTAGCTTCATATTAACGGAAGTTAACGTGTCCGTTAACATTTTTGAAAGTTAACTTAAAAGTTAATCCGTTAATCAAAATGTTAACTTCGTTAATTAACGATTAACGGATTAACGAGTTAATGCCCAGCTATGAACATATTGTAAATAATCAGGAATTCTTAAATAAATGCGAGTTTAATAGTAAGTAAGTAAGTCTTTATTTGCTAGAATACAGTTAATGATGGTTGATAAACGATACAGGAGTGAATCCAAGTGTAATAAAGTTAGAGAAGAATTAAATAGTTATTATAACATTTGATACATTTTGCAATGTACTTAGATATTTATATTCTTGTTACAGATAGTTCAACTCAGTTGTGTGCGCGGCCCTGTCACATGAATGAAAGTTGTATATTTACATGCCCCGTACAATTGAGTTTCACTATCTCTACAGCGTCTGCTTCAGCTCATCCTCTTTTCTTGAGTCATAGAAAGCAGATGACCAAAGAAGAATAACGTTATTATTTTTTCCCCTAAAGAAATCACCATTCCACTCCCTAATAATTCTTCTCCAGAACGCATTGGTTTTGTATATCATACAGACGCTTTAATTACATCGACTATTGAAAACATAATTATTGTATGTCTCGTTCAGCAAGAAACCACAGAAATATGATTTATAATTATTTAAAAAATATATATATTATGTAAATTGTATCGGAAACTGTTGTCGTTCTTAGACAGCTTCACAATTTTGTCACTAGGGGCGCTAGTGAGAATCTTTGCATCGCCAATTTATAATCCACATAATATATAATATATAACATATCACTATACTATCTTGATAGTTATCATATCACGATACTATCTTGATAATTATCATATCACGATACTATCTTGATAATTATCACGATAACTATTTTGTTAATATTTTTTTGGTTACTAGCCTTAAAAGGATTAGGAATATTGTCATTATTATGTATGAAACAAAATACTAATTATCTTAATAATTTACAACCCCCTTCTTCAGGTCTGCGGAAAAGTCCTTATTAAAAAATGGGAAATATACTCGCACAGATTATTGCATATGCCGCCGAGGTTCTCATGCGACCAGTGTGACTACAAAGCGACTTATAATCAGGACTTGGCGAAACATAAGTTGGTTCACTTAGGTAAAACCATACCATAATTGAGTAAATAATTAGAGGTATATTAATATAATAATATAGCATTAAATCCACCTTTTTAAACCATGATTTGTGCAACAAAGTCTTTAAATAAAAAATATTAATAAATAGAGCAATAAGAACATGTAACTAAAAAAAGACAAATCAGATTGATATGGTGTAACAAAAAGACCGCCCTGTCGCATTCTACTAAAAAAATATGTATAATTAACTGTAAAAACGTTCCAAAAAAATATGATTGCTCTAAAAATAAATCTGAGTTTTTCGCAGCCCTCGTTATTACAAAAAAAAAAGCACTGAGTGCAGTATTTTTTTTTACGGACGTCAAAGGCTTTGTAAAAAAAAAAACCTTTTTGTTTCAGGTATCAAACAGTTCCAGTGTCAAAAATGCGCGGCCACATTCCGAACGAGGTCGTGTCTCGTGTCACACGTGCGCCGTATCCACGATAATAACTGTCCAAAAAGATACAAGTGTGAGCTCTGTGATAGAGGATTCTACGACCGATGCAAGTATACGAGGCACGTGGACACGCATACTCAAGTGAAACGGTAACCATCCCTATTTTATTTATTTTTACTTCATGCACAAACTGTACATATGGCGGACTTAATGCCACAAGCATTCTCTACCAGTCAACCAAAGGTTTAAATCTATCTGTACCATTACCATGAGTTTACGAAGGGTTCTACTCGCTAGCGACTACGTAAAAAAGTCTATGGAAAATAGTACAGCGTCCTTAGCGGTCACTTGCAGAACTAAAATTTTTCATACAAAAAGTTACGTCGTCGCTAGCCAGTAAACTCATGGTAACGGTTCAGTAAAAAAACAGACTATTCAATTAAAAAAGATCTGTGTTCAATGATGAAGGAGGTATAAAGGAGTTTATATTATTTTAAAATGAATAATTTTGTTATTAGGGTTTGTTAAAATTGTTTACAATATTCGCCAAGCTAAGAAAAACAGACTTTACACAGCACTATATTGTTTTTATCATTGATTTCAGCTTCCAATGTGAACTCTGCGATTCTGCGTTTTCGAGGCGCTGTTTCTGGAAGAAGCATCGTGAAGAAGTGCACAAAATTTTCATGCCCCGCCAACGCCCCGGCAGGCTAAAGGTCTTCGAGGCCGAGAAGAAAAATAAAATTGCTGATACGTAGCTTATTTCTTATTTCGGAACTCCCCGCCCAGCCTCTTCTTATGTAGGTTAGCTTAGCCACCTTGTTGGTATGAGCAAAACCCGCTACGAATTGGTTAAGCTCGGTATCGAGAAGAAGAAATTGGTTTTTCTGATTAAAAATAAATAAATCTGTTATAAAAGAGAAAAGGGGCGGTCGGTATCGGTATAAAGTCATTAGAGTAGGACCCCTCTGCAAAGCTTTTGACAGATGCCTTGCGACGTGGAAATAATTTGACATTTATAGTTTTGACATATGGGGAAAATGGCTTGCGTGTAGAAAAAAACATTTAATTCTTTCTTGGATTGATATAGACATTTGAAAGAAATTAGGTACCTAATAACTTAACAAGATTCACATTATGTTATAATTTAATAATCTACTCATCGGACAGAGTGCACATACAAAATGACTGCAAAAGCAACCTACAAAACGGACAAAATTACAATAGAAGTCAACTCTAAGGATAACTGCCGTGTTTGCATGTTTAAGCAAATAGAAATGAGCTTTATATTTGAAGAAAACTGTGATATTGTCGAAAAAATTGAATATTGCACAGGGCTGAAGGTAACAAGTTTTTATACTTATTAAAAATTATTAAAAACAGATCATAATTTTAAGCATGAATGCTCTGTTCAATTTGTATTCCTTTTGTTTAAAGTTCTTAAACAAAAAATTTCTCAGTGTTGATCGATGAATTAGCTATGTATGTTGTAAGTTTTGTGTTTATCTTGTTTTAAAATTAATATCTTTGCTAAAAACGAATGTCAAGATTGTTTACAATATTCGACTAGTGAAGAAAAGCGGACTTTACAAGACTTTTCTATCTGTTCTTTGACAGTCAGTATTTCAGATTTTAACAAGAAAAATATACTCTATTTCAGATAGTTAAAGGTGATGGTCTACCAACACATATATGCAAGAATTGTAGGCAAGATCTAGCCACTGCGTACAAATTCAAGTCTTCATGCTTATTGGCGTACGAGACATACCAAAACTTATTGAAAACTGAAATAAAGACTGAAATTGAGTATGAAGATGATGGTTGTGGTTTTAAAGATGATAATGATTTTGTGTGGGATGATGCAGTAAAAGTAGAACCAGTTAAATTGGAAAAGGATGTAAATGCTGAGGGAAAGTAAGTTGTATTTATTAGTGACAATTATGAGCAAGTTTTTCTCTATATATATGTACATATAAATGAATTGCTATCTGGAGTAGTCCCGCTAAAACTCAAGAACGGCTGAACCGATTTGGCTGATTTTAATCTTAAATTTTCGTAGAAGTCCAGAGAAGGTTTAAACGGTGATGAAATAATTTAATATTTAACTGTAGAGTAGAGGGGTAAATCTGTTGACATAGTACATATTTTTATCCCACCAAATTGTTGAAAAGAAAAATAGTATGTTTGCAAGGAAATCTCATATTTAGCAGCTTCCTTACCTACTTGTAATGTTTGTCATATTTCCTATTTCAGTAGCCTACCAAACAAAACACTCAAAAACAGCTGCAAAGGTACTAGGGGACCATACAAGAAGAAATCAAAAGACCCTGATGCTATAAAACTAAAGAAGAAACAGATTAAATCTAGAATTTGTTGCGCAGAATGTAATATCGACTTCAAAACTAAGTTTGAAAGGGACGAGCATATGAAATGTAGTCATACCTTAGAACCAGAGACATGGATATGTGAGGTGAGATCATTAACAATGTTTTTAACACGTTCCGGGACAGTGAACGCCTACAGACGTGAAAACAATAAAACATCTATTGTTAAAAGATGAAATATGAAACCAAAAATTGCGCACGGGCGGGATTCGAACCAGCATCTTTCTGACTAACCGGGCCAACTGCTCTTCCAATTGAGCTACCGTGCTGTCGGTCCGACCGCGAGAAATTCTTGGTCTCATTGATACGTCATTGCGTGACGTATTGGTAATAAAATATGACACTGTGAGTGTTAAAAATATTGTAAAAACATCTATTGTTTCTGGAGTAGTGTCTCGGAACGTGTTAAATCTGTTTTTTGTTTGGCAATCGTAAAGAATATTGACATTCCTTTTTAATCAAAACGGTTCATTTTAAAACTTGCGTTTGGCTGAACCGATTTTGATGCAGTTTACACTTTTTTCGAATGCGAACTGCACAAGATTTGAGTCCTGTTAGTGCCAAACTTACCTTTTTATTTATTGTCACAAATCATATTCAAGTCTTATACATTTTTCATAACTTTTTTCACTTTTTTGCAGCACTGTGGCAAAATTTTCAATAAAAAATCGTCGATGTACTCGCACGCACTTTTGCATCTACCGCCGAGGTACTCCTGTGATCAGTGCGACTACAAATCCACGTACAAACACGACATGACGAAACACAAACATGTGCATTCAGGTAAAGGAATAGAGGTATTTTTAATAGAGCAGGAAAAACATAACATAGACTACACACACACAGCACAGACTTCATATTCATTCAGCTCGGTAAGGTCAATGAGCAGTTTTCTTGTCATGAGATGTTTAAGTCATCGATAGATGGCGCTAGCGTCACTTTAGGAACTAACTTTTTAAACTTTATTTAAGATTTATAGCAGAGGGTAATTGCTTTTCGCCAACGTAAATAATAAACAGTAAAACAATATTAATGTCAACCTTTACTACTTATATTAATGACGAAAAATAAGTATCCTAATTAATCCATAAGTCATTAATGCATTTTACAATATTTTACTAAAGCACATTTTTTTCTTGGTCTATGGTTTTACCACCGTGAAAAAAAATGTTCCTAAAGTGACCCTAACGCCATCTAGTGAGAGCTGTAAAACGATGGGAGAAAACTGCTCATTGTTAATGTATCGTGTACGGATCTATTCTTAAGACTAAAAATAATCATTTTTAAGATTTCGGCAGTAAAAAATGCAAATAGTAATTACGACAAAATAAACTAACATTACTCTGAAAATCACCTCAAACATTATTATCAAACACTATTAATTCTTATTGCAAAGATGTTAAATAACATTTCTGCTAGCTTTATTTTATTAAACATTTTGACGACGCGTTTGGTGTATTAGTTAGCGCTCCTGACAATTACGCCGGCCGTCGTGGGTTCGAATCCCGCAAGGGGCAAATGTTTGTGTGCTGAGCACGAACATTTGTACCTAAGTCATGGATGTTATATGTATTTAAGTATTTATGGGAGACGCCCCCGTCATATTCGTTGTCTGGTACTTCGTAACACAAGGAAGAAAATTCCTTACCACGAAACCAGACCATTGGTGCGTTGTCTGCCGCATATTATTATCATTATTATATATTTGTAAATTCGGCGCGAAATAACCTTTGGCTCTCCCCGAGGCCCTGCGAGCCGAGTCGTGCAGCTTTCTCGCTCTTGCAGTAACTAATCAATATATCCGTACCGCTTTACTGATTGAGCTACTGAAGGACTGAACTACTGAGCAGTATTTAGCAGTATTTGACGAAAGTGAGTGATATGAAGGAATACGGAACCCTAAAAAATACTTCACGATAAAAATGAAAAAAAAATAAAAATGTTTTTTGACAGAACAAAAAAAAATACAAACAAGTTTTACCGGTCCCCAAACTAGGCAAGCCTGTCCTATGGGCTATTATTATATGGATATTATATTGTTATATGGATTTACATGTAATTTTTCAAGTAGTCGATGAAACATTTTTTCATGTTAAACAACGAACGAGACAAACAATTACAAACGAGGCCAAAATTAAATACATTTTTAAATGAAATATCTACAGGACAATTATTACAATCTTCTTTACAAATGGGCAAAGCTAGTATGTATGTGTGTATGTGAGTGTGTGTGTGTCATTGTAATGTAAGTATGTGCGCTGAGTTTGGATGTTGTTAATAAAGCAAGTTATTGACTACATTGCACTTGTAAAAAGCTATCCGGGCGTATACCTATAGTGTAAGACACGGGGTTCAATTCCTCGTCCGTCACAGAGTCACAGTTGCTTTTTAAGTTTGTATGGTGACAAAACACTATAAAAACAAAAATCAACTGCATATATTTTATGTATAAGTTATGTATTCATGTATATTTATGTAAGTTTATTTTTAAGTATTAATGTAGGTATATTAGTAGTATAATATTAATTTGTTGCTTTTTTTGTGTTCTTTTATGCCGCCTCAATCGTTTCTGCCTCACCCAATGGTTGACTGGTAGAGAATGCTTTTAGCCGCCATTTGTACTTTCTTTTGTCTGTGCAATAAAGAATCTATATATACAGTGGTGGACAGCTAATTAAAGACACTTTGAAATTTGTATGTTAATCAAGTTTTGGGTTCCAATAATTTTGTATTATGAATACATAGAAACCAGCAACTGTTGTAAAATAATCATATGGGTTTTACGTATAATTTGGAGTTACTATTTGCCATAACATTGATCTATTTTTCGTAATTTTTGACCTCAAATCTGTTATGAGCAGAATAAGTGTACCAGTGATGTGGACAACTAATTAAAGACACCTAATGTAAGTTACTGAAAACCAAAAAAATACTGAAACTACAAAAAAAATAGTTCATATGACATTGAAAATAGTCATTTTTTATTTTTTTTACAAAGTTTTTGCTGTTTTATTGTATGTCGTTTAGCTGTATTTTGACCTTAACTTAGTCCTGGCATTGGTGATATGCGTTTCTTGTTATAATGTATTAGAATTTGTTCTAATGCTTTCATAAAAGTGCCGTATACTTAATAAACACTAGCAACATGTCTCGCTAGTGTATTATCTAATACAAGAATCTCAATTTTTTCGATTGTATTGATGTTAGGACTATTATGGTAGCATATCTAAAAGATAGACATTGTCTCTTGGAAAACTGAGACGGCCGTTGCAGTCGGTTTAGTAAGTCTAAACTACAAGATATTCTAGACAAGATGCTTAGTCAGCTAAGGGTAAGATAGGCTGTTGTTGAATATTATTGTTTAGGTATTATATCCATGTAATAGCATTTTTTCATAGGTCCAGCAATACGCCTAGAAAATCAACGGCGCACTATGATGTTTCCTCACTTTATATCTTACAGTTATATGATACATAGTCTTGTAATTGTCGTCTCATATACCGTTTTTCGTCGTATTTACATCTATTGTTTATTTACATTCAAAAACATCTCAATTACCCACTTTGATTCGGTCCGCGTTGAGAATGTATTTAGGAAAACCGCATCCGTGAAATATTTGGCATATTATAAATTTGATAAGGATAACTTATAAAATTTTCTTCAGTGCAAGTTTTCCTCGCATAATCTAGGCCTTATCATTCTTGCTAAAATATTTAACGATCTTCCTGCAGCAAATACTGTCATGAAAATATGCTTTGATCCTTAATATTTTTCATCTAGAAATCCCATTCTAGGTCTTTCAGTGGGTTCCTATTCTAAGGTCCTGACATCTATCGCATTGGAAACTTTGTAATATCAGACAAATAATAGTTAGTAGGTAGTTACCAACGCTATATTATCTTAATGACGCATTTATGAAAGCATTAGAATAAATTCCAATACATGCTTTCAAGGAACTAATAGCACTAATGCCAGGACCGTGCCAAGACTAAATAAAGGTCAAAATGCAGCTAAACGACATACGACGAAATATCAAAAACTTTGTAAAACAATTGAGAAATGACTATTTTTAATTTCATATTAACTGACTATTTTGTAGTTTCAGTTTTTTTTTTGGTTTTCAGTAACTTACATTAGGTGTCTTTAATTAGTTGTCCACATCACTGGTACACTTATTCTGCTCATATTGGATTTGAGGTCAAAAATTACGAAAAATAGAACAATGTTAGGGCAAATAGTAACTTCATATTATACGTAAAACCCATATGATTATTTTACAACAGTTGCTGGTTTCTATGTATTCATAATACAAAATTATTGTAACCCAAACCTTGATGAACATACAATTTTCAAAGTGTCTTTAATTAGCTGTCCACCACTGTATATGTATATAAAAGAAAGTCGTGTTAGTTACTCCACTTATAACTCAAGAACGGCTGAATCGATTTAGCTGAAAATTGGCAGGGAGGTAGTTTAGAGCCAGGAGAAGGACATAGGATACTTTTTATCCCTTTAGACGGGGCCGGGGCTAGGGTAGGGATGGGGCCGGCGCGAAACGGTGGGGAGGTAGCTTAGAACCAGGAGAAGGACATAGGATACTTTTTATCCCTTTAGACGGGGCCGGGGCTGGGGTAGGGATGGGGCCGGGGCGAAACGGTGGGGAGGTAGCTTAGAACCAGGAGAAGGACAAAGGATCCTTTTTATCCCGTTCAACGGGGCCGGGGCTGGGGCGGGACGGGACCGGGGCGAAACAAAGTTCGCTGGGACCGCTATAAAATAATAATAATATTTTTTTTTTGTTTTCCAGGTATAAAACGGATCCAATGTCAAATGTGTGCTGCACGTTTTCGTACAACGTCAAACCTCTGGATGCATATACGAAGAGATCACGAGAAAAGCGAACAGACCCAGAAGAGGTTTATGTGCGAATTCTGCGATAAAGGGTTCCAAGACCGCTCCAAGTATACGAGACATGTGGACACGCATAATAATGTGAAACGGTAAATATTTTCTAATATTTTTGAAATATTACAAATTGCCAAAGGTTTACTGGGAGAGAATGCTTTAGAGCGTTAAGTCCGCCATTTGTACTTCATTTTGTTTGTGTATTAAAGAATATATAGGTTTAAAGATATTAAAGAATATACTTATGAATGAATAAATAATACAGCCGCTCCAAGGATGCCATTTTGACGTTTTAAATTTTGTCACAAAATTTATGTATTTGATTTATTTATTTGTACTTTATTGCACAACCAAAATTTGTACAAAAGGTGGACTTAACGCCATATGGCATTCTCTACCAGCATACCAGTCATGCTGATTTCAGTCAGTAGGTAGTAGTATTAGGTAGGTGTCAGGATTTAATGTCAAATTTCAAATTCAAATTTATTTATTAGCATTACATGTGTGTGGATGTTGATACAGATGGTAATAAGGATTTCAAGAATTTTCCTATGCATTATCTGTCAAAATTTCATTATCAGCAGCCTTACTCTGAACACAAAACCCGATCCAATGAATATAGCCATCCCTGTCACACGCATACACGGCCTGGTATGAGTGACAGGGATGTCTATAATAATAGGATCGGATTTTGTGTCCAGAGTAAGGCCACTGGGCGGCTAAATTATACATATACTAGCGGTCCCAGCGAACTTCGTTTCGCCCCCAGCCCCGTCCCGCCCCGGCCCCGTTTTATTCGAGTTTTCATTGCTTTTAAGATGTTTTCTGCTATTCGGAACGGAAACAAATCCAACAAATCAAAAACCATGGTAATCGGTCCAGCCGTTCTCGAGTTATAAGTGTTGTAACAAACACGACTTTCTTTTATATATATAGATAGTATTCTGTTTCAAAGCAATATTTGGGTCCATAATCATGTATGGTCGAGGACACCGCCGCCTTACCACATTCAATCGAAAATCGCTTGCTTGCTTGCACTTCCAGAATAACTGGAGGCACTTACAAACAGAAAACGAAACGGTTTGTAAGATATTCTGGCTCTTAAACTGGTTAGGCGGCTGTGTCCTTGATTGTGAAATCTTATACATCTATATAATAAAAATGAATTGCTAATTGTGTTAGTCTCTCTAAAACTCGAGAACGGCTGAACCGATTTGGATGATTTTGGTCTTGACCAAAGGCGCAGCGTAGGACGTCCACCGACAAGATGGACAGACGACCTTGTAAAGATCGCAGGATCGCACTGGATGCAGACCGCTCACAACCGGTCGTTGTGGAAAGCCGTGGGGGAGGCCTATGTTCAGCAGTGGACGTCCTTCGGCTGATGATGATGATGATGATGATGATGGTCTTGAAATATTCGTGGAAGTCCAAGGAAGGTTTAAACGGTTGCCGTCGAGAGCAACGAAACGAAGTTCGCCAAGGTAGCTAGTTTCATATAATTATATTTGTAAATTTGAAAAT
The DNA here is from genome assembly GCA_963584085.1 of Pyrausta aurata. Lineage (NCBI taxonomy): Eukaryota > Metazoa > Arthropoda > Insecta > Lepidoptera > Crambidae > Pyrausta > Pyrausta aurata. The sequence goes on along the minus strand of OY757282.1, from coordinate 3,581,962 downwards.
TTCAGCTACCAAAAGCGTAGCGTAGCATGTAGTATGCTCATACTACCTCACATTTGAGGTAAGGCCTTTGCCCAGCAGTGGGATGCTTACAGGCTAACTTTTTACAGCTACCAATGCGAGATCTGCAACTCGGCTTTCACGCGTCGCTGTCATTGGAAGAAGCATCGGCTTCAGAAGCACAACCTAATGGCCCCACGACAACGCCCCGGCAAGCAGAAGACGTTCAACCCTGAAGCGGATGCCACTCAGATAGATGTCACGTAGCGTTGAATTTGTGTAATTTATTTGTTGGTTAAATATACAAGTTTATGGCAGACCTGATTTGATCATCCCCCTTAACTATAACCTTAAAATCTAACAAATACTTAACTGAAAACCGCATCGAAATCGGTCCAGCCAAACGCGAGATATTCGCGGACAAACATACAGGTCGAACTGAGAACCTCCTTTAAAAACAAGAAAGAAAAAAAAATAGTTACGGACGAGTAAAAAAAGTTTTTTAACCGCTCGTGTTATAAGATAAAATGTCCACGGATCCCAATAATTCTATACTGGATGTAAAAAAACACGAACCAAATTCAAGGGGGTGGCTGAGAGTAGAGTCTAGAATATGAAAATTATATAACAAAAAAGATTTTTTTTCCTGTAGGTAGGTGGTATTCCAACCTCGTTTGAATACCACCCCCTTGAATTTGGCTCGTAATTTTTTTACAAAACAGATATAAAAGGGTTTCCTTCAGACAAATGGTGGCTACCACTATATCTACCTATCAAATAGTACCTGCTACCTGCCAGTACAAATATTTTTAATATTGTTCTAAAATATAGGTAGGTATTTAACCCATTACGTTTAAGTACCTGCAAAGTCACAAAGGCTGGCTAGTTATTATCACGTGATTTCCTTTATTAAAAAAAAAATAATGTTAAAACATAATTTATTTGTTGTTTGAGGATATTTTATAAAAAAGATTCATTAATATAAAGTGGTTTGGGTCACGTGACTTCCCTTTGATTAAAGATATTTGTATATCCTAGTTCTAAATCAAATAGATTATTGAATAAATTATTTATTCACGTCTAGTGCGTGTGAATTATGAGCAAGTGTTGTTGTTGGAGCTTTTGGAGAACCGACTAAGGTAAATATGACTTTTATTTATTGGTGATTAAGTGCCGAATCAGCATTGAACTACTTATTACTAGCGTATAGAACTGACACCACGAACTTTCGTGCACCATGCATTGACGCCTAGAAATAGCTTATTATCGAGGAAGGCTCTAAGCTGCAAAACATCATGCACAGGAGGACAATATTCTCGTGCAGTTTGTATACGAAAAAAGTTCACCGATCGATTTTTCTTTTTCAAAGAAACTACAGTTATTGCTTTCTCCGGGTCACGAATTCTATTCATTTTGATTTCTTTCGTGCGGTAGTTTCTTTCTACGTGGATATATTACTTTCGGTAAAACAGTGATACTCGTAATCGAATTACTACACGAAACGATCATGTGAGAATCGGCCTTCTGGACTTCTAAAATTTTAAGATCTTTGTTACTGTGTTCTCGCAAATAAAGACTTAGACCTTTTTTCTTTGCTTGTCCAATAATGTAAACAATCTTGACATTCCTTTTTAACGAAATGGTTCAATAAAAAATAAGAAAAACACAGCTCACAATCACATCCTATATACCGTAAATCGTCGTTAAACACAGATCTTTTTAAATCAAACAGTTAATTAATTTTGTTCATTGATTATTGACAATATTCGACCAGAAAGGAAAAACGGAATTTACTTACTTACTCACGCGGCGACGGGAGGGGAGGTAGGGAACTCAAAATGCGCAGACGCAGTCGCCGAGGACCGCTAGTGTTTATTTTAACACGTTCCGGGACACTATTCCAGACACAATACATGTTTTATTGTTTTCACGCCCGTAGGCGTTCACTGTCCCTGAACGTATTAAAGTGAAATAAAAAACATTTTAGACTTCAATATCTTTACTGAACCATAGCTATGTAACAGCAATTGGACATTTCTCCTCCACTTCATTATTCCCTTCGGCTTCGAAAGTCTTCTTCCTCCCAGGGCGTATCTTTGGTACCAGCTCGTTGTGCAGCGTCAGCCGATGACGCCTCCAGTGAGTACGTCGCTTGAAGGCCGAGCCGCAGATGTTACATACGAAGCTGAAATAAATAAACAACTGTCATCATATATAAATTGCACTTGTAAAAAGACAACTGTGAACCTGTGACAGACGAGGAATTGAACCCCGTGTCTTACGCAATCCGGGCGTATGCCTATCACTCGGCCACCGTCACATTAACTCGTCAAGTATGTGTAAACGAGACACAATAAAAATTCCATTGTTATGCGACTCTCGGCATTCGTTTGATACCTGACTGATTACCAAGCCTGTTGAATTTTGCAAGTGCTTTTTTAACGCGTAGGCTGCGTGACATCATCAATGTTGCGAGATTGCTCTCACAATAAGGAAAATATTTTTACAAATATTTTAACAATCAGTTAAGATGATGAAAGCCAATTTATAGTTTATTTTTGTTTTTATAGTGTTTTGTCACCATACAAACTTAATTATATAAATTGCACTTGTAAAAAGACAACTGTGAACCTGTGACAGCACGGTAGCTCAAATGGAAGAGCAGTTGGCCCGGTAAGCCAGAAAGATGCTGGTTCGAGTCCCGCCCGTGCGCAATTTTTGTTTTCTTATATCATAAGAACTATCGTCATCATTGATCTTGACATTTTAAAAATAATTTAAGTAGAGCCACTTTCGTGACGAGTCTGAATTTTTGAAAGACGGCCGGCTCGCAACTGACGCGCGAGTCACTCCTCGCAGCCCGCGCCTGCCTCAATCAAAAAAAGAGTGGGACGCGCCTTCGTGGATGGCACTATGTAAGAAAATCTTAATTTGACCCACTTAGGTCTTCGATAAGGATGAAATTTTGCACACGCTCCGAGTTCTGATGACAATACGTGAGAAACGTCATTACAAATCCAATATGGCGGCCTGCAAGATGGCGGACAGGCTATATGAAATGCACGAATTGGGTATCAAATTAAAGAGTTTGCTGTCAGGAATACGCAAATCGTGTTTTTTTAGTTTTTTAAACTATGAATTATACTAAGATATCGGTAGCAGTATAATATTATCTTTTAGAATAGTTAGATACGGGATTGTTACCATGTACCATATTATTTATGAGTACTTCGAAGGAGGGTAGACCGATATGTCTGCCAATAACAACCCACCCGCAAGTTCTCTTCAGTTACTCCGTGATCATGGCGCTTGCAACGGTGCCGTATTATCGGAAGCTCATAAATAATTAGGTATATGGTAGCAATCCCGTATCTAACTATTCTAATGTTAGCGACCATGAAAGTTTAAAACATTATAATCTGTTATACAGGGTGTTATTGCAAGGGGGTGCCAAATTTTTGGAGGTGAAAGGGACCATCAATATGAACAACTTTTACTATGGGACCATCATTCATTTATTAATTTTATTTTCTGCCTCTCCATACATTATTGTCAATGTAGTTGACTGATTTTGAATGGGGAACCTGAAATTTGATTTAAGATTTTGACCATGACCCCATAGTAAAAGTTGTTCATATTGACAGTCTAATTCACCTCTAAAAATTTGGCACCCCCTTGCAATAACATCCTGTATTACTAACTAGCTTTTGCCCACGACTTCGTCCGCGTGGAATAGTGACTTCTTTCTCCCGTTTTTTACACATTTACCACTATATCTTTGCTCCTATTGGTCGTAGCGTGATGTTATATAGCCTATAGCCTTCCTCGATAACTGTACTATCCAACACAAAAAGAATTTTACAATTCGAACCAGTAGTTTCGGAGATTAGCGCGTTCAAACAAACAAACAAACAAACAAACAAACAAACAAACTCTTCAGCTTTATAATATTAGTATAGATTACCGTCTCTCATTAGTGTGTGTGTCCACGTGCATTCTAAACTCGGATCGGTCGTGGAAATCCTTTCCGCAGAATTCACATGTCAACGTCAACTTCGGCTTGCACTTCTCATGCTCTTTCCGTATGTGATACCAGAGATTTGACGTCGTACGGAACCGCGCCGCGCACATTTGACACTGGACCTTTTTGATGCCTGAAATTTAATTAAAAAATTAAAACTATATGTAAAAAAATATATAAGCAAGCCTGGGAGAGAATGCTCTTAGCTTTGAGTCCACTTTTATAAGTGCACTAAAGTTTAAACTGCCTCGGTGACGCAGCGGTTAGAGGGTCGCATTTTAAAGCGACGGCTGCGCCAGAGTTCCCGGGTTAAAAATATGTACCTGGGTTTTTCTGTTCAGAAATTCTCAGGGAAGTCCGGAGTTTGGAAGTTGTTTGTGTTTCACCCCCGTGCCTCGGGGCGCACGTTGCGCCGTTAGTCCTGCGCCTGATATCCCTCCGGTCGTGTCAGATTGCTGTCCCATCAGGCTATGAGAGTGAAAGGAATAGAGAGTGCAACTGTGTTTGCGCACACACTTGTGCACTATAATATGTCCCGCGCAGTCGGTTAGTCGTTGTGACTGGCCACCGTAGTCGAAGTCGGCTAGGGGGAATATAATTATAAAGTTTAAACCGACTTCAAAAAAAGGAGGTATTCAATTTGACCTGTATATGTATGTGATATCGTTTGAATTGAAAAATTTGATTATGTTGATCTGTAAAGTCTAAATTTCAGTGCAAAATTCCGTAAGTGTATGTATGTTTGTCCTCGGATTTCTCGAAAACGAGAAGTCATAGCGAGATGATTCTTTTTAGTTAAATCAAGTATATTTCCGCCTAGGGTACAGTGTGAGTTTCATCAAAATCGGTAAAGTAGTTTTTGAGATATGGCGTTGGTCCTACGCTTGATCTCTCTCCGGTCGTGTCAGATTGCTGTCCCATCGGGCTATGAGAGTGAAAGGAATAGAGAGTGTACCTGTGTTTGCGCACACACTTATGCACTATTATATGTCCCGCGCAGTCGGTTGGTCCTTGTGACTGGCCACCGTAGTCGAAATCGGCTAGGGGGACTAGAAAAAAATAAACTGTGGCATTACCTGAGTGTATAAGCTGGTGTTTCTTCAAGTCTGCAGGATAAGTAGCTTTGTAGTCGCACTGGTCACACGCAAATTTCGGCGGTTGATGTAACAGCGTGTGTTTCTCCATAGAAGGTTTCGTTTTAAAGACTTTACCGCAGTGCTGTCGAAAAAATACTTATAAGTAGATAGAAAACATATTCTTGCCTCTATAAAATAGACCGCGACATTGAGACCTCGCCTGCGGGGCACAGGGGCGCGCGGGGCGGGAAGGATGGGTTGCGGGCGGCGCCGATGAAGCGGTTTACCTAAACTCCATTTCTCTTTGCTGGTCGAATATTGTAAGCAATCTTTTTGTATGTTTTAAAATTATGTCAGCTAGTAAAATTAATTAGCTTTTTAATAGATTTCGGTCTTCAAAGATGATCACCTTTGTAGGTTGTGTAGGTTTATTTTATTATAAAATGAATAATTTCGTTGAAATTAATGTTAAGATTGTTTACAATATTCGATCAGTAAAGAAAAACGGATTTTGTAGCCAGCATAGGTTTAGACCCCTTACATACTGCGTTTTTTTTTTACGACAGAATCAGGACTCACTCAATGAACAGATTTAATTTGGCATCGATGCAGTCGCGCGTTAATATCGATGCAGTCGCCAATATTTAGACAATATTTATACTAACGCGCGTTAGCATCGCGACTATATCGATCGATGCTAAATGTAGCTCAGTGTGTAAAGGTTGACATTTTGCGACTGCATCAATGCTGCATCGCTACTATAGGTAGACCGCGAAATTGAGACCTCGCCTGCGGTACTAAGGGGTGCGGGGGGAGACGAGAGCGCGGGCGGGAGTTTCCGCGCCGCCCGCGCCCCGCGCAAAAAAAAAAGTCGCAGTGTGCAAAGGGTGTTAAAGTTTGCAACTACCAATGAGCATATTAAATATGGTGTTGATATCAATTAACCTATAATTCAAATTTCAAATTCATTTATAGCCATTAAGTGTACCTACCTCACATATCCAAGTTCCTGGTTCTAAGTTGTGAATACTTCTCATATGTTCCACTTTATCTGACCTAGTTTTGAAGTCTATTTTACATGTTGCGCACCTAATATATCTGATTCTTTTTCTCATTTTTGACGAAGATGACTTTTGATGATTGTTGCGCTTCACAGCTTCAGAGGCTTTTGGTATTTTCTTTTGTTTTGTAGCTTCAGGGTTTTTTAGTTTCTTCTTGTATGGCTTTTTAGGGTGTATAGAACCATTTGTGAGTGTTTTCTTTGGCAGGCTACTGAAACGATAAAATACAAGTTAAGGCATTGGTCACTTTTATTCATTACTTTCAGTAATTTAATTTTGTGAATATTCTTTGGGTCTGTAATTCTGTATTGCATTTGTAATCTACTGCCCTATTTAAATTTAAAATAAATAAAAACAACTAACTAATGTGGCCTTTGCTTTCCATGGCCTTACATGTTTATGTTAACGTTTATCAGACATTTCTTCTAAACTGTTACGGATGTCCAATAACATTTTTATCATACTTTTGTTTATGCGGCCGCCAGCAGCCTATGCATCTGTGAGGTAATTGGTCAGTTAATATTTTAGTATGGTTCTAAGCCTGGTACTATGTTTTAAGTGTGTATTTAACACATTTTTGAGATTAAAGTATGAGCAATAAATACTTACGTTCCTACAGCAATTAAATCGTTTTCTACCTTCACATGTTCTAATTTGGCTGCACCATCCCACTGAAGCTCATTGTCATCTAGACCATCGCTATCAATATAGTCTATTTCAGTCTTAATTTCAACATTCTGTAAGTTCTGGTATGTCTCGTACGCCAGTAAGCATGACGATTTAAATTTGTATGCAGTGTCAAGATCTTGCAGGCAACTTTTGCATATGTGTGACGGAAGACCGTCATCTTTTGTTGACTGAAATAACATTTTACTACATCATTATTAACTTTAAATAGTATTAATGGCCAACTTCAAATCTAAGTAACTAGATGTCAAAAACTTTCCTACCAAAATATATTAGTTTCCTACAAAGTGCGCAGGAAAAATAGTGCACAGAAATGTGTGCCATAAACAAGTGCGAATATCTATAGCCACCCCTAAGAATGTGATAAATAAATAGCGTAGTAAAGACAAATTCAAATAAGATATGAAATCAAGAAACTAAGAATTAAAGTAAAGAACTAGTAGATCTTTTTTTAGCTAATAATTTACCTTTAACCCAGTGCAATATTCAATCTTTCCGATAATATCGCAGCTTTCTGAAAATATATAGCTCATTTCTAATTGAATAGACATGCAAACACGGCAGGAATCCTTAAAGTTGTTGACTTCTGTTTTAATTTTAACAGCTGTTTGTGTTGTTTTTGCAGTCATTTTCTATCTTCTGTGCGACGAATAATCAACAAATAACATGAATAAACTATGTGAATCGCTGCGAATGTTGATATAATGCGTGTTTTCATACAAAAAATATTTTCAAAATACAAAAAACCTGAAAAGATGTATAATTTGTATCAATCAAAAATGAATGTCAAATTATTTTCACGTCTCAGCAAATGTCAAAAACAGCAGAGTGGGGTCCTACTCTAACGACCTTTGAGTTGATTGATTGTACACACCGCCCGCTGTACCCTAGAGCTAGACTCGGTCGTTCGTTCGTTACTCGTTACGTACGATATCTACAGGGTGTAACAAAAGGCTTAACGAAGCCTTAAACCACGCATTCAGTACATCAAACCAAATCATATGCAACAAAAATAATCGCTGGGAAAAGACTTTAATTTGTAGGCATTAAAATATTTATTTTATTTATTAGCTGCAATGTATCAGTATATTCAGTTAAAGTTGTCACGGAACCCTCAGTGCGCGAGTCCGACTCGTACTTGACCATTGTTCATTACAATAATTTGATTGAAACCTGTGTTGCCATCCTAATCTTGCAGCGCGCGCTCCTACGCACATCATTTTGAGTACTTACCTATTTTTTGCTTGTTTGAGAACCCCGTAAAGTAGTTGCTTTCGAGACGTTGTTCCTTTGACACAAAACTGACCTACCAGGGCTCAATTTTCGCGTGTGCTTTCCCTTAAACTTATCTGAAGACCTGTGTGACTGTGCCTGTGTCCTCGGTGATCACCTGCAACCTGGAAACCATCTACTGGCGGATAATAGGTGAGTCCTGACAGACAAAACCTCCCTTATATTTTTTGCCTACCACGTTGAATCCACTGCCGATCTCGAACATCTTTTGGTAGCAGATCGTAGTTTATTTTGGACCTTTGCCTAAATAATTATTTAAAATTAACGTAATTAATTAGCTTCCACCCTTTACATAAAACGTCTCATTCTATCTTAGTAATTATTGTGAAATCTGCATTCCCCCTTTGCACGCGGTAGCCATCATAGTTCCATTCATTTCTAGCAGTTACATAATGACGATAAATAAATAAATATCCAAATTCATCATTGTGTTACGGGGTGCGCGAGCGCATTTTAATTACTTGCATTCCTGCCTATTGTTGTGCTATTGATAACGTTCGCCGTCCCTCCGCCACGTGTGTGTTTATACGAGCTATTTACGAGTTACGATTATTCCTTACCTATTTTATTCATTACACCTTCACCGAGCCGTCCTGCATTCCTTTGCCTTTTTTAAAATTACGTGTTGATTTATTACCATTGATTTTAGTGTAAGTAAGTACATATACCTACTTCAAACATGCCTGATTCTGAATCGGGTAACGAGACCGTGAGGGCCCTACTTTACACGGACACGGCTGAATACCATGAGGCTATAGGTGAAATTCGTTATGTGAGTGAATGGGTTGATGATTCCCATCGCGTCCTTGAGACCTTCTCCGTTAATCGCATGCGTGCGCGTCTTTCTGACCTCCCACTTATGTGTGATAAGTTTAGAGCTGCCTGTTCTAAGTTGTTAGGAAACCTTGACCCTGCTATTTATGAACAAGAATATGTTCAAATTAAAACCGAGATGCGCGTTGTGAGGGACAAGGTAGATGACCTAAAAATAAGATTGGAGGAAATAAAACCCCGCCAGTTCGAGTCTCCCCGTACTAGTACCCCCTTGAAGGAAAATAAGTCCATGATTGTTGACACCCCCGGCTAGTAAATTACCTGACCTACCTATACCTAGATTTGACGGCCGTCCCGACGGATGGATTAGTTTTATAGACCAGTTTGATAGTGTGGTCGACAATCAGCCGACTTTGACCCCTACCTTAAAGCTTCATTACCTAGTCGGTGCCTTGTCTGATGAGCCCCGTAGGTTGATTCAGCACCTTAAGATTGAAGCGGGCAATTATACTGTGGCTCGTGACCTTCTCAAGCGTAGGTATCACAACCTTCGCGTCCTGGCAGATACGCATATCGCGCAGATAATGATGCTACCTAATATTTCACCTAAGTTGTCCGGCTTACGTGTATCGTTTCTTAACCCTCTTCTCTCAACTTACCGTTGTTTAGAACGTGTTACGGACACCCAATCGTTTTGTATTAGTTTAAGGTTTTATATGTAAATAAAGATTGTTTCTGTTAGGGCCATAGTGAGTAAGCATTGTATCAGCTTAGGGCTCGTTTTATTTGAATAGAAAACCGGTTAGTTATGAATTCCCACTTGCAAGATAGGTAGGGTACCAGTTAACTAACTAGGTAGGAAATATTACGAATTAGGTAGGTAGTTTGGTACAGGGGCGAAGGAGACCCTGGTAGGCTGTCTCGCTCAGATAGAGTGAGACCGGTAAAGCCTGTCAGCTGTTCCTGTCCCCCATCTCGCACTTTCTGAGGGTAGGTAGGAAACCCATAGAGTGGATTGTTGCGGGTGGGAATTTTATGACTACTAATGTAGGTAGGTGACAAAAATGTTAGAAGGAGATAGGTACAACAACATCGGTTGTCTCCCTCCATATCTCGATGTAGGAGGGTGGCTGTAAAAAGCGTAGGAAAGAGTACGCAGATGTTTGTTTTGTGTCCGTCCTTGTTTGTTAATAAGCTACATTAGTCAATTGTGTATGTGTGAATTTTGGCAATAAATATAGGGCCGTGAGTGGGCTAAATTTGTACGCGCTCTCACGGTCACCGATCTCAGAAAGAAGAGTTTTATTTGGAATCTACAGTCTACTACATCGAGGGAACCGACCGTCGGAACATTGGCTCGGAGAGTAGTCAATATCGTCTGGTCCGTTGCGACCCGGATAAGAAGAAATCAGCAACGCGGCATCGACTTGTGCTTTGGTTGGCACATACACCGAGGGATCTACGCCGAAGCACAGTGTAACCAGGGCCGCGTTTCGGCCTATACTCCTACGAAGAGACGGTCACATTACACGGGTTGTTCCGTGGCTCGGGCATTCACCACCTAACGGTGCCAAACGGTGTCTGTCTCGAGTTTAACGCCATTCCCAGGCGGTGCAGTCTTCGGGCGAGCTGCCACAGTCGCGCAAGCGATTGTGAATAAGTCCGACCGGCGCCGGTACGGTGTGCGTAGGCGTGGGGGCCGGACTGTAGGCACTGCGGAGGGTTCTGGACATTCCAGCCAGAACTGAGCACCCCACGGATGCGTACATTCTCTGCCGGGCGGTACCTCCCTTCCGATCCTGCACGACCATCCATCCCCAGACAGGCTCCCCTTGGTAGTGTACCTGTTTGGGATTGATAGGAGTAGGGGCAGCAAGTAAGAAGATGCCGACTACGCGCAGCCAAGCTGGGAGAATGGAAGCCGAAGACTCAAGACAGCGCAACTTTGAAGAGCCACCCGCATCACCGTCTGTGCAAGCCACCGCGAGTAATTTACAACTACCCGCAGTAGGCGGACGAATGGAAACGGCAGTAGAGAGCTTTGATTAAAGTAAAATAGCGGAAGATAGGTGACGCGCCATTCGAACGTGGACCGCTAAAATCAGGCCCCCGTCGCCTAATTGCATTCAAGAGACATCTCAAAGCGCGCGTTTGTTTCGCTCGCACTACCGTCGTATGAAATGGGTTTGTCTCTGTCGGTCATCTTGTATGTAGTTGTGAGTAGTGCCATTATTTAGCTGACAATTAGTATGACATGCCGTATCTTCCGCAATTTTACTTTAATCAAAGGTAGAGAGACGTTACGACGCCGACGCCGACGCGCCTAGGACAAGGCCGCCGCCGTCATCGAGAGGGTCAAGCGTCGCCGCTCGTCTAAAGCAAGCCGAGTTAAGAGCAGCCGAGCAGTTTGCGGCCATTGAGAAGAATCTAATCCAAAAGAGATTGGAATTTGAGATCGCTACGATAATGGATACAACAGATGAAGATGACCGTGAGAGCCTACCCGCCGGTGAGGCCCTAGCGAGGGTAGATGACTGGTTGGAAAATGCCCAGTCCCGGCGTCGAGATGTAAATACGCAACTACCCACAACCGAGATGTCTTGCAGCGTTCCTACCCTCCGTGAAGAGAGGAATGAAAGAGATAGACATATGTTTACGAGACGCAAGGAAAAAGATGCGCGTAACATGGAGGTAGATAGAAACCGACATTTGGATTCGCCGAGCATAGAATTAAATGAAGATGTCAACAATATTAAACAAGATGTGCAGCGACAGGTCGAGTCAAACAATGATTGTATAGCGAGACCCCAAGAGACTATGGACGGGGCGGAACGACTTGCTTACACATTGGAGAGGATTATGTCGAAGCGACCGGCCCCACGGCAAGCTATTGAGTTACCGTTATTCAATGGAAACACGAACGAGTGGTTGCCATTTAAAGCTGCAATGGAAGATTCAACGCGATCATGCAACTTCAGTAAAGCCGAGAACCTGGCTAGATTGAGGAATTGTCTAAGAGGAGAAGCCAAAGAGGCAGTAGCGGCGTTATTATACCGTGCCACCGATCCGGACAAGATCATGCGAACACTAGAACAGTGTTATGGGAGACCGGAAGTCATCATTGATCGGGCACTGGACGACCTCAAGAACCTGCCGCGAGTTGGAACGACAGCCAGTGAATTGAATTCGTTCGCGATTAAGGTGCAGAATATCGCGTACACACTGGACTCTGTAGACAATAGAAGCTACCTCAGGAATCCGTTGCTGACACGAGACGTGGTCCCCGGGGAGGGGATTGAGGGGCCACGGGGTAGAGTAAACACACACGCTCTACTTGACGAAGGGTCTACAGTAACGTTGATCGATCAGGACTTGGCGGATTACGTCGGTGCAGAAGGCCCGCTTCGAGACTTACACATATGCAGTGTGAATACACAGAGCGTACCACACACAAGCAGAGAAGTGGAGGTTCAGATAATCGCAAGTAACAACGAGAAACATTTGGTGAAAGCGAGAACGATGGAGAATCTCCGCTTGAATACTCAAACGGTGGGTCGGAGCTGTTTAGAGTATAAACACATGCGTAACCTGAACGAGAGTGACGTGTGTTATGTGAACGCCAAGCCGCGTGTCCTCATAGGCGCGGATAATTGGCATCTGATAGTAAGCAGGAAGCTGTTGACAGGCAAACGCCACGAGCCAGCAGCATCGCTCACCAGACTGGGGTGGGTGATACATGGTCTAGCGCCGTCCCGAGTCATAAGGGAGAGAGATACGGTGTTGTTCGTTGACGACCATGGGAGAGCTCGGTCTACGCAACCTGACGAAGAATTACACAACATGGTGAAGTCATACTTCGAGATCGATTCACTGGGCATTCAGAAGAAGGAACGCGAGAACCCTGATGATGTGCGCGCCTTAGAAGCCTTTGAGTCTACAGTGAGATGTGTCAATCAGCGATATGAAGTTGGATTGCCGTGGCGCAAGGTTAACACAGTTATGCCGCCGAGCTACGAAGCTGCGAGGCGGAGGCTCACGTCAATAGAAAAGAAGATGGACGCATCGGAAGACTTCAAAGCAAAGTACACAGCCCAGATCGAGAGTATGCTTAGAAAAGGCTACGCGGAAGAATGCCAAGAAGCCGACACACAGAGCCCGCGTCTCTGGTATTTACCACACTTTGCCGTGGTAAATGTTAACAAGCCACAGAAGATTAGACTAGTTTTTGACGCCGCGGCCAAAAGCAACGGAGTGTGCCTAAACGACGCACTACTAGAAGGCCCGGATCTGCTGAGGGACTTAGCTGGAATCCTGTTTAGATTCAGAGAGCGAGCTATCGCCGTAACAGCGGACATCAGAGAGATGTTTCTGCAAATAAAGATTGCTCAAGAGGACCAACCGGCGCAAACGTTTTTATGGAGAGGCGAGGACAGAGCAGCACAGCCAAAAAAGTATAAGATGACATCAATGATTTTTGGCGCAAAGAGCTCACCGTTTCTGGCACACAGTGTTAGGGATCACAATGCGAAGCAACACGCAGTAGAGTACCCGAAGGCATACGAAGCTATCACGAAGAACCACTACATGGACGATTGGGTAGATTGTTTCGACTCACAAGAAGAAGCAAGCGACGCCGTCAGAGACGTTACGCACGTACACGCGCAGGCGGGATTTACGCTCGCAGCGTTCAACTCCAACGGAGCGCAAGTCATGCGTAAGCTGCCACTAGAATGCCGTGCTACGGATGCGTCGAAACAGCTCTGCTCAAGTGGAGATCAGCAGGGGCGTACCCTAGGCCTCGTGTGGAATGCCAGTACCGACGAATTGGGTTTTAACACTGACTTAGTTAGAGTGCCGCGTGAAGTGAAAACGCTAGAGCGAGCGCCGACAAAGCGAGAGGCTTTGAGCGCGGTTATGTCAATATTTGACCCGCTGGGACTGCTAAGTTACTACACGATAAGAGCGAAGATTCTTATGCAAGAAGTGTGGCGCCTACAAACCGGCTGGGACGAGACTCTACCTGAAGAGATAGCGAAGGAATTCAGCGTTTGGCTGCGGAACGTAGAGACACTTAGCAGTCTGCGTCTACCCCGCCTCTACTCTTTCACGGGGGGAGTGATTGGAAAGCAGCTGCACGTGTTCTGCGACGCTAGCGAGTCTGCTTACGCGACAGCAGTCTATTGGCTTGTAGAGTACGAGGATGGATCACGTCGTGTGGTGTTAGCGGCAGCAAAGGCAAGAGTAGCCCCGATGAAGACGCAGACGATACCACGTCTAGAGTTACAAGCGTGTCTTGTCGGAACGAGACTTGCGTCGACAGTAATGGAAGAGCACAGATGGCAACCAGATAGAGTTACATACTGGACAGACTCTACGACCGTTCTGCACTGGATTGGGAACGATAGAGTGCGTTACACGCCATACGTAGCGCACCGCTTGAGAGAGATATGCGAGTTTTCAAGACCCGATCAGTGGCGGTGGGTGCCGACGCAAGACAACGTAGCGGACGACGCGACTAGAGTCGTCACAGAGATGAAATCACATGAAGACAGATGGTTTACTGGGCCATCGTTTTTATACGAACCGGAGAATACATGGCCGTCTCAAGCAGTCTGCACAGAGAGCAGCGAGGAGACTGTATGTAGCGTCGCGACAGAGGACAAATGGAGCGTGCCAGACGCCGGGCGTTTCTCTAACTATGAGCGCCTAGTGAGAGCGATGGCGTATGTGCTTCTATTTGTTGATAAATGTCGCAACCGCGCAACTGTTTTGACCAAAGAACACATAGATAGAGCGGAAAGATGGTTGATGAGGCGGGCGCAGGCCGACTCGTTTCGAGAAGACATAGAGCGCCTAGGAAGAGGCCAGAACTTGAAGGCAGGGAGTCGCATCAGAACACTGGATCCATTCATCGACGAGGAGGGCGTGTTGCGGGCGAGAGGAAGGACGAGGGCAGCGGGTGTGTCTGCCCCCGATACTACGCCCGTAATATTGGACGGCAGCCACCCGTACGCGCGGTTGTTGTGCAATCGAGAACACCGTCGCGCCCATCACTCTCACAATGAACGCGTCGTCAACGATATACGACAGAGATACTGGATACTTCGATTGCGACCTACCGTTCGCGCCGTGGCCTATAAGTGCGCCTTTTGTCGAATGAGAAAGGCGAGACCTGTGACCCCTGTGTTGGGAGACTTGCCGCGCGCTCGAGTAGAGGCCTTCACCAGACCATTCTCTAACTGTGGTCTAGATTTCTTTGGTCCCATGACTATAACTGTGGGCCGTCGTCACGAGAAGAGGTGGGGAGCGTTATTCACATGCCTCACCACGAGAGCCGTGCACATAGAGTTGGTAGCGAGCCTGTCGACTGACTCAGCTATCATGGCGTTGCGGCGTATGGGAGCGCGACGAGGGTGGCCACAGAAAATGTACTCAGACAACGCGACGAACTTCAAGGGCGCAGACAAAGAGCTACGAGCAGCGATGGAAGAATGGGAGCCAGCTCTACGTGACTACGCGCTCACCCAGCGCATCGACTGGCGCTACATAGCACCGGGGGCACCGCATCAGGGGGGAGCGTGGGAGCGTCTCATTCGCTCTGTCAAGAACGCTCTACGAGTCACTCTACATGAAAAAGCACCGAGAGAAGAGGTACTTCAAACTCTACTGGCGGAGGTCGAGCACACCATGAACGCGCGACCGCTCACCCACGTGCCGGTCAGCGCTGATGACCCGGAGGCGCTCACCCCTAACCACTTCCTACTTGGGGGACCGCGCGGCCTACCCATCATAGGGCCGTGCGAACCAGCATCGAGGAAGACGTGGAGGGCGGCGCAAGCGCTAGCCGACGAGTATTGGCGCCGCTGGCTGAAAGAATACTTACCCGACCTGGTGCCAAGAAGAGGAGCTCGAGATGTCGCCGAGGTCGCCATCAAGCCGGGCGATCTAGTCGTCGTGGTGGACCACACTCTACCTAGAAACGTGTGGCCCCGAGGCGTCGTCACAGAAGTACATCCTGGACCGGACGGAGCAGTGAGGAACGTCGAGATTCGGACCAAGGGCGGCGTGTTTCGTCGACCGGCGTCGAGATTGGCTGTCCTGCCGGTGGAATAAGAAGAGGTTCGCACTTCGCAGCGCTTCACCGGGGGGAGACTGTTACGGACACCCAATCGTTTTGTATTAGTTTAAGGTTTTATATGTAAATAAAGATTGTTTCTGTTAGGGCCATAGTGAGTAAGCATTGTATTAGCTTAGGGCTCGTTTTATTTGAATAGAAAACCGGTTAGTTATGAATTCCCACTTGCAAGATAGGTAGGGTACCAGTTAACTAACTAGGTAGGAAATATTACGAATTAGGTAGGTAGTTTGGTACAGGGGCGAAGGAGACCCTGGTAGGCTGTCTCGCTCAGATAGAGTGAGACCGGTAAAGCCTGTCAGCTGTTCCTGTCCCCCATCTCGCACTTTCTGAGGGTAGGTAGGAAACCCATAGAGTGGATTGTTGCGGGTGGGAATTTTATGACTCCTAATGTAGGTAGGTGACAAAAATGTTAGAAGGAGATAGGTACAACAACATCGGTTGTCTCCCTCCATATCTCGATGTAGGAGGGTGGCTGTAAAAAGCGTAGGAAAGAGTACGCAGATGTTTGTTTTGTGTCCGTCCTTGTTTGTTAATAAGCTACATTAGTCAATTGTGTATGTGTGAATTTTGGCAATAAATATAGGGCCGTGAGTGGGCTAAATTTGTACGCGCTCTCACGGTCACCGATCTCAGAAAGAAGAGTTTTATTTGGAATCTACAGTCTACTACATCGAGGGAACCGACCGTCGGAACATTGGCTCGGAGAGTAGTCAATAGAACGATTAGACCTGCCTGTTAATCATTGGTCATATTTACTGGTACACCTATGCCTTGCGAAGTTGCCTTTTGAATTAAAATCCCGTTTTGAGCGTCGTTTTGGTGATGACCCTAATAAACTTCCAACCTTTGATCAACTTATTACCTTCTTAGAGGATGAATGTAGGCATCAAGACAATGTAGGTAGTGCTTCGGTCGTCGACACTACTGCCTCACTTAGTACGAGCTCCACTCGATTCCCGAAATCTAACGCGCGGTCTCCGCCTCCTACGAAGACATTTGTTACGTTTGCACCCACACCGAAGTGTCACGTTTGTAATAGTACGTCGCATTACGTACGCGAATGCCCCGAGTTTGTTCGCCTCCCTACACGTCAACGTGTCAATGTAGTTAAAGAGGCCCGTTTGTGTTATCGATGCCTAGATAAACACTCCATCGCTCAATGCAAGCGAGATTATCGCTGCAATACCTGCCGTCGATCTAGTCATCATACGTTGCTGTGTTATGCCGATGACGCCCCCGTGAAGCATCAGCATGAACGCTCCTACCGCGACGTCGCAGCCTTACATTCAAACTCGCCGAGGACGTCCCCGCCGCGTGACCTGACGGAACGTACTTTCCCACGCACTAGAGCCTATAACAGCTTTTCACCTCGTAATTCCCACAGAGCTTCACCCCCGCGTTCGGGCGGGCGATTTTCACCTGTACCCAATAGTGATCGTGTTTATCACGCTCCTCCTCCAAGATCTCAGGATGAACGTGCCTTCCATTCAAAGCCAAACGATTCTTCACAATTCTGACTAGACAGCCCTCCTGTACCTACCCTTACTTCAGTATCACGCAATTCTCTTGTTCTTTTACCTACGGCCTTAATTCACGTTAAAACTTCGTCTGGATATTACGCAGAAGCCCGTGCCTTATTAGATACCGGCGCCCAAGGCTGCCTCCTTACTACAGAGTTTGTTACGGACCAAATGAACTTACCTATCACTCCTTCACATGTGCCCGTTCGTGGAATAGGTAATATACAGTCAGTCCATTCCCATGGAACTGTATCCCTTTCTTTTAAACCTGTCAATTCTACCCTACCTGTGATATCGACTACCGCCATAGTTGTCGACGTGATTGCTGGGTCCCTCCCGGAAGTAGATGTACCTAAAAGTGTTGTTACCCCTACCAAGCATCTACCACTTGCTGACCCCCTAGACCATTTACAACTTCCTCACTCAATCGTAGATCAGGGTAATCCGCAGACTATAGCAGTGTTAGGTGTTCAGTACAACCCTGTGAGCGACTCATTTACCTATAAATGTTCCTATGATGCCTGTGATACAGTGATTACAAAGAGAAAGGTATTATCTGTGATTGCCCGAATTTATGATCCCTGTGGCTGGATATCTCCAGTCGTGTTTAAGGCCAAAGAGTTTATCCAACGTTTGTGGCTATCTGGCCTTTCCTGGGATGATCCCCTTACGGAGCCCCTCGCTTTAGAGTGGGCTACCTTTATTCAAGATATGACTAAAGTGAGCGAAGTGGCTATTCCTCGTCATATATTTTCTAACGGTTCCTCCTCCTTATCGCTACATGGTTTTTGCGATGCCTCCGAGTTAGGTTATGCTGCGGCCGTTTATTTACGCGCAGAGTATACGTCTGGTAATTGCTCCGTCCATCTTGTTATGGCCAAGTCAAAGGTTGCACCCGTTAGGACCCGTTTAACAATTCCCAAGTTGGAATTGTTAGGAGCTACCCTCCTCTCTAAATTATTACATCACGTCGCTCTTTGTCTGCAAAGGACGTCTGTGTTGACTTCAATCCATAGTTGGACGGATAGCAAAATTGTTTTGTGTTGGTTGAAAACACCTCCCCATATTCCTATATATATATAGACATATTCCTGGCTATATGAACCCTAGCGACTGTACATCAAGAGGCATGCCCGTCTCTAAATTGGTAGACCACACTCTTTGGTTTTCTCCTTCGTGGTTGACCGAGTCTCCTAATCAGTGGCCCGTGACTGCGGAACCTACCTTGAATAATGACCTCCCGGGACTACGTTGTTTAGAAATGTCTGCTGAAGTTTCTCCTCCGGACCCTTCCTTTTTATTAGAGCGGTATAGCTCCTTGAACAAGTTGATAAATGTAACTTGTTACCTAAGGCGGTTTTTATACCCTAAAACTTACTCCTCATTCCTGAGTACTGAAGAGCGTAGAGAATCTCTTATATATTTAGTGAAAATTGTGCAATATACCTGCTTCAATGATGAACTAGACCGTTTGAAGAGGGGTGATACAATCACCAACTCCCTCAGGAAATTAAGCCTGTTTTTAGATGACAGAGGCCTAATACGAGTGGGTGGCCGTTTACGGCACTCTGACCTTCCTTATGACGCTAGACACCCCCTGCTTCTGCCTAAAAATGGTAATTTCGTGAATATTTTAATCTCTCATTACCATCGTGAAAATGCTCACGCAGGTGCGAATGCCCTTCTGGCTATTCTAAACAGAGAATTCTGGATCCTGTCTGCCCGCCGCGCTATTCAACATGTGATTTTTAAATGCCTTTCTTGTCATCGACTTAAAACGGCTGTCTCCCAGCCTCCTATGGGTGACCTTCCTAAGGACCGTGTCACCGCGGCTAGGCCATTTGATGGTGTAGGCACTGACTTCGCGGGCCCCTTCTACACCAAAGTTCAGGCCTATAGAAATAAAAGGTTGGTTAAGAGTTACCTTTGTGTATTTGTTTGCCTCTCCACCAAAGCAGTCCACCTTGAGGTCGTGTCGGACCTAAGTACAGAAGCCTTTGTTGCCGCCTTTTCCCGATTCGTTTCACGTCGTGGTTTACCTCGCCTTATTCGCTCGGACTGTGGCCGAAATTATATCGGTGCACGTAATTACTTACAGGAGTTAGAGTCCTTCTTGTCTCAAAATCAAGCTACTATTGGTTCCGAGCTTTCCAAGCGCAATATTAACTGGGTTTTCGACCCCCCTGTCTGCCCCCACTGGGGGGGCCTTTTCGAAGCTGCTGTGAAATCGGCAAAATCCCACCTCAAACGCGTGATAGGAGAAACCCCTCTTACCTTTGAGGAATTAACAACTGTTTTTACCAAAATAGAAGCAGTCTTAAACTCGCGGCCTCTGTGTCCACTTTCTCCAGATCCTAACGACGTCGAAGTATTAACGCCCGGACATTTTTTGATAAGTCAGCCTTTAACCGCTTTACCGGAATACCCTTATGAGAATGTTAAGCTTCATCGCCTCACACGGTTTCAGCTGATCCAACAACTTACGCAGCACTTTTGGTCTCGTTGGCATTTAGAGTACTTAAATACCTTACAGGCAAGGAATAAATGGACATCTCCTTGTAATCCTCCCCAAGTTGGCGAACTAGTTCTAATAAAGGACGACAACCTCCCACCTTTGCAATGGCGCCGTGGTCGCATTGCTCATTTATACCCTGGACAAGACAAAGTTGTTCGCGTCGTTGATGTGAAAACTCCCACAGGTATCCTTAAGAGATCTGTGACGAAGCTGGTTCGTCTTCCAGTTTAGTATATAACTTTTCCTTTTACCCTTCCTTTCTCTCTCGTAAACACTTAACGTGTTTAGGGCGGGCGATATGTTCATTACAATAATTTGATTGAAACCTGTGTTGCCATCCTAATCTTGCAGCGCGCGCTCCTACGCACATCATTTTGAGTACTTACCTATTTTTTGCTTGTTTGAGAACCCCGTAAAGTAGTTGCTTTCGAGACGTTGTTCCTTTGACACAAAACTGACCTACCAGGGCTCAATTTTCGCGTGTGCTTTCCCTTAAACTTATCTGAAGACCTGTGTGACTGTGCCTGTGTCCTCGGTGATCACCTGCAACCTGGAAACCATCTACTGTGGCGGATAATAGATGAGTCCTGACAGACAAAACCTCCCTTATATTTTTTGCCTACCACGTTGAATCCACTGCCGATCTCGAACAACCATTTTTGTCAAAAAAAATATTAATAACCTATAAAATATACGTTTGAAGATGAGATTCAGATGACTTTTCTTTCACCAAATTAGTGGTTTTAAAAAGTTTTTTTTATATTTCAATCGGGACGGTGAAAAAACCCTTAAACAAAATTGGGGTATAGAGGGGAGGATGATGAAAATATGATTTACTATTTATTCACTTTGAGTACTTTTGTCTCCTTTATATTTAATGCCTGCTGTTCTGATGTTTTGCTAGTCTAAAATTAGAAGTCTATCAAATAAATAGTAAGAAGTCCTTCAAATCAAGAAGCCAAAGTTTTAGAGACATTTGACCTTCAAATAACTCACAGAGGTCAGCTTAAGCATTTTCAGAGCGCGCTGGTGGTGAACCCAGCTTTAAAGTTTTTGAACGAAATTGCAAATGGCTGCCCTAAATGTCAAATCATTTCTGACGTCGTCGTCGTTACGGTTGGTCGGTCGCGTTATCGAGCGATTTCACAGTGAATATTATTTATTGATATATTTTATCAGTTCGTATCAGTGCCGCCTGGAAGCCCCTTTGCAGCGGCCGGCAGATAATTGTAAGTTTTATTACGCATCTTCTGTTATATCTTCACGCAATTTTCGATAAATGCGCGGGTACACTTCGAGTTGTTATCTCCAATTTCTTGTACTGATTTGTCGTGGAATTAGCGGCTAAAGACGGTTATTAAAAGGCTTAATTTTGTCTACTGATTGCGCTTCATTGATTGTACAACGTAGAAATTTTATTATCGCGATAGCAGAAGCTGTTTACTACTCATCCATTAGATGCATCAATCTTACGATCTTACGATTCATTTGCTTATGTTTTTCGCATTATTTCAAACAGAGCCACGCGAACTTATTTAGGGTGCCAATAAAATATTTTCTTCTCGTCAACTTTTCTTAAATAAGACTATAAAACTGTATATTTGTGAGTCACGAAAATGATGACATACTTTTAAAATTTGATTTCACCAACATTGCCCACTGTCGATTAATGATGAATAAAATTAATAATTATTATTTACTCTAAAATAGTAAGCTCTAAATAATTTTCTTCCACTTCTGTTTGGTAAAATTGCACCAAAATTAAATTCTGTTATGGCAAATAATGAAGCTGGCTGGTTCCCTCAAAGGATTAGCACAGCTATCCCAGGCAGCAATGCAGTCAGCATCATAGCCTCCTTGCTACAAGGAACCAGTTTTGATTTTAATAGGAAAATAAAAAAAAAATATTATCCATGTACGATTTATAAAAATAAATAAAATCATATCTTCAAAAAATGATTTGAATAAGCATGTGTAAGTTAAATTTTTTTATTTCCTATTGTATTTATGCTATTATAACAAAGAATCTAGATTGGATATGTAACTTTCAATCTTATTTTTAATAGCACGCTGTATGCACACAGCAATTTAAATCAAGATCATACTTAAAGGAGGACCAAAAATCTTTCAATTAAATTTTCTTGGTACAGCAAATACACACTATGAATGTGCGTTATGTCTTATTATAATTTCATCTCTCATTGCATATTATAATTTGTTATCCAAATGTTGTTCAACTTGATGATACACAGAGAGGTACATACTACAAATCATTATAATAGATATATTAAGCAGTTAAAAAATATGAATTAATAAAAATACATACGTTCAAATTCATAATTAAACCGGCTTCAATTAAAATACTACACCAAACCAAAGATAGATAGTTAACTCTTTATAACACATCATATAGGTTAATAACAAATTTGTTGAGAGGAAATGTATAATTTAGGCAGCCTTGTAAAGATAAAATATTGTAAGGAAACTTGTAGTGTAGTCGTATCCTCAAGACAATGGTAAATCACACAATAAGATTAACGTGTTGATTCCATGATTCGCTTCACCCTAGCCACGAGTTGTATATTAGAACAACCAGATACCTACTAAAATATGGAGTGTCAGTGCTAATATGATAGAACCTTGTCAAATTAATAACTTTTTAAATCTCTTTTGCTCCTAAAAAGAATCATCCCAAATATGTAATTAGAAATTTGTTTTGTTATTATCAATAAGATACAGTTGTTGTGTTAACAGCACAACAGTCCACGCACATCATGCCCTTACTAAAATAAATTTGTTTCTCCTAAATCTAAAATCTAAATGTATTATTTTAAGCATTTTTAGTAAGATTTAATTGTAAAGGCAGTTCAATTTTTTTTATTACATATTTTCTTGATTTTTAATTTAATACCCATATCTCGAAAACTACTGAACCGATTTTGAAAAAATTAGCCGAATATGTCGTCGAAAAGTATTCTTTATTAATTTAAATTGATTTTAATATTTCTTATTTGTTTTAACTAATTTGCCTGGCAGCTGGCTAGCAGGGACGACACAAATATTATTTTTTATAAATTAGCAATGTAAATGACTTTATTATGTCTTTTATGAAAAAAATATCTTTAAACCTAATCCCAAAGATTCGCTCCCAGTTTGCAACAGTCAATTTTATTTTAAGAATTTGTCAGACATTTTCAACATCATCATACTACGAGAAAAATCGTACGCACGATCATCGCAAGGCACGGATGTCTAACTTTAGTAACGATATGGGGTATCGTAAACCCTATTAGGAATGGTATAGTAAAACTATAAAAAAGCCGGCCAAGTGCGATCCGGACTCGCCAAGGGTTCCGTACCATTGACTAAGTAAACAACGTAGGTTAATATTTCAAGTGCCTACCTCTTGCCATTATTGATATCGAGCTAAAAATGCAAATAAAAAATATTTTTATTTATTAATCCACCAACATTTGTATTATTCATTACATACATAAAAGTACAGATACTTGCTATACAATAAACTTGATGTAAAAACGATAAATTTGAAATTGAATATTCTAAAAGAACATTATAAGAAGTGGTCTCGCAAAGTGCGACGGAGCTTGTTAGGTGGGTCGAAATATATATATTGATTCACTAAATTCATCGTCAACTTTACTCATTCTCGAAATTGGAGAATTGGAGCCAAATACTGTTCTTCGACGTGGCCTAGCCAATGACGTCATCTTACGAACATGACGCGGATCGGATATCGAATGGGGACGGTCATTCTGAATTTACTTAAAATTTACTTAAAAATCGCGTGAGTTTTTGGAAGTCCCCCTCAAATATTTATTTTATTTTGTTTTTTTGTAATTGATGTTATAGCGGCAACAGAAATACATAATTTGTGAAAATTGACGTGAAGACAACTGTACATGAAATTTGAATAATGTATTAATTTTAATGTAATGTAATTTAATTAATTGTACAACTTTAATGTTCCAAGTTTGCATGCCGCCTGTGGCAAAGCATGAGGTCTGAAATGAAACTCTGTAATCACATAAAATTTAACCATGTTTAACGCGAATAAACGATTCTATTCTATTCTATTCTACCTATCGCGGTTCTTGAGATACAACCTGGTGACGGACAGACAGACAGACAGCGAAGTCTTAGAACCAGGGTCCCGTTTTTACCCTTGGGTACAGAAAATACATTTATTCGACTCACATCACATATACAATACACTGTACTTTTCAAAAGTAGCAACGAAAGTTTCGGCCATTATTTGAACACAGGGCATAACTGGATTTGTTTGTGCTATTGCTTCTGGGGCGATGTTAGAGGTCGCGGCGACATTCACTCGACATTGCGTTCTGACGGGTCAGGGGCTATCGGTCCACGTCCACGATGCCCCGTATCAGGAAGTTACTGCGGGATGAGCTGAAAGAACGCTATCTACGCACCGGTGGACTGACTACCTTTTAATTGCGATTCAGATTTGCCAACATGCTAAAATTAGAAGATTTTGATTTTGGTACTAAAAAGCTGGAAACACATCTGATTCCCTGTCACGGCTGTCATATTTCTTATCTAAGTAATACAAGCAGACACCTATATAGGTAATATTTCTGAAAGTATCATTTCTACGAAGTAAACTGACAAGAATGTAAAAAAAGTCCTTCGTTAAATTGCACCACAAACATATACAAAACCGGGTGCAAGTCGGTGCTACTTTGCCTGAATTTTTTAACGTTTTAGTTTCATGTCCCCCATTCAAATGTCATTATTTTTTGTATAGGAATAGTAAAGCGTTAACAGGACTTACCTACCAAGTTTTAACGGTGCAATGCTAATATTTTCAGAATAAAGTGGCTGTGACATACGGACGGACAGACAGACAGACTAGACGAAACTACATAATATGAGAGTTCAGTTTTTTGCCATTCGGCTACGGAACCCTAAAATTGGCGGGAGTGAGCTATCGACAGGTAGAGGGAAGCTTTAGTAAGTAATGTCAAGAAAACGTTCTCATCTCAATAAATTTTATATCAAATTCTAGTGATATCATATACAGGGCGAATTGATTACTTTCTTCTTTTTTATGTCGGTAAAAATACACTGTGCTTATTATATGGCGAAGGCTAAATACTTATGATTCTAGACTTGAGTATTTCAAATTGTGCACCCTTCAATCTAGACGAGATATAGCTAGCTTATCGACGCTTTACAAAATTGTTAATTCTGAATGGGACACAGAGTATTTGTTGGGCCATCTTTCATTTAAGACAAGCGGTAGTGGGAGAAGGCAACAAGTTTTTGATCTTCCAGTATGTCGAAATAATGTAACGTTTAACAATCCAATATACCGAATGTGCAGATTGTATAATACTATAAGTAGGGAGGTAGATCTTTTTTCTGATTCTCATTCAATTTATATAAAAGGATGTAAAAGTAATTTATAGATCACTGTATACCGTTTATTATTGATTTGTTTTTCTTGTATTTAACTACCAAATGAAAATGCTGTGTTCAGCTATAATCGAAATGCAAATTAAACGTGATATTGTATACCAGTGTAACTTAGATTAAGTCTTGATTTGTATTTTGTTGCTGTACCTCAATAAATAAATATAAATATAAATATTCTGCATTCCTCGAGCTCTAGAATTTCCATGTTATCTATCTATCTTACGACACATTCACACGGTCAATCATCCAAATGACACTCAAGAAAAAAATCATCTCGCTATCACGACACCAAAATGCTCCGTGCACTAAGGTGATATAATAAGATGTCGACCCGCGACCTTAGATAGTACCCCAATTTCGGCACATGATAAGTTCATGAACATGATAATAAATACGAACAGTAGTCTCGTTAGCTACGCAATAGTGAAAGTCGAATATTATGCGATTACTCAGTCGTATACGTTGATACGATCTTTTATATTTTGGTTAAGGTTGTCACCTTCTATAAAAAAACCTTTTCAAATATCAAAACACCATTAAAATCGGTTTCGTTAAGTTGTTAGTCAAAAGCCTTATTTAATAATTTAATAATTGTCTTGCTTAAGAGCCGGGGATTCATGTAAAATAATATAAATATAAATAACTAACGGTCCCAGCGAACTTCATTTCGCCCCCAGCCCCGTCCCGCCCCGGCCCCGTTTAATTTTCTTTGCTATAAATCTCACGGAGCTCAAGACCTTTCCAACGAATGCAAAACCGTGGAAATCGGTTCGTGCGTTCTGGAGTTATAGCGTCAGGGAGGAAAACCCGACTTATTTTTATGTAGATAATAAAAAAATACAGACGGAAAATGTTAGAGGCGAACGTTTTTGTGATTTTCTTCACAATCTTTCCATACGAGGTCTCGTGTTTCAGTAAATATATCTATCTCAATATCTTCAGTGTTAAGGCTTGCGATGATAATAAATATATGTCACCACGGTTTACGAAACCTTGCTGCATTGTTTGAAGACCAAAATAACCATTGGAAATAATTTATCACTAAAGGAAAGTCGAAAATCTTTTGAAGTCCTACTGTTTTTTTTTTCCAAACTTGTATCTATCATTAAATTTAACATTGAATTTTGCTGCTTACACAAGACCGCCTAGATTTCCTTGGGTTCAAACAGCTTTCAAGAAAAAGGAAGAAAGAAAGAAAATTAATTTATTCGATCTAAATATAAGGTCACCTCGTTTTAAGTGATAATATTTTAACAGAGTATCTATCTATATCATAGAAATAGGACCCAAGCATATTTTTTTTTAAAATCTGTCCCATTTTCATTTTAATTTTTCCTAACAAAAAAAATAATTATTAAAAAGAGCATCCTGTCTTGTCTACTCTCAGAGATCCCCACACGCGACATCGCCTTTCGTCTCTTTCATTTAATGCCTGTCTCATTCATTCATGTAGCGCCGGTGCAATGACCGCGAGCGGGAGGGGGGCACCGCGGCGCGCCTATTTTTTAGACCCCCCCACATCAGTAGACCGCATTCGATTACCTACCTTTATCAAAGTATCTCAGTGTACCTGCAAACTAATTGTTACTGCAATCAGATCCCTAAACACCTGACTAAACACTAACAGCTGGTTAGGTACCTATTATGATAAACTGAATGGCTGAACGGCTTGCGATGATAATAAATATATGTCACCACGGTTTACGAAACCTTGCTGCATTGTTTGAAGACCAAAATAACCATTGGAAATAATTTATCACTAAAGGAAAGTCGAAAATCTTTTGAAGTCCTACTGTTTTTTTTTTCCAAACTTGTATCTATCATTAAATTTAACATTGAATTTTGCTGCTTACACAAGACCGCCTAGATTTCCTTGGGTTCAAACAGCTTTCAAGAAAAAGGAAGAAAGAAAGAAAATTAATTTATTCGATCTAAATATAAGG
The DNA here is from genome assembly GCA_963584085.1 of Pyrausta aurata. NCBI lineage: Eukaryota > Metazoa > Arthropoda > Insecta > Lepidoptera > Crambidae > Pyrausta > Pyrausta aurata. Next base: position 3,554,480 of record OY757282.1, on the reverse strand, counting down.
TCACCTCGTTTTAAGTGATAATATTTTAACAGAGTATCTATCTATATCATAGAAATAGGACCCAAGCATATTTTTTTTTAAAATCTGTCCCATTTTCATTTTAATTTTTCCTAACAAAAAAAATAATTATTAAAAAGAGCATCCTGTCTTGTCTACTCTCAGAGATCCCCACACGCGACATCGCCTTTCGTCTCTTTCATTTAATGCCTGTCTCATTCATTCATGTAGCGCCGGTGCAATGACCGCGAGCGGGAGGGGGGCACCGCGGCGCGCCTATTTTTTAGACCCCCCCACATCAGTAGACCGCATTCGATTACCTACCTTTATCAAAGTATCTCAGTGTACCTGCAAACTAATTGTTACTGCAATCAGATCCCTAAACACCTGACTAAACACTAACAGCTGGTTAGGTACCTATTATGATAAACTGAGACAGAAACTCAACTTAAGTAGGTATGTGTTTATTCATCGTAGGCATAAAACACTAGGTATGATAAACTGGAAGTAGCTACCTAATTATGTATTTTATTTAATAAATTCCTGCTGATAATAACAAAGCTTATGTGAGAGTAGACTTTTAAAAAGAATACATACTTAAACTGTTAAAATTAATGACCTGACTGCGTTCAATCTCACAAAATCTACGTTAAACAGATGTTTTTAGTTTTACCTACCTAATGAGTACCTAACTACTGATTCGCTTTGATTCAGTGGATATGCACTAAAAATTGCGTAAGTAAATAAAACACAGTTTCGTTTTAAGTTTTATTTATTTGGTACCGTAAAAAACATAACATCAGTCACACGCAACGCAACGCGATTACATCCTAGAATCAGCTAGAAACTTACCTAAATCTTTATTTGTTTTAACTTTCATTCATTGCACTTGCTCAGTTTTTGTACAGATAGGTATGTGAATACATATCTTATTTCACGATTATGTAAATTAAAACTAGGATTCTATTATTTATTTTTACATTGGTTTTGAAATAATAATACTCGTACATCTTTATTTATTAGCCGCGATAACATTTAACATGAAAAAATAACGACATGAGAGATTTTTTACAGTCAAAACACGTGCCTATTTTGCACAATAACTTCTTATTTTACGATTGCCGAAGCAAGCACTAGCCAGCCAATGACCATTCTAGCTATCACGACACGAGCACTGGATTTATTACACTGGACATCATGGGATTCACTGAGGGGATTCACTGTTCATTCACACACGTATGCACTAAATCTATGCTGGAAATGAAGGCGAATAACTGCATCATTGTGTTGTTGTTGTGCACGTTATCCCTGCCGCGTAAACGTGTAATTGCGCAGTAGTCAACGGGAGGACTCGAGCTCGAGCTGCTCGACCTTCGGCGCGTAGTCCGCGCCCGCAGCAAATCTTAGACCCTCATGTGATAAAGGTGGAGGCCTTCGTTGTGCAGAAACCGCCATATCCAGCGTCTGCGGGTGGTGTTTGGTACTAGGTGCCGCGATGCCGGTGAAAACAATCCAGCACGTCGTTCTCGAAGTGCCACGTCGAGGCGCGGCGCGGTGGGAAGCTTCTTGATGCCGGTCGCCCGGCCCGGGCTCCGCACGACGCACGGCGCACGTCGGGTCGCGCGCGCACACAACTCAATCGGCGAATTTTTTTGGCAGGCAGACTGACTCGCTCGCGCGCGCGTCGGTCGCGCGGCGAGCGTGCGGGGGCGGGTGCGGGGGAGAGGCCGCGACACGTGTAGGCAACGCGGCGGCTATTGGCGGCGCGTTTGACATTGCCTACAAAGACCGAGAGCGCCGCTCAGCAACACGCGACACGGGGTGTTTTATTTTAGTATTTTTTCTACATGTTTAGAGGTCATTTTCTCGAAAACTAGCGTATAAAATTTTTTTTTTTACTTACAAAAAATGTTTCATTTATTTTTCTGAATCTGCCCTTAAAATATTATCACTTAAAACGAGGTGACCTTATATACAATATTCTTTACAATATTCCTTCACGGGATTATAAAACTGTAGATAAGCAAATAGATGTTACAGTGCTCGAAGAAATGTGATCATCAAATCTTTCGCTACCATCGGATTCAGTTTCTCTTTACCAATTATGACAAGCACATTTCAAACTTGCGCTATTGATGATCCAAAATTCATATATGACAATCATGAGATTACGCATATACCCTATTTGACGAACATGTTTTTTTTTACCTAATTTCAATTGCAAATGTATTCACAGTTTTTTTTTAAATCTCAACAAGTAGATACGTCATCTGCCAGAGGTCGCATAAATTGTTCTTTAGCGTCTGAAAAATAGGAATATTTTTTTTAAAACTTCTTTTTAGTATTTTTTCTTCTGAAAAACTACTCGAAAAAGTAGTTTTACGGCTACTCAAAAGAGTAGTATATTTAAAAATCCAGCCAAAACAAATGGCACCCTCTTTTTTGTAGATAAAAAGGACTCGCGCAAGGCTCTCTACTAACCCCTGAACCTTTCCCTCTGTAAAGGTTTAATTTATGGCCTTATCTCAGAGTCACAACGCTTTCCTCTTCTAATTCTTCTCCTTTCAATAGTTTTGTTTCGACCTTCCTTGTTAGGTTGACATACCTTTGTAAAGATCGCAGGATCACGCTGAATGCAGACCGCCCACGATCGGTCGCCGGAAAACCTTGGGAGAGGCCAATGTTCAACAGTGGACGTCCTTTGGCTGATAATGTTAATGATTCTTAGTAGATAGTCTATGTCGCTTAAATAGCGACGTTGTTCCACTTAACTGCAGACATCAAAACACCTTACTATGTAAATACTATGCCGTCAAAAGGGTTATCGTCTATGAATACATTATTTTGAACAGCGTTCACAGCTTCCTAGTTACGTAATGTTGTATTATCTGTGACCTTGACATTGGCACCTCATTGACTGCCGTTGGAAGATGCACAGATCATGTTCATGTTCAAGGACTTAGCAGGAATACTTTTTAAACAAGTTTTGCTCTTTCCAGATTAATTCCCGTTAAGTTATCTGGAACATAAGTTGATATACATACATATTTTCTCTTTGGGGTAAAGAGACTGACAGGAATTTATAGTAGAGTGCTAAGGTGCTGTTATTTAAAAGAGCCAAAGAAACTTCTTTATTAATTTCATCTAATTGTATCGGTTCGGTGACTTATATTTTACAGCTTATTATAAATAAAGAAAGAGCCTGCGTTAGGTTGAAAGTTCCATTTGAAGATTCATATTTTTCACCAAAAATACTTAAAAATATGTAATTATTCATATTCTGAACCTCTTTTTATCTTGCTCGCAGGTTAACGAAAGTTCTTAACTTGACCTCTGTTCCACGTAAATTATGTAACGTCCTTGGATGACCTCTAAATGTTCCTAGCTAGCTAGTAGGTTTTTTTTGTAGCACAAACCGATTGTTATTAAATCTAGCTTTTAAGCCTATCATCGTCAAAAAAAGGGTTTATGCTTTGTTCGTGTTTATATAGCAAAACCTACCTGATGATGATGGTTGAAATATATACTATACTCTCGTGATATTTCTTTGCCATTGTTTTCTCCAAACTTAAGTCAAAAGCCGATCACTATGTATACAGTTTTCATTTTCACGGTCAGGCAATGGATAGCTTTTGGGATATTTGCGTGTTGACGACGCGTTTGGTGTAGTGGTTAGCGCTCCTGACTATTACGCCGGCCGTCGCGGGTTCGAATCCCGCAAGGGGCAAAGGTGTGTGTGATGAGCACGAACATTTGTACCTAAGTCATGGATGTTATAATGTATTTAAGTATTTATGGGAGACGCCCCCGTCATAATCGTTGTCTGGTACTTCGTAACACAAGGAAGATAATTCCTTACCACGAAACCAGACAATTGGTGTGTTGTCTGGCGCATATTTATGATTTACGAGTATTATTGTTTGTTTGTTGATTTATTTGAAGGTGCTCGTAGCGCAGTGGTGGCAGCGCTTTGGTAGTAATACCGAAGTTAAGCACCTTACGGCGCGGTCGGTGTTTGGATGGTTGACCATTCCGACCATATAAGTGACGTATATCACGAGCATCTCGTACTCGTACTCAGAAGGCATGTTAAGCCGTTGGTCCCGGCTAATATCGATTGGTATTAGTCGTTAAGCTTAGTCAGAGGCCCTATGGGCGGCTTGATAAAATCTGACAGCAAGGTTGGTCGCTTGCCTGGCAAACACCCCTCCGCCAATCCGCACTGAGCCCGCGTGGTGGAGTTTGGCTCATACTACCTCATATTTGGGTAAGGCCTTTGCCCAGCAGTGGGATGCTTACAGGCTAACTTTACTTTTTTTTGGTTTGTTTATGACTTCATCAAATATGCAGTCACTAGTGGTTCCCGCGACTGCGTCCGCTCGTTTTTAGTTTGTTCTCTCCCCTCCCGTGAAACGATGGGGAGGTAGCTTAGAACCAGGAGGACATGGGATACATTTATCCCCTTCGACGGGGCTGGGACTGGGGCGGGACGGGGCTGGGGGCGAAACAAAGTTCGCTGGGTCCGCTAGTATTAGTATAGATTTTGGTAGGTGGCCTCCATAAAATAATATAGCACTTATCTTTAAAAACTATCAGTAACCTTGTAGAACAACATCCGACATTGTCTTTTACTCATTTTGACATCTACACATCATCTTCCTACTTTTACGTCAGTCAGTATTTTTTACGTATTTAAATGTATTATTTTATGCGCTGTGTGCGTAACTGCCTCGGTGGCGCAGCGGTAAGAGGGTCGCATTTTAAAGCGAAGGCTGCGTTAGACTTCCTAACCTATCTAGGTTTTTCTGTTCAGAAATTCTCAGGGAAAGCCCGGAGTTTGGAAGTTGGCGGTGTTTCATCCCAGTGCCTGGAAGCACGTAAAGCCGTTGGTCCTGCGCCTGATCTCTCTCCGGTCGTGTCAGATTGCTGTCCCATCGGGCTAGTAGGGTTATGACATGTCTTTGATTGTCTATAGGATTTCGCAATTGCTGACTGAAAACTTTTTAGTTTGCTGTGTGTGCTCCCCTAACAATACAAAAGAGTAAATAGACTATAATTAGTCATATATCATCACTTACCATCAGGTAAAATCGTGGTCAAATGTCGCTATCATCATCATCATCATCATCATTATATCAGCCGAAGGACGTCCACTGCTGAACATAGGCCTCCCCCATGGCTTTCCACAACGACCGGTTGTGAGCGGTCTGCATCCAGTGCGATCCTGCGATCTTCACAAGGTCGTCTGTCCATCTTGTCGGCGGACGTCCTACGCTGCGCCTTTGGTCGAAGGGTCCGCTATCAATAGAAAAAATAAAATGGTGGGTTTCCCCAAGGCACTACATTAAGTCCTTTACTGTTAGTAGTCTGTTAGTATTTTGCAGGTCCCTATTATTTTGTAGCTGCCTGTATTAATAACATAAATCAGTTGAATATGTTTTTTTAAACCGCGCGCAGCCATGTAAATTGTAACTAAAAATATATATATTCAGATAATTTTAATCATAATCATCAATCAGGCCAAAAAAGTTGCCACGGCAACTATTATAATAAATAACTAGGTATTGTTCTAAAGATATATTAGTTAGATAGAATAGTTTATGGAGTCATTACTTGTAATATCAACCGAATACAAAGTACTCAATTGACTTATTAATTACCTTTCATAAATTATTTCCGTCATAGACGCTAAACACATTAGAAAACACGAGAATGAGAACACGAGTTCAGTAACAGTTTCTCTACCGTGCCGCTAGATGGCGCTGAACGGTTTTGACTCGCGCTAAAACTCAGGCTCGCCTGAAAAGGTAAAGAAATACCACCCAAAGGCGAAAATTGGGCGAAGATTCCCACTTCTGATTTATGAATTTTTGAAAGCTTTACAGTAGTATATCAATACTTGTATCTGATATACGAATAATGCAGGCTTATTTAATCAATGTGAACGATAATTGAGAGAATCTATACTACGGAATAGATTTAGCTGAAATTTTACGATAAAAGCTCATACATCGACATGCAATTAGTATTTACATTTTGTGTTGACTTCCTCCGTGGTGTAATGGATAATAAAGCAAAATTAAATAAAGACAAAATAGTAAAAGAGCTAAATAAGAATGAAATTACTGGTAGAGAAAACCATTTGATTGTGCATTAAAGAAATAACTAATACGATCTTTAATCTCAATATCTTACGTAAAAAATGTCTCCACTAAAATAACCATGCATTTATCTCTATATGTACTCTTGCCTCATTACAATATTTTTTTAACTTCTGATAACCGGCTTTATCTTCAGGGGCCTGTTTGAAAACCAGCGCTGAATTGATTTCAGCATTAGCTGAAACGGGCACCCATTGCCAAAAGTTCTTTTACTTTTATTTATATCACCTGTCTTTTTAAATTAAGTTAAGATTAGATTATGAAAATGTAATGTTATTCACTGTGTAATCTTTTTTCTTGGCAATAAATGTTTTTCAATTTCAATTTCAATTTCAATTATCCACGACTGCCGAACCAAAGAAACAAAACCGGTTAAGTGCGTGTCGGACCCGCGCACTGAGGGTTCCGTGCCACCCTTAACTGAATTCAGGGTCCACTTACTTTCACTTAACGAAAACATCACAATATATTGCGACTGCAAAAATAACTTTGTTTTTCATAGTGTTTGTATGAAAGACAAAGTTATATTTGCGGTTGATAAAAATGTGCAATATCTCAAAAACTACTGGTTCGATCTCCTTCAAACCAATTTTCGTTGCAAGTTTTTGTTGAGATCTACATCATATATTTTTTTCAAAATTTTCACTTTCTTAGTTCAAAGTTAGAGGGGGGGGGACGCCCATTTTACCACTTTGGAAGCGTCTATATCTCAAACCTTACACTTTTAGAAAAAATGGTTTTAGAAACCTCAACATCATTTTAAAAGACCTATCCATAGACACCCCACACGCACAGGTTTGAGTAAAAAAAATTTTTTAGGTTTTAGTTTCATGTATGGGAGCCCCCCCTTAAATATTATTTTTTCTTACTTTTTGTATCTGAATCGGAAAGCGGTGAACAAAATACACCTAGCTACCAAGTTTCAGCTATGTGATGCTTATAGTTTCAGAATAAAGTGGCTGTGACATACGGACGGACAGACAGACAGACAGACAGACAGACAGACAGACAGACTTGACGAAACTATAAGGGTCCCGTTTTTTGCCATTCGGCTACGGAACCCTAAAAACCGGCTAAGTGCGAGTCGAACCCGCGCACTAAGGGGACCGTGCCACCATTAAAGGAATACGGGGTCCACTTACTTCCACCTAGCGAAAATATCAAAATATTTTTGACAACAAAAATAACTTTGTTTTTCATAGTATTTGTATGAGGTTATATTTGCTATTTATGAAAATGTGCTATATCTCAAAAACTGCCAGTTTGATCTCGTTCAAACCAATTTTCGTTGAAAGATTTGTTAAGATCTACAGTCTACACCATGTATTTTTTTCAAAATTTTCAGGGCGTCAATAAATACATAATTTACTCCATTACGTCCAGTCGTGTAAGGTTTTCATGTTTTTTTGTGTGTTTTTACTTGATGATTAATTATACTACATTTTCATTTCATTTGATTAATGTAACACCTGAGATGCGGTATATTATTCAAACGAGTTTCCAACAAAGGTTATATTGTAACAAGTATAAGCACTGTGGTTGAACGGCTTGTTGCATTATTGAAGTGTCGTCTTGATGGCTCAGTGATCGCAGAGGTGGGTTCAACTCCCGATTGACAGTGTGATTTCTGATTTGGTTTCTCATCATAGGCATTTAAAAAAAAACAAAGTCAAGCATGGATAGCTTGTTGCATTATTAAAATGTCTTCTTGATGGCTTAGTCGAGGCCGTGGGTTTGAATCCAATTCATAGTACGATTTCTGCCTAGGTTTCTTATACATACCTTTTAAAATGCTTAAAGTCACAGTAATGTAGTCCAATTGTTGAGCAAAGACCTCACATAAATTATGTAAAAAAAAGTAAAGTTAGCCTGTAAGCATTCCACTGCTGGGCAAAAGCCTTACCTCAAGTATGAGGGAGTTTGAGCCTTACACCGCCACGCGGGCTCAGTGCGGATTGGCGGAGGGGTGTTTGCAAGGCAAGCGACCAACCTTGCTGTCAGATTTTATCAAGCCGACCATAGGGCCTCCGACAAGACTTAACGACTAATATCAACCGATATTAGCCGGGATCAACTGCTTAACGTGCCTTCCGAAGCACGGAGATGCTCGTGATAAACATCACTTCTATAATCGGAATGGTCACCCATCCAAACACGGCCGCGCCGTAAGTTGCTTAACTTCGGTATCAGTACCAAAGCGCTGCCATGCCACCACTGCGCTACGAGCACCTCTATATTATTAACGAACGGTGAAGTTGCTTTCAACTCGAGTGTAAAAGCAACTGGGTGAATCAACTTTTCTTTGTCCCAACGTGAAAAGTTGAGAGAAATAAAAAAGTTAAGGGGATCATGATTTTTACAAAAGATCCGTGTTCCTCAATTATTAATCAATCATATTCCAAGAAAGGGCACGAATTTTGATGTGTGGTTTACGAGTAAATTATCTCAGTCCAGCTAAGGACCTAAAAATCAGTCCCCTGGGTGACCGTTATTTTGACCAATAAAATAACAAAAAATCGGTACATAAATAACTGTCTTAGCAAGATCTATTTAATAACATTCTTAATCAGTTACCACATATTTATTAACTATTAAGACTTTTTTTATATACCTGAAAACTATGTCTCTTGAGTCACTAATCCAAAAACCAATCCTAAAAGTTCTTATAATTCTTTAGAAAATAGTCTCATAATAAAAATACTTCTTGGGCTAACTTATCTCATAAACCTTTAAAGTTCTACATAATATTTTTCGTGGTACAATACTTGTCAGTGAAATAAAACACAGAAATCTGCGCAAAAACAGGGGGACAATATGGTTTGTCAGGAGACAATATGTAACCCAAGAGACAATAATATGCAAATTAACAACAATTTTATCAAAAAGTTTTACAAGCATAACAAATGTATATGCCTTTCTTTGTAAGAAAAGACAGAAATCACAACCGTATCATCTTATTTCAAGGTTAAGCAGTACGTTTTGTCATTTCTCTACTTCAATTTGGGCTAACCTCAGTAGAGGATAAGCCTGAATAATATTATTGAATCAAGAGATCATTCTCGCTCAAGCTATTCATATAATGCAACTGGCAACTATCTAAGAGGCTCTTAATTATTTCGGAAAAACAGGTAGAGCATAAAGCTTCTGGGGTTTTGTGTCTTGTAATTGCCCTAAAACAGCTCGTCCTCCCGAATCTGAGCTGAAATGTAACACCTCTATCCCTTAAAAGGGATTTAAAGGAAATTTCCCTGTGCCTGATCACCTGAGTATCTGTCTCAGTGACTGAATACCTTCTGCTTCTTTGAAGTTAAGATTGGATGACCTTCCGGCTGAAATCCAATCTCAACTTCAGACAGTTAATCAAATCCATATCCTAAACATCAGCTAAAAACTTGAAATTATCTCCAACGTCAGCAATACTTCATTCCAAAGCAACTTCCTCAACTCTTTAAACTCAGGTTTGATATTGCATGGACTACATTATTATTTTGAGGACTTTGGATCTCCCAAATACCAACTGACTGTGTGGATTCGGAACCGAGCCACAAGAGTTGGGGGATGCTGAACTTAGTCAGCATAAGCTGCTTAAGCAGTTTAATGAATTTCGAAGCCAATCCGGCCCCTTTTCAGTATCCGAACACAAGATGTGAACATGGTTTCCACCCTAATGTCATAGTCATAACAGTTTTAAGCACCAGATGTTATCGATCTACATTTCTGATGCGTACAGCTAAGGAAACCAACTCTTGAATTGAGTGACAATTGCTTCGTCGAGTCTAGGTGGGACAAATGATCCAACTAAGTGGGTATAACTTCGACAACGAAAGTTCTAGATTGAAGATCTTTTATCAAAAGAGTTGAGTTCACCGGTGAGATGGGAAGACGACTTGCAACTTAACTGCTTGCAACTGGTCTCTATAGAAAACTATGGGAAGGTTTATTATTAGCAATGGATCTTTTTGTAAGTTTTCTCTTACAGCGCCTTTAAGTTTTGGCATGCGTGTATGATATAATTTCTCTGAGTAACAGATTACATTTATACTGAGTATAATCAAAAATTGGCTAAAATTACTAAGTATTATTGTAACAGGTATGGGTATAATATTTCAGACTTTATTATTTGGAGAAATAATAGTAAAACACTGTACATCCATCAGCTTTTAGGAAAGTTATGTGTTGAACTTTACTTAATGAGACGGCAAGATGGGATAAGAAAAACCACTATAATAAGGCTTTATATTGTTAAAACAATATTAAATTACAAGTTATTACAGCAAAAACTAATTATTTTATGATTAAATACACTTTATTGATACAATAACCGCGTTTTGTCTCTGGTGTTACCTCTATTTGTCTCTTGAGTCACCTAAATAGTGAGGAAGGGGACCAGTAACTCCAAAGACATTTAGCCTTTGAAAAAATATAAACACGCCATTAACCACCAATTCACCTTCATTCATATTCTCACGTGATATTAGATCATATTGCTTATTGCATTTTAGTTCATAGTACGAAAAATAAAAGAAATACTTGGGAAAATGCGTGGTTGCCAGCGGAACAGTAAACGTACACTTGGCGTCACCTCTGACGGCGGATGAACTTGCCGAGTAAATTATCAGTCGCGAGAATAACGGACATGGTCACGTGAGACCTAGACCGTTTTCTGATAGGTGCAAGCTTTAGTTGTGCCATTTTAAAACATAATACTTAATATAAGATAAGTAAGTCAGGGGACAACAAAATAACTGCACTCCGAGGGACACAATTTCAAAAGTCAAAATACCTAAAAAATCGTTAAACTTTTGGGACGTCTCTTTAAACACGTGAAACTATGGGCTTTGTTGATTGGGATGCCATATAAGATTTATCTGCTGTCATACAGTTTTTTCACACCAGACCTAAAAATTAGAGAGAAACTTGCCGTGGGGACAGCAGATTTTTGTATGGGAGCCCAAAATTGTCCCCTGGGTCACCTAGCCAAAAACGAAAAATTTAATTAAAATGTTTATCAAAAAAATATTTTCATATTTCTTAATGATCTAAGTATAAGTTTATTTCATAAAATATATTGAATTAAGTCATTTTTTCCTGAAAATTGCTTTTGAACACTTGGGACACGAAAAGACAAAGAAAAGTTGATTGACCCAACTTCGCCTTCGCCCTAAAATATGAGATCAAATCGTTTTCAGTGAAAATAAATATTTTAACAGCGTAAAGTAAAACATCATTATTTTTCAGAAAATCAGTTTTTTTCATATTTTATTTCTCCTAACATTTTTTTTATTATTAAAAAAAAATACAAATTAAAACATCCCTATGTATGTAATCGGCTACTTCCCTGTAAATTAATTGCCCTGTTCTTCGTTTTCTTCAATCTTAACCTCAATAAATAAAAAAATATTAGCTTTATTCAAAATTTCTTTAAAACTAGCGTGTAATAACAAAAGGTTTTTTCTACAAAAAGCTATTCATTTGTTTTTCTGAATCGGCCCTTTATATGTTTTTTTTTTATAAAAAAACGAAGTGACCTTACATATAAGTTTAAGCCAACCTTTTGGTATTGAAACTGTTGATAGCGATTGATGACTGATGACGAAAATGATGATACGAAGTTGATCATTCAATAATTTCTTTGACAAGTGTCGCTCATATCACACGAGTGTGAACGGAACGCTACGTGAGGACCGTATGCGCAATACAGATAAATGCAGAAAGGTCATCTCCATAATTGTATAGATCTTATCTGATTTAAAATAAACCAGTAGTTTTATCACTTCTTACGTAGTTCGTATTGATGAAGCTTAGTACGTATGTAATTTGTATGTTAAATTGATCAGTTTTGTTTAAATATGAAATTTTATTATATACGAAATCATTTGCAGATTAAACCAAATCATTTGCAGATTAAACCACTTAAAATAAGGGAAGACCTATTTTTTGCAATAACTCAAATGATAAATTGCTATTTTTTGACATACATAAAAATAAAAGCGATTTGTTTGTTAGTTTGTCATTGTTTCAACTTCCAATATCGATGGGTATGTGATAGAAAGAGTCATTTGAGGTATGCGTATGGCGTTAAAGATAAATTTTCAAGGAAATTAAAAAAATAACTAAAAAAAAGTGTTCATTTTATTCAGTACTGAAAATAGCAATGAGTGTGATCGCTGTGATGCTACCGCGCCATCATCCATTACTTCGGATGCGCACACGCAAGCCCGCCCCACCACCGGCTCAGTAGGTCGCCGGCAGCCGTACAGAGCGGACGCGTCGCTCATAACCAAACCGCGAGTGATTACCGCGCGTGATACATCCACATTACATGTGAATATTGCAACAAAGCCGCAAATCCTGATCTGAAGTGAGTGTGTTCGAGTTAAAGTTTGTATAAGCTTTCCAAATAAGTAATATGCAAATTGAGACGACGCGACCGGTCGGGCGAAAGTGTGTGCCGAACGTTTTGTATTGACGTTGCGCTAGTTTTCTTTTTACGATTATTCTTTTATTGATTTTTGTAATTTTTTAATTTCTTTTTGAGAAATGTAAAAAAAATTCGTTAATAGTTGTATTAGCAAAAACTGGTGACTTGACGTCACTCATTTCATTACTGTTTGGTGTGACGATTAGCATATTGCTCTTCAAACTTCAAAGTTCATTTCGTTCATGGGCGTACATAACTTAGTGTACGACGAACGTTAACTTATACCTACTCGCTAACGTGAAATAACACATGTTTCGTGCAAAACAATATTTTTCCTACAAAAATATACACGGTAAATGTACTTGTTTCCCTTTATGTACTTTATTTTAAGATTTCAATTCATCGAATAAATGGTTAATACTTTTTTTATACCAGAGTGTATATTTTTTATATTTATTTATTCATTTTTCAGGAGCTATAAATAAGGGTCTCATAATTAAAAGTAGCTTTTTAAAGTCTGTTGCGAATCAAAAAATATTAAAAAAATACAATACTTGAAAGAAAATAAACAAAATATTGTAAGAAAATTTTACGCTGTTCCAACATTGTCAATATACTATTGAGGTTTTAAACTGTTCCCACAATCTGTTTACTTGTGGTATGCGTAAACTTGATAAAGATATTTGTGTCAGCATAACAATTAAATATGTTTGGTTTGAATGCTGAGAACATTTCCTATCTAGACATCAATTTTATCATAACAACGAAATTGACTATTGCTAGAATTTTTTATTCAAGAATATAATCATGCAAATTAATTTAATTTTAGAGCTGAAGTTTTATTTTATGTAAATTGAACGTAGGTTCGGTATTGTTTTTATCCTTAAAATATGCAGTTTTAAATCAATAAAAGCCTATTTTTAGCATGTTCTTTAATTAAACGAAGTCAAATGACCTTAAGAACCTAATTTATTACTACTTCATGTAAAATCTATTTACAAAATTACGTTTTTTGTTGACAGTAGTACAGTAGAGAACGAGATGAAATAATCAATATTTTTATCAACCTGAAAATATTATTACTTGCATGGTAATTTCAAATAACTTTTGGAGGACTACCGTATGTAAATCAAGTTCTGTTGGAGTCCAAAAGTATAATGAGAACCGTATACTGTCAGATTCGGAAAAATGCAAGAGCACCTTTAGACCTTAGGGTAAATAATCCAAATTATTGGTCCAATGTGAGTAATAAAGTGACATATTTTATTCTTAAAAGATGAAATATGAAACCAAAAATTGCGCACGGGCGGGATTCGAACCAGCATCTTTCTGGCAATCCGGGCCAACTGCTCTTCCAATTGAGCTACCGTGCCGTCGGTCCGACCGCGCGAAATTCTTGGTCTCATTGATACGTCATTGCGTGACGTTAGCGCCATCTACCCGACTGTTTATGCAACAGCGGGCCAAGTAGTTATTCTTTACAGAATAAATTCAACTTGGAAATGATAACGCTTCGCTACTCAATGGTTTTCAAGTAAAAAAGTCAAGAAAGTCAAGAATTTCGCGCGGTCGGACCGACGGCACGGTAGCTCAATTGGAAGAGCAGTTGGCCCGGATTGCCAGAAAGATGCTGGTTCGAATCCCGCCCGTGCGCAATTTTTGGTTTCATATTTCATCTTTTAAGAATAAAATATGACACTGTGAGTGTTAAAAATATTGTAAAACCATTGAGTAGCGAAGCGTTATCATTTCCAAGTTGAATTTATTCTGTAAAGAATAACTACTTGGCCCGCTGTTGCATAAACAGTCGGGTAGATGGCGCTAACGTCACGCAATGACGTATCAATGAGACCAAGAATTTCGCGCGGTCGGACCGACGGCACGGTAGCTCAATTGGAAGAGCAGTTGGCCCGGATTGCCAGAAAGATGCTGGTTCGAATCCCGCCCGTGCGCAATTTTTGGTTTCATATTTCATCTTTTAAGAATAAAATATGACACTGTGAGTGTTAAAAATATTGTAAAACCATTGAGTAGCGAAGCGTTATCATTTCCAAGTTGAATTTATTCTGTAAAGAATAACTACTTGGCCCGCTGTTGCATAAACAGTCGGGTAGATGGCGCTAACGTCACGCAATGACGTATCAATGAGACCAAGAATTTCGCGCGGTCGGACCGACGGCACGGTAGCTCAATTGGAAGAGCAGTTGGCCCGGATTGCCAGAAAGATGCTGGTTCGAATCCCGCCCGTGCGCAATTTTTGGTTTCATATTTCATCTTTTAAGAATAAAATATGACACTGTGAGTGTTAAAAATATTGTAAAACCATTAATAAAGTGACCTTAAAACCATGTCGAAAGGCCCTTATTCATACACGCAATCTGTGTATGTGATGTGTTGAAACTGAATCACGAATAAAACGCAACGAACATCCTATTGCGACCATTTCCTTAAGAATTTGGCATTAATTAACTATTTCAATACATAGTAGTAAGTGTATAACGCATTATTAACCCCTACTAATGTTTATAAATGCGAAATTGTGTATGTGTTTCTGCCGTTCTCAAGTAAAACACTGCTAAATCGATTTTGATAAATTTTAACATAAAGATAATACCATCTGACCAAAAAGTTAAGATTCCGGAAATCATCCCTTATGGGTGTGAAAATAGGGATGAAGTTTTGCGCAGAAGAAGTTTGTCTGTATGTGCTTATAAATTAAGGACCGACAGTTTTGTGGCGGCTTTATAAAAGTCGACCTCATTAAAAGGCAAACAGATTTAAAATTCGTTAATGTTTATCATGACATGAATCATTGAACTCTTTGACAATGATAAGAAATACAAATGTTTCTTCAAGAACTGATCAAAGTATATTTTTATCTGATACGTAAAACTGTCACTAGACATTTCATAGATATTATCAACGCATGTTTTCTGATTAAATTTTGATAACAAGAAGAGACATCGCCTGTTGATACGTAATTTATCAATATTTATTATCAGACTCGCTTTCCCAATCAAGAGTTAACATCTTAACTAATCGTGAAATGGCTATACCCACCTTTGTGTCAGAAAATATATCTTTAAGAGAGGTGGAAAACCCCCCGGTTCTTTAACTGCGGTATGAAAGGCAAGAGATAAACCACCACACTATTTCCCCATAATTTGGAGTAGAAAAAACTCGACCGACAAGAGCCAAGCTCCTAGATTTGATAATGATCAATATCATTTGTGATATTCTGAGCCTGTTGATAAGCTGATTGTATCTTGTTGTCAAGTGGTCAAATTGTGTCAAAAATATGCTACCTGGTGACGCTACTAAAACCTCATTTAAAAGTTCATTGTAAAATGGGACCTATGTTTGTTAAAAAGAGGTACTTTTCCTCATCATTATCATAATTGTTAGTAATCGTTTTTTTCGTATGGTTTTGGTACAATCAATGGTATTTCAAAATTATTTTGACAGGCACCTTGCCTTTTACTCAAAATTTATATCCAATAGATCCACCAATCAATTCTTAGCTTTGTCAGCAGCATATAACTGTGCTGCACGCGTAAAATAATTTGATTTGTCAAAAGAATCAACAGATAGAAATCTTGTTCAAACCCATAGAAAGTAGTATAGTATAGAATGACAAACGCGGATTTTCAGCGTAACCAAAAAGTTACTTTACATGTGTGCGTTCAATAGTGATGTGTATCTTATGGTGGTCCAAGTTTTATCGACGAGGTTACGATAAATCATGTAAATTGAAACAAAAATAATTAAATTAATGCACTTTTAATTACATAATACTTTCTATTTGATAAACAAGACAACCTCATTTTTGTTAAATTACATATTTATTTATATATGTATGAAGACATTCTAGAAACACTTATACACGTTCCAACATAGACCTTACCACAGCACAGCTTCGGGACAGTTGTGTGGGCCAGTGCTGAGAAGAAGCTGTGCAAGAATTACGGTTACCTAAAAAAAACAGTCAAAAAATTTATCGATACTGATGACGTCATCATTTAGTCAAGCCCTAGTGTAAAGAAACGGTTTCTTATTTTACTGAAAATACCTGAATTAATCTATTGGAAACTTTGATATATGGCTGCAAATCACAAAGGAAGTCCTAAATTTACTGTACAATTTGGCATCGGAGTCGATTTCACTCACAAATTTTATAAAATTTGGATTTCAATTTTTTATCAATGATTCATATTTACTGGTGGAAAGTATGATTTTCGGGATTGTATCCTCGGCGCAATTCACAGTTGCTGAAAGCACAAGTCATTTCATCTGAAATTGTTTAACAAAACTTAAATTATAATTATATCCATTCATAATTTTTCAAAAATTCCAACGACGGAAAC
The DNA here is from genome assembly GCA_963584085.1 of Pyrausta aurata. NCBI lineage: Eukaryota > Metazoa > Arthropoda > Insecta > Lepidoptera > Crambidae > Pyrausta > Pyrausta aurata. The sequence continues at coordinate 3,537,537 of OY757282.1, read as the reverse complement.
TTGACGTATCCACTAAATCCATTATTTCTTAGAAAACGGTCTCGCTGTCATAAGGTCTTTCGCTGTCAAATCCTATAGAATTTCACTAAGTAGCACGCTCTTTTTAAAGCGAAGATTTTTTCTTTCTCTATGTTCAAACCAGTTAGGTATTCAGAGGTCTTACAAACTGAACTGATCCCATTCCTCAGCTTAGAAAGGTGACTCTACTGAAGGTCGTGTATTGTATAAGCTATAAACTAACTGTTATCGACAGGGTCAGCACAGATCATATCAATAGAGAAAAATAAATAATGATAAGTTGTATATTTAGATCGCGTCACGAACATACGTCATGGAGCCATTTCTTAATTACTGCCATTTGGCGGGGATTTGTGGGAAAAGCGTCATTATTATTAAGTAATGACTTTTCATCATCAGTAATAGGGCTAGTTATTGTAGTTTTATCATCAACTAATAAATTGTGGCAATCCCAAATTGTCATAAGAACAAGATAAGATTGTTTAAAATTTTCTTAAATTCTGTTATCCTGTTTAGCACTGGAAATAGGTTGTTATCTTGCAAATATAACATTTTTTATTTCTTTACCTTTGATTAGTCTCTTTATAGATTACCATAACTACTCAGATTTCAAATGCTTCCTTCATTTTGACTTGTATAACGATTTATATTTCTGTCTTTTGATTCACAATTCAATTACGACACGGCCAAACGTTAGTGCACCATAGATTACAACTGAGCATATTATCTCGATCAGACCGTGATCAAGTCAAAATCCGAATTATTATATCTGGCAGAGAATGCTTTTAGCATTAAGTCCACCTTTGTACACTATGATTTGTGCAATAAAGTCTTTAAATAAAAAAAAAAAATATTTGGTTTTGAAGTTTACGCGAATACTACTCATTGATTAAAATAGTTAAGGAATTGATTTCGCGCACATTTTGAAACTTCAAGCGTTTAATTATAAATAAATAATGTGCGAAATCAATTCGTTAAGTGGTTTACGCCCGTTCCCTATATCCATGTTATCTTTTCAGTTGCCCTACTGGAGATAGAAATGGTTATCTACCTTTCGATTATTTGTGTTATGTCCCTAGAAACCTTTAGGCGAGGTAGTCATATCTTCGGTAGAGGACAGCTATCTATGTAACATACCTTTGGACATAGGGAGCGGCCGTTAATCAACATAAAGATGTCTCTCCATCAACTCGAACTATCCCTAGCACAGCCCTACTAGTGATCGTATACATGCGTACACAGGAACGGAAGCCCCATTGTCCAGGATGTCACTTCGGTCCACAAATGGGTCACTATACTCTCATTGTCCAGTAGATATTCGCGAATATTTGCTAGTCTATTCGGTGGCATAGGAACATGATTGAGTTCTGAAAATTGAAGGTCTATAAATCTAAAAACATCATTATCATTATCAGGTCTTGATGTTATGACGTTTACGACGATCACTCGTTGGAGTAGGCGGTTATTTTTCTGGTAACTACCTAAGAGGTCCCGGGTTTGAGTTCGAGGTCGAGTCGAAATTTAACAGCTTGGAGTCAGGAAGTTGGAGGTGGTGACACCCTCGTGCCTCGGAAAAGCACGTTAAGTCGTTTTGGTCATGTGCCTGATCTCTCATCGGTCATGTCGGAGCCGTCTCACCGAATTAATGAGAGTGAAGGAACAGGAGAGTGCACTTGTGTATAGCGCACACATCCGTGCACTATAATATCTCCTGCGTACCTGGCCTATCCCTGTTGAGAGGGGTTACCGAAAATCGGTAGAAGAAGAATATTAATGTTTTAATAACCAAGTGGTTAGCAGGACAGTTATGTATGCCAAAGAGGCAGGTTCTATCCACGCCGCAGGCTGCAGTTGGTTTATATCTAATCTTAAAATAGCAATAAGTGCTTATCATATTTACAATCAAAGGTCGAAAAAGCAAGGACCGACTGGATAGTCTTCAAAATGACATTAAAATACTGATAGCTATCTATCAGATATTGGGTCTAATGACATTTTATTTACATTGTTTGCTATTTACAAACTGTTTGACCTGTTAAGGTCATCATGAGTATCTCTGTGAGTCCTTATTCTTATTACTGGGGAAAAAACGCAATTAGTTTTTTTTTCTAATGATGGAATTACTTAATATGCATCTGTCTGTCATTGGCGTCGTATAGACCGAAAGTGGGCAGTGTCCTTTCGATCTTTTGCGATGGATTTTGCCGACAAAAAGGCTTAGCGCAGTGATTTATAAATTCCAAAATCCTGTATGCAAAAAAAGAAAATTAATTTATTTCTGTACGTAGACTCACTAGGAGCACTTATACATCAAATCAACTAGTTTAGAGCCTGATTTTTGTATTGAGCTCTTCAAGGTTGAATTCGTTTGTGAGACATTAATTCGGTTGTCTTGTGAATACGTTTCAAGAACATGTTCTACAATTATCGCCACGACTTTTGCGTTTTCTACTAGTTTTTCTAACATCTATTATGTTATTCATATCGGAAAACGCGCGTCACCTTTGACATGCGCTTGACGTAGTGTAGTACTAGTGCCTGCGCCGGCGTCGAAAACAACGTGTTGCTGTATCATTCGGCTTCTGTCATAGATGATGATGAGTCTGTATGTGGTTAAGATTTGGAACAAACATTCGAATCACAATCCTGCTCCTTTATTAGCTACAAGCTGTGCCTGCGACTTCGTCCGCGTGGAATAGTGACTTTTCATCCCCTTACAACCCTATTTTCGCATCAAAAAATATCCTAAACCTTTTCTCAGGCCCTAGATTATGCGTGTGCCAAGTTTCATGTAAATCGGTTCAGAAGTGATGACGTGAAAGCGCGACAAACAGACAGAGTTACTTTCACATTTATAATATTAAAGTAAGGATTACCACTTATAGCAAACCCTATGCTCAAAAGCAACTATGTGAGGCAAGGAATCGAACCCTGTGACTTACGCTATCCGGGCGCATGCTTACCACTCGGCCACCGACTCATTGGCAAACCATTAAATTTTATAAGGGTTTATTTTACTAGGATTTAATAGGACGCGTCACCTCATCAATGTTGCGAGATTACTTTCTCAACACAGGCTTACCTATGTGTCGATGGCCGAGTGGTATAGGCATGCGTCCGGATAGCGTAAAGACACAGGGTTCGATTCCTTGTCTGACAAAGTTACTTTTTACAATGTATTGTAAATTTGACAGTATACAAACTAATCCCATAATAAGTCAAACGGTTTTTTAAACCTGTTTTAGCTTTTACACTATTTTGTCTCATTCTTTCTTGGCGCTGTCATCATTTGACAGAAAGTGACAAAACAATCTCATAGCTTAAATAGGTTTAATAAACAGTTTGAGTTGGGGTTAGTTTGTATACTGACAAAACACTATAAAAGCAATAATAAAATAAAGTGTAATAGGTTTGACAAAACAATGTAAATGTCCATATTATTTTCATCTTTAACAAGAACTTTTTGGTTTCTTTATCAATTCCAAGAAATACACCTGTAGACACTGTAGATGCTCTGATATCATTGACTACTTGAATTGACTAGAAACTAGATAACCAATGATAATACTGTTGTAGTAACGCTATATTCAATTGCTATAATATTTATAATACTTATTCTAGATAGATAAAAGAATATTGGTGTAAATTAGATTACTTACATAAGTCTCATGTGATATAAATAAAGATATCAAATCGATTTTCCTACTTTATATAGGATGTAAACTCGTCAACAATAAAATACTAATATAATTTTATTTTAATTTTAAATAATAAAAAAGTCAACGCCTGACCCATAACTAACTATAAATTATGATATTTTGATGATTTATTATTGGTCTCATGCTACAGTCGTACCCTAAGGTAATTAATAAATAACTAAATGCATTTTTTAGAATAATTTTATTCAATTATTGTAAGTAATAATACTGACAGTTGTATCTACCTACTTAAGGCCAATTCAAGGCCAAGAAACACTTAATGCACACTTCATAATAAATAAGGTTATCATTACGATATTTATCTGATTTTATCTATAAACGTTTCCGTTTACAGAAGCTTTGCACTTTTTTTACCTAGGTTCCCAATCAAAAATCTATGTAAATAGTATACTATATCAAGTTTCGTATACAAGCACTCATTTTTCTTTTCAACCTTTTAAGTAATTCAAATTTTATTGCTAAACATAAAAATAATAAGAAAATTTACAATTTATATCTCATCGAACGATTAATGTCCTTTCAAGCCCCCTTACTCTGGACACAAAACCCGATCCAATGAATATAGCCATCCCTGTCACACGCATACATGGCCTGGTATGAGTGACAAGGATGGCTATAACCATTGGATCGGATTTTGTGTCCAGAGTACGGCCTCAGGCATTTCATAGTTCGATGGGTTGTTCTGATTGGTTGGTGAGGTACTCCCTACTTAAACACTGAACTCAATTTTGCGAACATCTTTAACGCTATTTATTAAACTACTAGCGGTCCCAGCGAACTTTGTTTCGCCCCGGCCCCGTCCCGCCCCAGCCCCAGCCCCGTCTAACGGGATAAAAATTATCCTATGTCCTTCTCCTGGCTCTAACCTACCTCCCTGCCAATTTTCAGCTAAATCGGTTCAGCCGTTCTTGAGTTATAAGTGGAGTAACTAACACGACTTTCTTTTATATAGATAGATATATTAACTATCTCCACATTAGCATCTACATTTAACTTAAGTCCAATAATAAGAGTTTTTTAACTGTTTAATCAACGTAACCAATTAGATTATCTAAGTGCCCGTTCACAACGAAAGCTCGAGTCACTCTGCCCCGTGATACCACCCACTAAAACGTATTTCTCACGATTTCACAAAGACATTATTCGGCAACGGAAATATTAGAGCTCACACACAGAGCCAAGTAACTTTTAGTATAAACAAATGTTCAATGAAACAAAGCGCCCTTCAGTAATTATGGTGTGACTCGTAGAATCCGAAACTCTATCCCTATGTTATCGTTCACAGTTCTTATAAAATAGGCCCGTCGTAGAACAAAGCTCGCCGTTATCCCTTCGTCAGCGCGTACACGGTGACTCGGTTGCCAACAATTTTATATTTTATCAGTCAATAAAAAGTTATATTCTTCGATTAATAAGTTTCCAAAAAACCGGCCAAATGCGCGCGCACTGAGGGTTCCGTGTCAACTTTAACTGAATTAGGGATTCTTACTTCCACTTAGCAAAAATACCACAATATTTTGTTGACCGCAAATATAACTTTGTTTTTCATAGTGTTTGTATGAAAGACAAAGTTATATTTGCGGTTGATAAAAATGTGCAATATCTCAAAAACTGCTAGTTCGATTTCGCTCAAACCAATTTTCGTTGAAAGTTTATGTTGAGAACTTGAGATCTACATTACATATTTTTTCAAAATTTTCACTTCCTTAGTTCAAAAGTTAGATGGGGGGGGACGCCTTTTTTACCACTTTGGAAGCGTCTATATCTCAAACGTTAGACTTTTAGAAAAAATGGTTTTAGAAACCTCAATGTCATTTTGAAAGACCTACCTATCCATAGACACCCCACACGTATAGGTTTGAGTAAAAAAAATTTTTTTGGTTTTAGTTTCATGTATGGGAGCCACCCCTATAATATCATTTTTTCAAATTTTTTTGTACCTGAATCGGAAAGCAGTAAAGAAGATACACCTACCTACCAAGTTTCAGCGGTGTGATGCTAATAGTTTCAGAATAAAGTGGCTGTGACATACGGACGGACAGACAGACAGACTTGACGAAACCGTTTTTTGCCATTCGGCTACGGAACCCTTGCTGTCAGACTTTATCAAGCCGCCCGTAGGGCCCCTGCTAGGCTTAACGACTAATATCAAACTAATATTAAACTTGCCTTGCAAACATCCCTCCGCCAATCCGCACTGAGCCCGCGTGGTGGAGTATGGCTCATACTACCTCACATTTGAGGTAAGGCCTTTGCGCAGCAGTGGGATGCTTACAGGCTAACTTAACTTTTTACTTTTTTTTTACTACTATTATGATGACAAAAGATGTACGCGGCATTAAGATGAAAACAAAAAATATTAGTAGGTACCCGAGCTCTGTGATTTGCATTTAAAATTGTCCGTTGACGTCAAGTTAAAAACCAATGTATATTTATTTGGTAAATATATTCTTATTTTAAATTTATTTGTAAAGGCAACTGCTCACAAATTTGTAAAGGAAACTGCTCACAGTTACATTTTATCTGTTCAAACTTTCATAACCAGTTTCGATATTTTTTTCACATTTGTTGATTGAACCTTGTGAACAGGCACAGATTTTTGTAACCAAATTTTTCATGAGTTTTCTTCCGAAAGGAGTATGGCTAATTTGGTACATATGTGCTCATAGAAAAATAAATGGTTTGGCTTCGTTCTCCTAACCCAATACGACATTCAACAGTCCAGTTTGTCGACCTTTCCGTCTATTGCAATACATAATTAACAACTTAACTAATTTGAATGTGTAGGAATAATCACGGCAGTGATTTTACAAAAGTCATGTTGTACTATCGTGGGTGCTCAATACTTTGTTGTTTTATTGTTATAATTATAAATATTAAAATTGTTTCACACTTGGGACTCGTGTCAAAAGGGTTTGTGTTTCGCGCTTGTGTAAAAAGTGGGACGCTGCTGCTATTCAATAAATTGTTTGCAACAAAATTGTCACGGAATAATGGTCAACCAGCAAAAAAACAGTTAATTTTACTTCTCTTACTTTATTCCTTAAGGTTGTAATATTATTTAGGTAATTAATGACTGATTTCTAAATCAAATAGATAGAGAAAAGCTTCATAAAAGTGCTGTAAGTTGTGTTAATGAATTATATGATAACGATGGAATTGGAGGGTCCATTTATTTGTTGTAACAAGCATAACTTACCTTATAAATTGCACTTGTAAAAAGCAACCGTGACTCTGTGACAGACGAGGAATCGAACCCTGTGTCTGTGCCGAGTGGTATAGGCATACGCCCGGATTGCGTAAGACACAGGGTTCGATTCCTCGTCTGTCACAGAGTCACGGTTGTTATTTACTAGTGCAATTTATATTCTTATTGTATAGTGACAAAACACTATAAAAACAAAAATCTACTATAAGTTACGTTTTTAAATGCGAAAAGAAGATTTAATTATGCATCAGTTTTCTGCAAATGGGCCCTTTTTGTTGCTCCAAAAAAGGGCCCAAACTAAAAATGTCGTCAACACAAACCATCCAACCATTTCTCTGCTTTTAACCTGTCGCGCTAAAACTCGTCGAGTGAGCCGCGCCGTCGACTCGCGCGCAAGGTCGCGGCCCCAACGCTTGTATGTGGCGCGGTCGTTCATCCCAAATGTACATTATCAGATCCGATATCAGCCCCCTTAGGCTGCGTTTCCACCAGAGATGTGCGAGGATGCGTAGCTAGGGATGTGTTTGTAAAGAACCAATAGAATCGCTTCATTTACCTCGCCTCGGTCAGCACAGCTCTGGTGGAAACGGCTCAGCGGAGCTAGGTTTTTGCGCATACAAAACAAGCGAGGGATGTGTGCGAGGGATGTGTACGAGGGATGTGTGCGAGGGATGTGTACGAGGGATGTGTACGAGGGATGTGTACGAGGGATGTGTGCGAGGAATGTGTGCGAGGGATGTGTTGCGAAGTTTGCGCATACTGTACCAGCCAGTCCATAGACGGAGTTTGTTGGAAGTAGAAGTGCGCAAAATAGATATGGATAATTGGAAAAGAAGATACTTTTATATTTAACAATTTGCGATGAAGAAATGGAAGCAGAAGATACGCAGTTTATTAGTTCTATAATTTTGAACAATAGAAGAACACACAGCTTTTAAGTGTTTCGAGAAATGAACAGAAATATGATTTTTTATATACAAAAAAATATTACTTATTTTTTTTACTACGATGTAGTCGTGGTAGGATGATATACATATATTTTTTGTCATATAGCATCAATGTCCATTTTTTATTTATTTGGAACCACTGTGAGGCGTTCACGTTACTCCGCTCCCACTACACCGCACCCCCGTCGACACATTTCACAGCTTCGCAACGCATCCTCGCACCACACATTAATACGCATTTTCACAGCTCCGCTACACATCCTTGTAGGCACATTTTCACCGCACAGCTTTGGTGGAAACACCCACACATTTTCACAGCACAGCTAGACATCCTCGTACGACACATTTCCATCGCACATCTCTGGTGGAAACGCAGCCTTACTCTGGGCACAAAACCCGATCCAATGAATATAGCTATCCCTGTCACACGCGTACACAGCCTGGTATGAGTGACAGGGATGGCTATAACCATTGGATCCGATTTTGTGTCCAGAGTAAGGCCTCAGGGAAGGGACCGTGCGATGGGTTTAAAATTGTGCAAATGGTGATAACAGTCCGCCAAATAGTATTTGTCTTTGCTGTGACTGAGTTTTTGTTGGTGAATCTGTTCGTTAATGGCGCTAATGCGCTAATTTATATACAGGGTGGATCAAACAGACGTCCATTTTTTTTTGATTCCTTACATTCAGTACCAGGGGACCAGGAGTGTACGTTTTTGTATGGAAAAATTTAGTTCGGCTAGTGACCGCTAGGGGCGCTGTGCAATTTTCCATAGACTTTTTTATACGTAGTCGCTAGCGAGTAAAATGGTTAAGGTACTGGGCTTTCCAAATATACCATGTATTTTAGCCGAATTTGCGTGGTTTTCGGAATATTACTTTTTTCGTAAATAGAGAAATTTCAAACAATTTATTCCTCCACTTTGTATGGTGTTTTGTGACGTTTATTTATAGATGTCACTGTTTGGGCCATTCTGTATAAAATTGTTATCGTTTGTGGTTTTTCGAAACGGTGACGTGAGTTTTAAAATATCGACGGAGTTATTGACAAAGGTTGAAAAAATATATTTCAACTTGAAATATATTTTTTTTACTTTTTGTTGTTGACAATTTTGCTTTTGCTGATCAAAAGGAGACTGACCAAACTACTATCACATAGTGGTACAAAAAAGCAACATCAAATTTAAAGAAAAAAACTTAAAATATACAACTAACCTAGTGAAATGGCTTAAGTTGGCAATGCCAGAAACTAGGCTAAACTAAACACAATATCTAGGGCACCTGATTTTACTTATTTTGCTGTGTTGATCGACCGATGGAATCTAGAACTGGCTTGAAAAATCAGGCCAAGCACCATTGGCTCTATCTGACTGCAAGGGATGAGGGCTTTGAGATATGATATTGTAGGGAATATCTGAATAACTAACCGTCCCGCCCCGGCCCCTTCTTAAATTTTCTAATATTCCGCGCCATCTTCTTATTTTTTTCTTTCATAAGAACCTTCTAAAAAAAACAGGCACAACAAAAAATAATAACAGAACTCGGTCTAGCTGTTCACGCGTGATGACGTGATCAAGGGAAATAAGGATTCTATTTATTCTTTTATTTCTTTATTTTTATTCTTTTATTCTTTATTTTATTTGGTATTCATAATGTATTTTTATTTTTGCTTGGTTGAGAAGACGTGATATGGGCATGATCCGAAATATATTTTTTTATTTTTTTATTAATGTATGGACTTATAAACACCGATTGATATTGATAAAAAAATACGAGTAAATATATGAATAACTGATAAAAACAGTGGTGACAAATGCACTGAAAATAAAAATTGCAAACGTTAGGTGAATTAAATACTTCAATGCTGACTCAGTCGCAAATAAATAAAAATGCAGTTATTTGCGAACCATTGTCCTATCTTAGATCAATTAAACAGTAAAATTCAACATTCTCATTGGAATCGTAATATCTTTTCCTCATGTACTATCTTCAACATTTGCAGAGATCCAAATATTGCTAATTATTTTTCGATACATTTGTGCATGGAAAATAAGCCTTTACAACAGAATAGTGTTACACCATTAATTATTTTCTCTCATCGACTTGTGATCGTCATATTCGTTATCCTAAAGGCCCATTTAAATCAGACGAGCGAATGCAGGATCGCACTGGATGCAGACCGCTCACAACCGGTCGTTGTGGAAAGCCGTGGGGGAGGCCTATGTTCAGCAGTGGACGTCCTTCGGCTGATAATGATGATGATGATCAGCGAATGCTCATTCTATCCCCACTTCATTAAATTCTTCTACTCAGAGCATTCGTTCGTTGTTCTATTGCGTTCTATAGAATATTCTAAGAACGCTCTCTCGATATTTTGGTGTGAAACGCTGAAATCGAGTTTCCTTTTAGAAAAAAAAACAAGAAATAATGTTCTTGTTCTAGCTCTAGTTCTTTCTTCGTTTGGTCTGAACCGACCTTAATAAAATCTCTACATACAATGACGTAATACTTATCAAGGGCGAGCCCAATCGCGTTATGCAACGAAAACGGTTGTTCGTTCATCTCTGACCGTGGCATTAGTTTTTATCGCGACGCATGCGCCGATCCGACGAATAAGGGCTTATAAATACTAAGTACTCTGTGTTATAGACTGACCACGTGCAGTTTGGTTAAAAGTAATCTAGTTTTTTTCATAATTTATCGCAAGATGTGTCCCCTGTATTAGTCTATGATCAGAGTGACAGTCAAAATTACTTGCGACTTTAGAGGTAATAGTTTTTTAAATCTTTTTCTGATTTTTTTACAACGAATGGGTTTAAAAATCTTACATAAAGATTTGATATGAAAATAAATATTTTTCGTAAGTACTGCATAACATTATAAATTGCACTTGTAAAAAGACAACTGTGAACCTGTGACTGTGTCCTCGTCTGTCACAGGTTCACAGTTGTCTTTTTACAAGTGCAATTTATATTAAGTTTGTATGGTGACAAAACACTATAAAAACAAAAATAAACTATGCATAATATTAACTGTATGTGTATTTGAGTATTGGATGAATAAAATTATCTCGAAGATTTTATGGCCACTAATCATTCATCAGTCATTTGCGAAATACCGCTATCTATCTTACAACCTGTTATACGTTGGAATTATATTCTTTATGAATTATTTTTAAATCAGCGCTGATAACATGAACAGAACTCTTTATTTATAATATCGTACCTAATAGTTGTTATCCTTGTTAACATTTATTTTATGAATTAAGGAAAAAAATGAACGGATTCTTGTTTAAACTTTTTGTGCGGTTACAATATGTATTTATTTTCATCAGCCATCTTTTATTGTGAATAAACCCTCTGGTTATTACTTCCTAAGTTCAATGGTTAAAAGTGTTTTTAAACGCTCAGTGTTCTATTTATATTCTTATGAAATAAAAATGATAAACCAAAAAATTGCATCCCGCCCGTGCGTAATTTATGGTGTCATAAAAGAACTTTCAAAATTTTTTTTACCCTATAATTTTACTTACCCTAGCCAAAAGTTACTGTATCAAAAAACGCACAATTCTTACACCTGACAAGTCATAGCGGTAAAAAATAAACAGGCTCTCTCATTACCGCTAACCGCGTGTCGATCGCGCGATGCCGTGCCACCGGCGCTGACCAATCGGCGCTCGCGGCGAAAGTGATCGGCCAATCACAGCAGCCCTCGCCACGCGCGCGCTTTTTTCGTAAACTTTTTGGCCAGAGGGATTTTATGATGGTGATTTTCATAATCTGGTTCTGATTTGAAAATAAGTTCTAGCTAACAAATAACTTTAGACTGAACAAGCATTTAATAATTAACTTAAAAATAAATTAACACAATAACAATTTATCTTTCGACTGATAATATGTTGAAAACAAAAACAAAAAACTGATTTATTATCAGTTTTAATTATGATGATGATTTTTAATCTTTTTGATAAAATCGAAACAATTTGTGACTAAACAAATCCAAAAATCACCAATTACCGAACGAAATCATTAGAATATTATAATCTCATTATCGTTTAGAGGCCTTACTCTGAACACAAAACCCGATCCAATGAATATAGCCAACCCTGTCACACGCATACACGGCCTGGTATGAGTGACAAGGATGGCTATATTCATTGGATCGGGTTTTGTGTCTAGAGTAAGTCCACAGATATGCTTGCACATCGTGACGTCAATTTAAATAATGACGAATAAATAACTAATTGGCAGTATCGCGTGAATCGCGCCAATTTTTACGCTCTGTCATTTTTTTTTTCTATTCAAGATGCATGTTTTGGCACGCGACCACTGATATATTGGCTACTTAAGTTTAAAAAGTAATTATTGTCTACATCTGTGTCAAGTCCATTGTGTTCAGCTTGTTAATTAATGAGTATAATAGGAAACTCTTATGTATTTCAAATTACCGTCACTCATAGAGTTTTATTATGCTGACAAAGAGTTATTTACTCTAAATCGATTTTGTAGCTTCCAATACTAACTTTGTCCGTATATCTATAAAATAATCCGTATGAATGATTAAAAAAAACAAATATGTTAGTATTTTACAAATTATTATTATTATTAAGAGCCTGCGGTGTCCCACTGCAGGGCAAAGGCCTCCCTACCCTTTTTCCAAATGCAAATATATTTATTTGCTATTAAGTATGCATTTGTATTTGATTAAGAATTTAAAATATTAAGGACTATCTAAGTTTGGTTGTAGGCCAATCTAAACAAAATCTGAATAACTTATCATTATTTCAGCTGCTTTAGGTAGACCGCGAAATTGAGACTTCGCCTGCAATGAAGCGGTTTACCTATAATAATGTGTGCGGCAAATATTAATTGTACTTTTTCTTTTTTTCCAGAAATAAAAGTCATATGACGCGAGACCAACACAACTAAACACAAAATGTCATCCAAAGCTATATACGAGGCCACTGGCAAAGAACTCATCAACAGGTAATTATTTAATATTATTTAAACTTTAAATAAGTCAATGATATAAATTTGTATTTTTAAACTGCAACTGTTTCTCGGTTGCTTTTTGCAAGTGCAATTTATAAAATTTAGGAATCGATCGACAATTTAACATCAAAAGATCGCCACAAAATTTGTTTGTAGTCCACAAACAAATTACAAAAAAAGCACTGAGAAACTGACAGACCTGACCGATGTTTGGTGATACGCCTATTTATAATTGCTTACGTGAACTTTTGAATATCTATAATGGTAACACTGACTTGTACGGGCAGCAATGACGTTTTCAAAGTGTCATCTGCAGTTGCATTTTACACACAAGATATTTTTTAAATTAAATAGTAAATTGATTTTATTTGATGATATTATTTTTAAAAGTTACAAAAAGATTGTTTACAATCTTGGACTAGCAAAGATGAATGGAGTTTAGAAGTCGTCGATGTTGTCTATCAAATAAATAAAAAACTGCATCCTTAAACTTAGATTAAAGTAAAATAGCGGTAGATACGGCATGTCATACTAATGGTCAGCTAAAAAATGGCACTACACATTCCTTACGTCACACGTCTTATAAATGTCACCCGCACACGCAATCCAATGGAAATTAGGCGACGGGGGCCTGATTTTAGCGGTCCACTTTCGAGTGGCGCGTCACCTATCTTCCGCTATTTTACTTTAATCAAAGTCCTTACAAGATGAAATAAGCTGTTGCATAAACAGACAGGTAGATGGCGCTAACGTCACGCAATGACGTATCCCTAAGAGACCGAGAACTGGAAGAGTAGTTGGCCCGCTAAGCCAGAAAGATGCTGGTTCGAGTCCCGCCCGTGCGCAATTTTTGGTTTCTTATTTCATCTTTTATGAATTCAAATATGACACTGTGATTTTTAAAAACATTCTAAACCAGAACAGTACATGATTTTTGTATTAGGGTTCCGTAGCCGAATGGCAAAAAACGGTACCCTTATAGTTTCGTCAAGTCTGTCTGTCTGTCTGTCTGTCCGTATGCATGTCACAGCTACTTTATTCTGAAACTATTAGCATCACATAGCTGAAACTTGGTAAGTAAGTGTATCTTGTTTACCGCTTTCCGATTCCGATACAAAAAGTATGAAAAAATAATATTTAAGGTCTAAGGTTTGAGATATAGACGCTTTCAAAGTGGTAAAATGGGCGCCCCCCCCCCCCCACCCATCTAACTTTTGAACCAAGAAAGTAAATTTTTGAAAAAAATATATGATGTAGATCTTAATAAAATCATACAACGAAAATTGGTTTGAAAGAGATCGGACCAGTAGTTTTTGAGATATAGTAAATTTTTATCAACCGCAAATATAACTTTGTCTTTCATACAAACACTATGAAAAACAAAGTTAAAAAATATTGTGGTAAGTTGACCCCGAATTCAGTTTAAGGGTGGTACGGAACCCTCAGTGCGCGGGTCCGACTTGCGCTTGGCCGGTTTTTTAAAAATCTCTTTATCTATGGTTTCCAGACACATATCATCGGGCACAGCGCTCGTGCCGTGCAGGTTCGCTACCTTCGAACAGAACACTGTCTGGGAGGATGAGCTCGGAAAGAACCCGTGGCTCTCGAAAGAGGTAAGAAAATGAATCCTTGTCAGGCTCATTTGCACCGTATTATTTTAGTGCGTTTGATTTGGTGGTTAGCGCTCCTGACTATTGAGCCAGCGGTCGTGGGTTCGAATCCCGCAAAGGGCAGTAAAACTTTGTGGATTAATTTAGCATATGGACTGTACTGTCGCATTAGTTAAATCCTGTAATGATAGTATAAGTTTAATTAATAAATACAAAAAAAATATGAGCACGAACATTTGTACCCAGTTCATGGGTGTTCTTTATATGAATTTAACTTCTTATTTATGGAAGACGCCCCCGTCATAATCGTAGTCTGGTACTTTATAACATAAGGAAGAAAATTCTCTACATCAAAACCAGACAATGGGTGTGAAGTCTGGCGCATATTCATTTTTAACTACTGGCCCCACCGACCTTCGTTTCGCCCCCAGTCCCGTAATTTTAATAGTTATTTTCTAAGTCCGGACGAATCTAACAAAGTGAAAATCATGAGAATCGGTCTACCCGGTCAATTTTCTTAATTTTTTATTTCATAAGATCCTTCTTCTAACCATAACAAACACAACAAAAAAATAACTAGCAAAATCGGTCCAGCAGTTCACGTGTGATATCGTGACTAAGGCAAATAGGATTCATTTTTTTATATAATTAAGAAATGCACAGTTTTCTTCAGTGACGGATAGTAGAGGTAACTAGGACCTAAAAAAAACACGTGTTTTCATATTACCAAGTCTTTTCTCTTTCTCTTCAGCAACTAGTAGTAAAACCCGACCAGCTGATCAAGCGGCGCGGCAAGCTCGGGCTAGTCGGCGTGAACAAGACGGCGGTGGAGGTGCGCCGGTGGTTAGGCGAGCACATGGGCAAGGAGCAGCGCATCGGCGCCGCCGCGGGCAAGCTGAGGCACTTCATCATCGAGCCCTTCATCAAGCACGAGCCAGTAAGTGTCCCACTGACAAATCTGTAGACCAGTGGCTACACCTTCCCACTTTCCCTGAGAACGGACTGATGTATGAGCGAAACAGAAGTTAAACCAGTAGTGAGTGTGAGCAAGACAGCTGCGATGTTGGCGATAACTTACAACAGCTGATGAAGCTCGGGCCCTTTATCAGGCACGAGCCAGTATGTGTCCCACTGTCATCTACAGAAATCCCAGATCATCAGACTTCACAGCAGTCAGCAGCAAAGCCAAACATCCTCCCACTCTACACTATCTCCTAGGATGTACCTGCTAGATGTAGCAGGTGATGATGATGATGATCAGACCATGGAAGGGTTTTCTAATCAGCATCATAAAGCCGACTCTTATAGGCTACTTTACTAGCCCTTCATCAGGCATGAGCCAGTAAGTGTCCCACTGTCACCTACAGAAAGCCCAGATCATCAGACATCGCAGCAGTCAGCAAGAAAGCCAAACATCCTCCTAGAATGTTCCTGCTACTTCATCAGATCATAAGAGGGTTTTCTAATAATTATCATATAGCCTATTCTCATAAGCTACTCTACTACCTAGGAATCTGTAGACCAGTGGCTACACCTTCCCATATGAGCGAAACAGTACTTAAACCAGTAGTGAGTGTAAGCAAGACAGCTGCGATGTTGGCGATAACTTGCAACAGCTGATGAAGCTCGGGCTGATTGTGAACAAGTACTGTGTGAGTGAGATAGCAGCAAAGATCAGTAGTGAGCCCTTCATCAGGCACGAGCCAGTAAGTGTCCCCCTGTCACCCACAGCCCACATAATCAGAATTCACACCAGTGAGCAACATCCTCCCACAAAAAGCCAAACATCCTCCCACTCTACACTATCTTCTAGAATGTTCCTGCTAGACGTAGCAGGTGATGATGATGATGATGATCAGACCATGGGAGGGTTTTCTAATCAGCAGCATAAGGCCTACTCTCATAAGCAACCCGACTACCTAAGAATCTGTAGACCAGTGGCTACACCTTCCCACTTTCCCTGAGAACGGACTGATGTATGAGCGAAACAGTAGTTAAACCAGTAGTGAGTGTGAGCAAGACAGCTGCGATGTTGGCGATAACTTACAACAGCTGATGAAGCTCGGGCCCTTCATCAAGCATGAGCCAGTAAGTGTCCTACTGTCACCTACAGAAAGCCCAGATCATCAGACTTCACAGCAGTCAGCAGCAAAGCCAAACATCCTACCACTCTACACTATCTCCTAGGATGTTCCTGCTAGATGTAGCAGGTGATGATGATGATGATCAGACCATGGAAGGGTTTTCTAATCAGCATCATAAAGCCGACTCTTATAGGCTACTTTACTAGCCCTTCATCAGGCATGAGCCAGTAAGTGTCCCACTGTCACCTACAGAAAGCCCAGATCATCAGACATCGCAGCAGTCAGCAAGAAAGCCAAACATCCTCCTAGAATGTTCCTGCTACTTCATCAGATCATAAGAGGGTTTTCTAATAATTATCATATAGCCTATTCTCATAAGCTACTCTACTACCTAGGAACCTGTAGACCAGTGGCCACACCTTCCCATATTCCCTGAGAACGAACGGATGTATGAGCGAAACAGTACTTAAACCAGTAGTGAGTGTAAGCAAGACAGCTGCGATGTTGGCGATAACTAGCAACAGTCTACACTATCTCCTGGGATGTTCCTGCTAGACGTAGCAGGTGATGATGATGATCAGACCATGGGAGGGTTTTCTAATCAGCATCATAAAGCCTACTCTCATAAGCAACCCGACTACCTAAGAATCTGAAGACCAGCTGCTACACCTTCCCATTTTCCCTGAGAACGGCTGAGGATCGAACTCCTCCTAATTATCAGGAACTTCTTCTTCATTAGGAATCATGAGTCATCAACTACTATAACTGGTTCCTTTAGTGTCAGGATCCATCTTACCCATGTTTGAACGCAATGCGTTCTAATACACTAGCACCTATGTGGGCTGACACTGGTGTGTGAGCGAAACAGTAGTTAGACTAGTGGTGAGTGTGAGCAAGACAGCTGTAGTGACAGCGACGAGCAGTAAAGGCAAGCTCGGGCTAGTTAACAAGTGCTGTGAGCGAGACAACTGCACTGGCCAGTGGTGAGTGTGAGCGAGATGGCGGTTGAGGTGCGGTGGTAGCTAACGCTATAGATTTTCAATGCATTTTGTTCGACATTAGCCGGTTAAACCTTCTAAAAGGTATCTAAAGCACATATTTATTCCTACAGTTATGACTTTGTTGTTGTTTTTAATTATTTGTCCTTAAATTGTATTTCAAATATCTTATGCATTGAGTTGAGGTATTTTTGGCACCATCGTTGTTTCTGCTGATTAAATCCTACTACTATTATAAAGGCGAAAGTTTGTTTGTATGGATGTATGGATGTTTGTTACTCTTTCACGTAAAAACTACTTAATGGATTTGAATGAAACTTTACCACAATATAGCTCATACATATACCTACATCAGAATAACATATAGGCTATAATTTTTGAGGTTTCTAATGTGAGGTCATAAAAATACACATTTTTTGCGTTACTAGACGGGACGAACCTGAAGTCCACGCGAACGAAGTCGCGGGCAAAAGCTAGTTATTGATACAATTGGTGGACTTAATACCTTAATTAAGGCATTCTCTACCCGTTAAGCATTTCTGATTTCCATAACACAAGAGCCATAGCTGCTTACTCTGAAATCGTACCAATGTATGTGATTGCTGACCAATCATTTAATTAATTTATTTATCTTTTCAGAATGAAGAAATGTACCTGTGCATCCAGTCGGGCCGCCGCTCCGACACGATCCTGTTCCACCACCAGGGCGGAGTCGACGTCGGTGATGTCGACGCGCTGGCCGTCCGGCTAGAGGTATGTGTGGACGACTTGAGAGGATCGTGTGCAGGCGTAGCGCAGCGCGAGTTATCATACATTTCGAACGCCAACGGTCGAAATATGCTGGCGGGGGAAAACGTTTTCCTACCCGTAAACCTATATGGAATGAGACAAATTTGGTCTCATTCGTTTTCATACAACCTGAACTACGCTTTTACGTCTTCGATATTTTGTATAAAGGCTTGATTAGTCAAAAATGGACGAAATTCCGAAGAGATTTTTTTAGTTAAAAAAGTGAATGTTTACGTTCTTATATTTTCTGGAACATACAATATTTAAAAAAATAAAAACGTACGAGCATAGTTTTTCAAAATATCTCTAACATGTAAGAAAAATGACAAAATCAGACAATGTTTAAGGGGTGGAAAACGTTTTCTCTTTTTGTATGGAAGCTTGCGTGCACACGATCCTCTTAAGGGTATACCCCTTATGTAAATAATAGTATAGTTAGCCTTTAAGCTTACCACTGCTGGGTAAAGGCCTGACCTCAAGTATGAGGTAGTATGAGCCATACTCCACCACGCGGGCTCAGTGCGGATTGGCGGAGGGGTATATGTTATAGAAATAATTTTTATTTGAAAAATAACAAAAAGGTTTACTCGAAGTAAAGATGATAACTTTCTATACATATTTTTGGAAAATATCTTCTGTCAATTATTTCTAAGAGGGACAGATGTTACTAAAATAAGTTAATCGGTGTTAAATCATTGATTAGTATGTGCCGTGGCAATAAACTTTACACTAAACCTCGCAAGTCGCTTAACACGTTCCGGGACAGTGAACGCCTAAAGGCGTGAAAATAATAAAACATCTATTGTGTCTGGAATAGTGTCCCGGAACGTGTTAAGATTTATTAGGGTACTTATTATTCTTGTAATTTTAAAGTCTAGGTACACATATAATGTGTTTAGGTTCACATTGGCGGAAAGCAATTACCCTCTGCTTTAGTACCTAAAAAACATTTAAAAAAATATATAAAACTACATCTCTTAATGATAAAAAAAATCATGTAAACACAAGAAAACTGCTCATTGCTGTTAAGAGGTCTATTTTTATTTTATTTTATTTTTAAAGGCACAGTAACAAACAAACAACCAAAATATTACATTTAGAAAACAATCATACATAATGAGAAAATTGCCGGTCGAATGACCTTAAAAAACTATGCACGACATAACAATGTTATTATTGAACTATATCTAGGCGAAAGACATTGGCTGTAAAATTCTTAAGCTATTGATTAAACAAGTTAAACAAGTCTCAGCAAAAGAGTTAGTTTATGCCTTGCTTTACACATTTTTTATACAATACAATATACAAAACATATTTATTATTTCTTCTACCATCTGCAAAATTTATTTTCATCTCTCCTGTTCGGAAAATATAACTTTCCTGTGTAGATAGCCGGGTGGAAAATAGCTTATCCATCCCTAGGGTGGAAAGTAATTTAGTTTTAATTGACATGGCATAGAGTCAAGGCCTGCAGTCAAAGCTTGGACCAAAGATAATTGAGTCACATCATGTTATTAAAATAACAAACATTTTTGCTTAGCTATAAATTGAAAATCATATTGTGTAGGTATTATGTATAATCGTTGATAAAAAAATATACAATTTCTAATTTTAATTCAAATAACAATTAAAATAGCTGCCCGCCATAATGCCAAGATTTCTTTTTATTTTATATTATCAGTGTCATTTCAGGAAGGATTCGTCCAAAGCCTTTAAAACTTTTATAAAAAAAAAGAAATTATTTTTGGATTCTGTTATTATCTGTGGAAAAAAATCGATCGATATTCTTTACAAAGATTTTAATTATTTTATGTTTTCTGCTTTTTTGTACTCTGTTTTCATGTATTCGTACCGTTATTCTTTCTAATCGTGTTAGGTGTTGTTAGTACTGTAAATCAACTGTCATATTTTGTTCAAAACTTGAGTTTTCCTTTTTCGCTGAACTACAATATACCTCACGTCTTGGTGAGGTTTATTTACAACCACTTTTGTAAATTTAATGTTTTCCTCACAGTCGAAATGAAAAATAGTATGTTTAACTCAGGTGAAAGCACCCATTTCACTCTCGAATTATTGGCGCTCTCACTTCGTTCGAGCGCCAGAAACATCTCCAGTGAATTGGGTCGCTTTCTCCCCTTGTATAACAATCTACTATTGTTTTCAGGTCCCCGTTGATACTTTCCCAACCGGAGAGGACATTGAGCGCACTCTCTTGAAGAACATCAAAACACCCAACATCAAGAGGTAAGTAACCGAAAATAAATAATGGACGAATGCATTGTCTTCTTGACCACAGCTGTAAGCAAATTTGGAGGTTTAAAAAGTATCTTTTCATATAAAGAACATGTTTTTTGTGGTACTAAAATGGCAATGGAAATGTGGTCTTTGAAAAGGCTAAGGTCTACGATCATAATATTGCCGGGTCATTTTAGTTTATTTGTAAAAAAAAAACACGTCATTACTAATTTTTATATAAATTTAGGAATAAAATGATAGTTAATACTGCTTCGAGTGAATTTCTTCTTTTTTTCCACAAAAAATAATCGTCGTGGGAGCTTATAATGTTGCTATTTAAAAGTGAAATATTTTTTTGTTTTTAATTAATAAATAAAAAACGGAGGTTTTTAAGATTTAAAACAGCAATCAATGCATTCATAATTCTTTATTCTACCAAATTTTTCTTAGCAGCGTCAAGTTGCTGAATTATTTTAGTACCAAGCCCCATAGTAAAAGCAACCATGTCCTTTTTGTTAACTAGTTTTAAATTAATTGGCCAGTAACCAGTTAACCAGTGGTCAAACAATGATAAAATTGTTCGTGATGGAATTTAACATTTTGAGAACATAATACGGAAAATCTAGTATTTTTTTTTAGACTCCTTTCTATAAAAGATGAAATACCAAAAAATGCGCACGGGCGGGACTCGAACCAGCATCTTTCTGGCTTACCGGGACAACTGCTCTTCTAATTGAGCTACCGTGCTGTCGGTCCGACCGCGCGAAATTCTTGGTCTCTTATGGATACGTCATTGCGTGACGTTAGCGCCATCTACCCGTCTGTTTATTGCCCGTGCGCAATTTTTGGTTTCTTATTTCATTCAAATATGACACTGTGAGTGTTAAAAAAACATTCTAAACTTCTTTTTTTATTAGTGAGCTCTCCTAGTAGTTTATGTCTCTACTACACTTATCTTGGTCTAGCTGGCTAGAGTTCTAGTCAGTCCACACTACCGCAGTATTTACCTTGACGACACAAAAGCACATTATCAAAATTTTTGTTCACTCACTAAATCTTCTGTCTCCCTCCCGCAGGATACTGACAACATTCATCCTCTCCCTCTACCGTGTGTACGTAGACCTGCACTTCACATACATGGAGATCAACCCGATAGTGGTCACGAACGAACGCATATATCTCCTGGACTTGGCTGCCAAGCTTGACCAAACCGCTGACTTCATCTGTGCCAAGAGTTGGGGAGAGGTATGTATTTATTTATTCATTTATTTACTAGCTGTTCACAAACATAAGTATCAAATTATTCATCGCCTCTTTCGCCCTCATAAAGGACCATATCGAGGTTGAAAACTATCCTAGATCTTTTCCTGGGGCTCAAACTGTATGTATACTAAAATCTCATCTAAATCGGTGCAGTATAGTTTAAGCCAAGCAAACAGCTTCAAGAGCTGGGGATAGGAATGTGTTTCAATGAATGAAAGTGTTTTAAAATGGGAACTAAGAAAATAAATGTTAAATCTTTAATAACTTGTGTACTTACTCCTCTTTTCCTAACAAAACTGGACTGCGGCATGCCCGATGTATTGTAATATTAAGATTTAAGGGCAAAATTGAATTTTTATCTCTCCATCATGACAATTACACACCATAAAAGCTATATTCTGGACCTCACGCGACAGTGGCGCCGACTAGTAGTAGACGACACGAAAACGGTAGCCCTCTTTGAAAAAGCGTTGGCCCGGGTAGCCAGAAAGTTGCAGTTTCGAGTCCCGACCGTGCGCAATTTTTCGGTTTCTTATTTCGTCTTTAAGAATACAAAAATATCGATAAATTAGTGTTAATGACACATAATTATTTGCAGGTTGTCTTCCCCCCTCCGTTCGGACGTGACGCGTACCCTGAGGAGGCTCATATTGCTGACCTGGACGCCAAGAGTGGTGCTAGTCTGAAAGTGAGTACACTTAAAAAGAAGTATTTAACCTGGTTTGTGACTATTCTATAGTCAGTTATTTCTTTGTTTTTCGATCCTTTTTACACGAAATTCACAACCTACATAACATAACAGTAGGATAAGAACGCCTTGTTACTAACACTTATGGATGCAAATTGAAATAAATGATTTAATTAATTGAATTAATTACATAAGTAATAATAGTCCCCTTAGCCGATTTCGACTACGGTGGCCAGTCAAAACGACTAACCGACTGCGCGGAACATATTATAATGCATAAGTGTGTGCGGAAACACAGGTGCACTCTCTATTCCTTTCACTCTCATAGCAATCCAAAACGACCGGAGAGAGGTCAGGCGCAGGACCAACGGCTTAACGTGCTTTCCGAGGCACGGGGGTGAAACACCGCCAACTTCCAAACTCCGGGCTACCCTGAAAATTTCTAAACAGAAAAACCTAGGTATATATTTTTGGCCCAATCCGGGAATCGAACCTGGGATTAAGAGAGTTTTTATTGCTCAAAAGAGATGCATACGTGCAATATCCGGCATCGCCCCTGATGTTTCATGTAGACCTTAATTCAAGTCACTTAATATCTTGCCACTTCCATGTTTGTATATTCTGGAAATGTCAATATTTGTAAAGTCAAACCAAAATCTCTATCCGCGATTAAAAGAAAAAAACAGTAGAAGTATGAGACATCCAAATAAGCTTATCTTAGACATCCTACCAAACACAAAACGTCTTAACAAGAATGCTTATGCGATGTCTATCAAAATATATAATAAATTACCGGACGAAATTAAACTATTACCATCTAACAAATTTAGAATTACATTAAGAAAATGGCTAATGGAAAAGAGTTTTTATTCAATTGACGAGTTTTTTAAATTTAAGATCAATACGTAGGAAGGTTCACACTGCCTCCATAATATAACTGTATTTGTGGACATACCTACTGTATCAATTCTGGAGTCTCCGTGAAAAGGGGTACCACTATAACTCGAAAATCGTGATTTTTGGGAAATGACGTTTGAAGTTTCAAAAAATTCCTATTTTGTTTCTGGCGAAGATTTTTGAATAAAAGTTTTTGTAAGTGAAAGCTACAAAATCAATGTTTATTTTAACGGTGAATTATATTTTTTTAATGTAATAATATATTAAATATTTAAAAAAATCTAAAGTTATATCACTTTACACAGTAGAATGAGTATTTATCATTTGGTGTATATTGATTTAATTTGACTTTAAACATTTTACACTATGAAATTGGTATTGGTGTCTAATGATACAACTTCCATAAAAATGCTCGTAATTTTTCATTGGTACTTTATATCACTGAACCGACAAAATGTAAAAGTGCAGTTTTTAATGCAGATTATTTTGGGCTGTACGTATTTTCAAATTTACTCGGTTTTCATAAAGTTGAATCAGCTTACACATCATTTAGATCTCACACGTAATGTGTAAAATGGTATAAGTAGTCAGTTTGGTGATTTAAGTAGCCAAAAGCTATGTGTATTCTGATATAAGTATCATGTCATTTATTGCTACACTAGTGGACCCAGCGAATTTCCATTTTACCCCCGTACCCGTCCCACCCCGGCCCCCTTTTATGGTTGATATCCTATTCAGGGCCAAGAAAAAAAAAACAATGTAAAAAATATGAAAATCGGTCCACCCATTCTCGAGTTACAAGTGGTGTGTCAAATACAGCTTTGTTTTATGTAAATAAGATTTTAATGATGACTTTGTTGACTTTAAGCTTGCAGTTGCGAGATAAAAGTATATTATATGGGTATTTTCATACAATTGCTGAGTCATCTCCGGTTATTAAATAAGCTGCAATATAGCGGCAAATAAATACTTTGTCCTTTGGGACAAAGTATTTTTTTATTTAAAAGTTCTCCTCTCATTCATATTTCTAAAAATTTAATTAATAATAATTTTCTAATCTATCTATGAATCTATGAATGAGAGGAGGCCTATGTTCAGCAGTGGACGTCCTTTGGCTGATAATGATGATTAATGATGGAAGCTAATATTTATAAATCATTAAGAATGAAAACAATTAAAACTTAAGAAAGTTGGTAAAACTCGCCTTATACACTTTAAAAATACCGTACTTCTAATAACACTACTCAACACTTAAAAAATATCTGACCCAATTCATATTATTTCATAATAAGCTTGACCAATATAAAAATACTGTATGCATTTTATTTCGATATCACATCTGGTTATAGGGATAAATATTTTTTTATTTTTTTACCTACCTACAAAAGTTAAATGCGGGTAGTCCGGAAACTTATTACTTTTGCAAATGGAACATAGTGCATTTGTTAGTATATTAACTGACTTCTAAAATGTCGCGAGTGTGTGTTAACAGTCCTGATTTATTTTGCTATATTTGTGGCGAGTTTACGCCGAAATCGAAAAAAAAACCACTTTCTGACTTAATTAAACAGTGCTATCAAGCTTATTTTAACCGTGTCGTAAGGAATCAAGACAAGTCATGGGTTCCTAAAGTGTGCTGCTTAAGATGTTATACATATCTCAATGGTTGGTGTAAGGGAACAACTAAAAAAATGCCATTTGGTACGCCAATGGTGTGGATGGAGCCAACGAATCATGCCGTCGATTGTTATTTTTGTTTAACGCAATTAAAGGGGTTTTCTGAAAAATCAAAACGAAGTATTAAGTATGCCAACGTGCCATCGGTCATAAAACCTCAGCCACATTCTGACGAGCTACCTGTTCCTGAGTGCCCAGTGAATTTAATTCAGACAGTTGAAGTCGACTCGAGTTCGACGGATAGTGAAAATAGCGAGGACCCCCAATATGTCCCAAAATGTGCATCTGAGCCACTTTTTTTGAATCAAAGTAGGCTTAATGACTTAATAAGAGAATTAAATTTACCCATTGATAAGGCAGAAATAATATTGAAAAACAAGCATGGAACGCTTTTGTCGATGTCACTAACAATTTCCTTGGTAACAAGAAATCTAAAGATTTTCGTGAAAAAATAAAAGTTTTATTGGACTGCTACTATAAAATGGGATGCAATATGTCACTTAAGTTGCATTTTCTTCACTCGCATTTGGACTTTTTCCCTGAAAATATGAGATCAGTCAGTGACGAACATGGCGAACGCTTTCACCAAGATGTTGTTGCATTTGAAAAGCGATTTCAAGGCAGATGGGAGCCTGCTATGCTCGCGGATTACTGTTGGAGCCTTATTAGAGAGACCCCTGCTACTGAGTACAAGAGAAAAGCCAGCCACTTCAAAAAAACTACGCCATTTCAATTAAAATTAGAATAAAATTATGGAAAATTCGTTATTTCGGACATGGATGTTTATCTGGACATTGAGATGTGATGGTGTGTGTATATTTGCATATTTTTATCACTTTAGTGGCAAGAAATAGTAATCACATAATGCGACCTCAGATAAAATCAAAAGTTGAAAATTTGTTGAGTAGTGTAATCGTACGTCACGTACATTTGTTTTTTTCCCTTGTTACTATTTTTGGATCATGGATTTCATTAGTACGTTTATTGAAATGAATTTTCGCCTGGGTGCAATAAAATTACAATCGAGATTTAGTCTAATGACATTACGAAACCAAATTAAAAAATGGTTTATGTATCGTTTCATCTTGAATACCGAAGACAAGAAAAAATGATTTTTGTGCTCTTTGAGTCTAATTAAAACCTAGGTAATTTATTTGCTTTAGCATAATATTATAGGTATCAAGTTAGCGATTTTAAACGTGAATATCCATAACTTTCATGGAAGCTATGGCGTTGAATAGCATAACTGGTCTTATTAATAGAAGATCTCTATCTGAAAAGCTAGATTTAACTGCAAAATATTAGGATATTATATTTTCTTTCTGCTCTCTGTGCATTATTGTTATTGTAACTGAAGTAGAGCAATAAACGTCCAATAATACGGATACCAAAACAAAATACTCATTAGGCTGCCGTGAAGAAGATACTCAGATAGCACCTGGAATCACAAGGGTTGATAATACGAGCAAAAAAGCGCAGGAAAACAGCACAAGACAGCATCACTTATTCTGTCCATCACTCATCGGTTATTATTACTTAGGCAAGCCCACTACATTACCGGAGGACCATAAAGGAGTTTTACGATATTACATAATAAGCAATACGAAGTAAATGAGCAATACTAGGGCGGGAAATAAATAATTATGACACACCGATCTTTTAGCTACTTTAGAACCTGGAGACTACTTTGCGTACCAACTGTTTTTCCCGCCATTGAAAGATTTTGTTAATGTCATTTCCCTCTCAGTATATCGTCACGCAAACCCAGTGATTTTACCAATAAGTCACTATGACCATATTGATTTCATTAGTCCAAAGTTAAATTAAAATAGTACTTAACAATTGAGTACTTTATGTCTGCTATGCATACCTACGTTGTACTGTAATGCGTGCTTTTAAAAAATCCTTTGTTTTCTTCTACATTCGCATTCTTTTTTTACTGTAGTATTTGTCTTTCTCCCCAGTAAGAAGCGTGAAGGTAAATAAGACACGCAGCCTCATAATACTTTTAACAATAACATTATACTTTTGTTATAACTATTCCTTGTATTTCGTTCTAAGTGATATAACTTAATTTATATCAATGACTACAACTTCTATATGGAATTTAGTAATTGTGTATAAAGTTGTAACTCAAGTTGTATTATTATACATTTATCAAAAGTAAAATTTCGCTCGGTGCAAAATGTTATAACTGCACATGTATCTATATACACGTATTTATTTGTGGAATTCTCAAAAAAATTTCTACTTACATCACTTTGCACGAAAACTATCTTTGCCATTTTAAGTCGTAAGAACACGCGGATAAGACAGAAAATTCGGTAATTTTTTTGTCATTTGTAATTTGCCGTAAAATCAAAAACGATATAAGTTGAGTTATACCCCTTTTCACGGAGACTCCAGAATTATGACTTGATGAATAATGAAAGTGTAAATTAATGACATCAAAAATCAATTTTTATTATATGTAATTTAATTTTTTTAATTTCAATTTCAATCTCAATTTTTTTTTAAAACAATTTTAATTCTATATTTTTATGTCAATGTAATTAATTTTATTTTATTTATTTTGTGTAATTTGCATGCTATAAATGAAATAGCTAAATAGGCTTAAGGCACACAACTTTTAACATCTGCTTTTGTATATACCCTATTTAATGGCAAATAAAGAATTTTGATTTTGATTTTGATTTGATTTGGGACCTCCGGCGCAGCCGTCGCTTTAAAATGCGACACTCTCACCGCTGCGCTACCGAGGCAGTTGGTATTAAATACTAACATAGGTATAAGTATTTTTGTGCTACAGTGCGACATGGATCTTCTGGCCAACGGTGACAGTCGGAACTAACGCTGTCAAATTCAAAAATCCGGTTGCCAGATCGAGTGTAGGAAGTCTCCCCAATCTTACAAGAGATTTTCCGATTTTCCCTTTCATTTTATTTTCGTACGTGTTCCGTGTAAAGTATAAATATGATTAAATACCGTAGAGCTAAACTCCTTAAATATTTTTTTTATTTTCAATGGTTTCTATTGATAATACAGTTGTTTTGCGTCTAAAATCGGTGGAACATACTTGATATGTTTCTTATGGTAGAAAATGCCTTCCACATTTCCATCCAAGAAATCTTTTCTTTGACTTTGCCGTGGTTGGGTAAAAAAAAATTCGCTAGAAAATTCGGTGATAAATATAAAAATACCCTAATAAATAATAGACTCCCTGAATCAAGGGAGATTTTCTTGCTCTGGTTACCCTTATCGAAATAGCGCCCCCCTGACAATGTCATCCGTTGGCCAGAAGAACCTTGTCGCACTGTACTAACATTTTATGGATCCCAGTTATTCAGAATAGAATAATTATTTATTTGACACACAAAGATTAAAAATTACAAAGACAGAAGGAGACAGAAAAAAACATAGATTAAAAAATTGTGTGCCAAAAAGGTACCCGCTCAGTATAAGTCGCGGCAGCAGATGACAAGCATATTTGATGAATATATATTTTTTATTTTTATATTCCTAACGTCCCAATTGTTATCTCCCAGCTGACCGTGCTCAACAAGTCGGGCCGCATCTGGACCATGGTGGCCGGCGGGGGCGCGTCCGTGGTGTACACCGACACCATCTGCGAGCTCGGCGGCGCGGGCGAGCTCGCCAACTACGGCGAGTACTCCGGCGCGCCCACCGAGGGGCAGACGGCCGACTACGGCAAGACCATCTTCAGCCTCATGTGCCGGGAGAAGCATCCCAATGGCAAGGTACGTCTGCGTATACACGGACACCATCTGCGAGCTGGGCGGCGCGGGCGAGCTCGCCAACTACGGCGAGTACTCCGGCGCGCCCACCGAGGGGCAGACGGCCGACTACGCCAAGACCATCTTCAGCCTCATGTGCCGGGAGAAGCATCCCAATGGCAAGGTACGTCTGCGTATACACGGACACCATCTGCGAGCTCGCCAACTACGGCGAGTACTCCGGCGCGCCCACCGAGGGGCAGACGGCCGACTACGCCAAGACCATCTTCAGCCTCATGTGCCGGGAGAAGCATCCCAATGGCAAGGTACGTCTGCGTATACACGGACACCATCTGCGAGCTCGCCAACTACGGCGAGTACTCCGGCGCGCCCACCGAGGGGCAGACGGCCGACTACGCCAAGACCATCTTCAGCCTCATGTGCCGGGAGAAGCATCCCAATGGCAAGGTACGTCTGCGTATACACGGACACCATCTGCGAGCTCGCCAACTACGGCGAGTACTCCGGCGCGCCCACCGAGGGGCAGACGGCCGACTACGCCAAGACCATCTTCAGCCTCATGTGCCGGGAGAAGCATCCCAATGGCAAGGTACGTCTGCGTATACACGGACACCATCTGCGAGCTCGCCAACTACGGCGAGTACTCCGGCGCGCCCACCGAGGGGCAGACGGCCGACTACGCCAAGACCATCTTCAGCCTCATGTGCCGGGAGAAGCATCCCAATGGCAAGGTACGTCTGCGTATACACGGACACCATCTGCGAGCTCGCCAACTACGGCGAGTACTCCGGCGCGCCCACCGAGGGGCAGACGGCCGACTACGCCAAGACCATCTTCAGCCTCATGTGCCGGGAGAAGCATCCCAATGGCAAGGTACGTCTGCGTATACACGGACACCATCTGCGAGCTCGCCAACTACGGCGAGTACTCCGGCGCGCCCACCGAGGGGCAGACGGCCGACTACGCCAAGACCATCTTCAGCCTCATGTGCCGGGAGAAGCATCCCAATGGCAAGGTACGTCTGCGTATACACGGACACCATCTGCGAGCTCGCCAACTACGGCGAGTACTCCGGCGCGCCCACCGAGGGGCAGACGGCCGACTACGCCAAGACCATCTTCAGCCTCATGTGCCGGGAGAAGCATCCCAATGGCAAGGTACGTCTGCGTATACACGGACACCATCTGCGAGCTAGGCGGCTAAACTTTAGTGAGAGACTTTGACAAAAATCGCTCTCCTGTTATTCGTTGTCTAGTATATGGTCGATAATCTAAAGACTATTTAATCTAATGTGTAGAGAGAAACATCTTTGGTGCAACTGTGTTAGGAGAGCAAAGGCCGGGTGTTATGGCCGGGGTTAAACATAGATGTCGCTACACATCTTAATAGCAAGTTGCGTCAACGATACTCATTGGGATTTTGCCGGATCCGTTATAGGTACTGAACGTGGCAGCGTATTACCTAATTGCAAGCTGCGTTTACTTACGCATCAGTTATCTTAAAGATATGATGAATATTTTAAAAGAAATTGGCAAACGTGTTCTGTTGAATATGATCATGTAGATACTTTGTCAGGTTTCTAACTGATTTGTGCATAGTTTTGGACGATTCATATGACAGTTAATCAATTCGTATTGCTATCAAATAGATATCATTCAGAATGCCTCAAAGTTTACATTAACTTTTTAATGTTTCCAGAGATTTTAAAAATTTTCGTTGAGATGCTTTATTGATTTTCAAAAAAGTTTAAATAGTCTATTTTACTATAAAAATTGGTGAATTATCTTCGAAATTTTGTTAAAA
Source organism: Pyrausta aurata (assembly GCA_963584085.1). NCBI lineage: Eukaryota > Metazoa > Arthropoda > Insecta > Lepidoptera > Crambidae > Pyrausta > Pyrausta aurata. The sequence continues at coordinate 3,506,856 of OY757282.1, read as the reverse complement.
AATCTAATCATAACCTTATTTCCTCAGGTCCTGATCATCGGAGGAGGCATAGCGAACTTCACGAACGTGGCCGACACATTCCGCGGCATCATCACCGCGATCGAGACGTACAAAGACGCGCTGGTTCAGTACAACGTGACCATCTTCGTGAGGCGAGGGGGGCCCAACTACCAGGAGGGTCTTAGGTATGCCATATAAAAATTATCCTAACTTACTTCCGGAGTAGTATAGGCCTGCGGTCGGATAGCGTAAGACACAGGGTTCGATTCCTTGTCAGATACACATTGCATTAACAAGTGCAAAACAATACCGATGAAGAAAATATACGAAATATATTTTTATTGCGAATTTAGTACTTAATTACCTTTTTGCGTAATTATTTTTTGTTTGTTTTGTATTTATAAGTATTTAAATTTATTTTGGACATTATTTAATTTGAATGATTTTTATCCGACATTGATTTTTTGAATTCGGAACTGATAATATAATGATTGAAATGTGACTTTAAATGGACCTATAATTATGATATTTTTAATGTTACAATTACAAACAATTTGCATGCCATATTTTTTGGTAAAATGTGATGACTTATTTTTGTACCTGTACCTTATTGCAACCATGTTTTGAGCAAATAAATATTTCATTTCATTTCTTTTTTTACTCTTCAATCGTAATGAGTTTGTACTCCATCAGTCAGTCTTTTTTTAATCTAATATATTCTAACTGAACCACAATTTTGCAGATTTTTAATATCTTAACTTAACCCCCATTTCTTCCGCAGACAAATGCGCGAAGTGGGCCACCGCCTGCGCATACCGCTGTACGTATTCGGGCCGGAGGCGAACATGACCGCCATAGTCGGTTTAGCGCTGGGCCAGGCGCCCATCCCTAAGGAGCACCAGCTGGATTACGCGCCGAAACAGCTGCCTAAACCGCAGACTCCGGTTAGTAATAGTAAAGTCATAAAAGTCGTTTATTTTTGCATATAGACCCACTGGGGGCACTTATACACGTCCCAACATAGGCCCCAGCTTCGGGACAATTGTGGGCTAGTATTGAGTAGAAGCTGCGCAACAAACTCAGTCACTATTGTCAATGTCATTATTCATCATTATAACTATCAGCCAAATGACGTCCACTGCTGAACATGGGGCCTCCCCCACGGCTTTTCACAGCGACCGATCACGAGCGGTCTGCATCCAGTTTGATCCTGCGATCCTTACAAGGTCGTCCATCTTGTCAGTGGACGTCCTATGCTGCGTCTGCGGTGCGTCTTTGGTCAAAGGGTCTCGAATCCAGAAAAGTTGTAGAATAATAATAATAATAGTCCCCCTAGCCGATTTCGACTACGGTGGCCAGTCACAACGACTGACCGACTGCGCGGGACATATTATAGTGCACAAGTGTGTGCGCCGTCGCTGAACGACTGATCTAGAATAATATTAAAACAATAATAAACTATTTATTTTCTTTTACAAATTTGAACCTAAAGCTAGTCTAATGCTAATAATTAATTACCCTATTTAATTATTGTTAATCTGGAGCGGGGAGAAATTATATAAACCACTAAATTTTGTGAGATACTAGTGCCTAAAATAGGTTTCGTAAAAAACCCGTCCTACAGGTCGCCAGGCCACCTCAAATGGCATGTGTAGTCTCCGCTTTAAGGCCAAGAAAATACTAATTAAGCTAATTTGAGTCACTTTAATGTATAATTTTGTATGTGCAAAATAAATGGGCTGGCTTTAGATTATGGATAAAAAGCTGACGGCCGCACTCTGGACAAAAATGCCGTAGCATTTTTTTATGGCTTTACGACTCGGTTGCTAACGCGTCGACTATAATTGTTATTGTTTGTTTTACAATAGATAGATGAAAGAGATGAAAGTACTCTGATCTTTACATTTTGAATTAATCTAAATTATTTTACCATCCACGACCACGACGACGACGTTGACGACCTCCGTGGTGTAGTGGCTAAGCACGCTGGGTTTCAAAGCGTCGCCGCTCCGAGGTCCCGGGTTCGATTCCCGGTCGGGTCAATGTAGAAATCAAAATTTTCTATATTGTCCCGGGTCTGGGTGTTGTGGTACCACCGTTGTGTCTGATTTCCATAACACAAGTGCATTAGCTACTTAGTTTGGGATCAGAGCAATGTATGTGATTGGTGTCCAATGTTTTTTTTAACCTATATCATCCCACTGCTGGGCAAAGGTCTCACCCAAGCTCTTCCACCTATCTCTATGCAAAGCCAACGACTCCCAATCCTTAGCAAAGTTAGCTTAGTTTTGGTGTCCAATATTTATTATTTTTATTTTTGTATTTTTTTTTGGCTCGAGCCAAATAAAAAGAAGTCTTTTTATCTGGCTCGGTAGATTATGAGACACACGGGCCTAGGCCAAATGGGTCTCATTTATTATTATCCAGCTCATAGTAAACTTGTTCATTCATTCACACTATAATACTGTTATGTCCTAAGTTACAATATAGCTCACTCTTTTTTATCCACAGCCAAAGCCTAAAATCGACATCCCCGAGTTGACGCACAAACTCCTCGATCTGGTCTGCTCGGAAGCGCCCACGAGGTTGGACTTAAAGCAAGCCGCGATCACTGCCAAGCCACTCTTCAATGATAGGACTAAGGCGATTATTTGGGGCATGCAGAACCGCGCCATTCAGGTAAGATAAGGCTGTTGATTTTACGATAGCATCGCAAAAGGAAAATGATAATTCTTGGCCAATCCCTAAATTATTACTATTTTTTTTTGTTTATGCGAAACAAATATCAATATCCCCAGAGATGTACTCAAGTTTTTTTTTCAATTTTATCTAGCTATGACTTTTTTGGGGAAATTTAGCATTAATCATACTTCTCTTATTGGTATTTCAAGTGATAGATAATATTTAAAGGGCCGATTCAGCACAATAAATAAATATTTTTTTGCAGAAAAAACTTGGGGTTTTTATCCGATAGTTTTTGAGAAATATTTAAAAAAAAGTGATTGATAAAAAAAGTTTTTTTTAAGATTTTTCCTGTTTTCTAGACTCTACTCTTAACCATCCCCTTGAATTTGGCTCCTACTTTTTTTACACCCTGTATAAGAAATAATAAGAGTATTTATAAGATGACCACGGATCTCTTAAATTCTATACAAGGTGTAAAAAGTACGAGCCAAATTCAAGGAGGTGTAAAGAGTCGCGTCTAGAAAACAGGAAAATTGAAAAAGCTACTTAAAAATATTTTTTGACAAAATTTTCTTGAATTTTTTTTTCACCCTGTATTTATTTAACCCATTCATCCCCTTATCAGGGCATGCTGGACTTCGACTACATATGCCGGCGCGCGGAGCCGTCCGTAGTGGCTATAGTGTACCCGTTCACCGCCGACCACAAGCAGAAGTACTACTTCGGTAACAAGGAAGTGTTTATACCGGGTGAGTGACAGTTTTGATATTGTTTATTTTGAGAAACTTCTTTCCCCTTTAATACAAGAAATGTTGTACCAGATTAAAGTAAGGCAAAAATCATCCGGCCAGTTAGAAAATTTAACTCGATTATTAAATGCTGTCACTAAGACATTTTTAAATTGGCCGGTTAATATCTTAGTACAGTTCTAAGCCTGGTACTAAGTTTTTGGAATAAGGGGGCTTAAATCCTCTTCATATATTATCGTCAATGTAGCTAACTGATTGTGTATGGGGCACCTGAAATTTTATTTAAGTTTTTGACCATGGCCCCATAGTAAATGTTGTTCATATTGATTGTCACATTCACCTCCAAAAATTTTGCACCTTCTTGTAATGACACCCTGTATAATCTATTTAACTTTTCCAACAGTGTTCTCTGACATGGACGTCGCGATGCGCAAACACCAAGAAGCGTCCGTGCTGGTCAACTTCGCTTCCCTAAGATCAGCATATGACAGCACCATGCAGGTAAATACAATGTGTTCCTTTTTATATCCCTAGGGAATTAATAAGGCCACATTAAAGAAAACTTACCTTACTTACTTGATTATTGATTAAACTCTCTGCATTACCAAGCGATTGACTGGTACAGAATGCCATAAGGCATTAAATCCGCCAATTGTACAATTTACAGTGCAATAAAGTTTAAATAAAATAAATAAATAAACTCTCCTGCGCCCATCACAATCTCTCTGCATGACCTAAAGGTATGACTGGGAGAGAATGATTTTAGCATTAAGTCCACCTTTTGTACACTTTTATTTGTGCAATGCAATTTTAAATAAATAAATAAAAATACTTGCAAATAAAAGGAAAAGTAAATCACAGCAAACCGTCATTGTGCATATGTGTCCAAAATAACAATTACTTACCTACAAGAGATAACTGTCAATTCTATAGCACAATCCACTATTTTGGTGAGCGGACGTCACTTTGCTTGTAAGCGCAATTTTCTACTAAAAACATCAATTGTCGGGTATTTTATTTTATTGAAATGATGTACAAAACAGGTTACAAACAATATTTAAAAACAAAATGGTAATGGGAGTTGTATTAAATCGTTACATCTCTTATTTTTTGGATTTTTGAACCCCGCTAGATAGAAGCAAAATAAATAAATGATTTTGTATTAATAATTTGATACTTTTTTTTTGCACAATGCTGAAGTCAAGTCGTTTGATGTATTTCTCTAATTAAACATGAAACAACTATGGGACAGGTTACGACTGTCTCCTTTATATAACAAGTCGCGAATTTTCACTTTAGGTACCATCATTATCTTTTAAAAAATGTTTCGTGACTGTCATATAAGAATTGTGCAGTCACCAGCACATCAGGTTATCCACTTTTGTTGCAAACTAGCCCTTATTACGACTGCATAAGATACCGCAGTGTTTACCTTGACGTGCTGTTGTCCGTACTTTAATCGACGACGCGTTTGGTGTATTGGTTAGCGCTGCTGACTATTACGCCGGCCGTCGCGGGTTCGTATCCCGAAGGGACCAAATGTTTGTGTGATGAACACGAACATTTGTACTTTTGTCATGGATGTTATATGTATTTATGGGAGACGCCCCCGTCATTATCGTTGTCTGGTACTTCGTAACACAAGGAAGAAAATTCCTTACCGCGAAAACAAACAATTGGTGTGTTGTCTGGCGCATATTTATCTTATATAAATAAATAAATATGCGCCAGACAACACACCAATTGTCCAACGTGAATACCAGACAACGATAATGACGGGGGCGTCTCCCATAAATACTTAAATACATAGAAACATCGATGACTTGGGTACAAATGTTCGTGCTCATCACATGAACATTTGCCACTTGCGGGATTCGATCCCGCGACCGCCGGCATAGTAGTCAGAACGCTAACCGACGACCTCCGTGGTGTAGTGGCTAAGCACGCTTGGATTCAAGGCGTCGCCGCTCAGAGGTCCCGGGTTCGATTCCCGGTCGGGTCAATGTATAAATTACAATTTTCTATATTGTCCCGGGTCTGGGTGTTGTGGTACCACCCCGTTGTGTCTGAATTCCATAACACAAGTGCATTAGCTACTTACTTTGGGATCAGAGCAATGTTTGTGATTGGTGTCCAATATATTTATTTATTTCATATATATTTAACCACTACACCAAACGCGTCGTCAAGATACCGCAGCGTTTACCTTGACGTGCTGTTGTCCGTAGTTTATGTATGTACTGAGAGCATTATTTCTCACCCACAGGCGATGCAACACCCACAAATCAATACCATAGTGATCATCGCCGAAGGCATCCCTGAGAACATGACGAGGAAGATCATCAAGGTCGCCGACGCACGAGGGGTGAGTTGGATGAACTATCTAGCTAGAAGGTCGCAGTTTTTAACCCACGATGCAAAAAGAGAGAGGTGTTATAAAGGAGATGTTTACAAAAATGACAAGACCATGTATTGTTTCTATAAAAATAGCTAAAAATACACGTAATTACGCATGTTATTTTAATTCATTTTAATTTAATTCTCATTTTTTAGGTAATTTTAATAATAAAATATTAAACTTATAAAAAACCCTGGCAACTTCTTCTGTATATACTTACTCCAAAAACATGTCGAATCGTGCTAAAAAGTTAATCTCTATAATCAAATGTCATTTTGCTTAATCTGTCAATGTCAAGTGTCATTTAGCTTTTCGCTTTCGACTTTTTTTAATCTGTTCAAACAGCTGATTGGCTGACAGGTATTTGGCAGATTTATTAGACATCGTGAATAATAGATAGATTATGTTACATATTATTAGTTTATTTTTTATGTTACATATAATCCAAAAATGTAAGATTTTACGGACGAACATCAATATAAAAAAATATTAAGGTTTACATAAGCTATTCTTTAGTGTCATGTACAAGGTGTTGGCATTTTCCCCATACAGACGAAAACATCTCCCTTAACGTGTGTGTGTGTATCTGTGCATTTATCTGTAGTAACGTAGCTCCCAAACGGATCAACGTATTTACTGGACTATAACAATATAATATGTAACATAAACTAATAAAATCTAGTTATATTTCATGATGTCTAATAAATCTGTCAAATACCTGTCAGCCAATCAGCTGTTTGAACAGATTAAAAAAAGATCGAAATCGGAAAGCAAAATGACACTTGACATTGACAGATTAAGCAAAATGACATTTCACATTGACAGATTAACTTTTTTTGCACGATTCGACATGTTTTTGGTAGACAGAAGAAGTTGCCAGGGTTTTTAAGGGTTTTTCACTAGTTTCTGAAGAGGCCCAGGAGGTCCAGGACAGACTGGAGGAATGGCGACAAAGGCTGGAGAACGTTGGCCTTAAAGTCAGTAGAACCAAAACGGAGTACCTGTTCTGCGACTTTGGCGGTCTCTCCAGTTCTTTGCCGATAAAACTTGCCGGAATGTCCTTACCAGTCTGTTCCGATTTTCGGTACCTCGGGTCTCTCGTACAAAACGACGGCAATATTGATCGAGACGTCAGGTATCGAATCAATGCAGTTTGGATGAAATGGAGGCAGGTCACCGCAACAACATGCGACCCACGGATGCCCTTACGGTTAAAGGGCAAAATTTACAAATCCATTATTAGACCTGCCTTAATGTATGGATCGGAATGCTGGGCTGCTAAGAAGACGGATGAGAAGCGAATGCATGTAACAGAGATGAGAATGCTAAGATGGATGTGTGGTGTTACAAGAATGGACAAGATAAGGAATGAGTATATACGAGGAAGTCTGAAAGTGGCACCGGTGACTGAGAAGATGGTGGGTCATCGTCTGTCTTGGTACGGTCATGTAATGAGGAGGGAAGAAAGTCATGTAACCAAAAGAGTGATGAGTATGAATGTGGATGGCTGGAAGGGAAGAGGCCGACCGAAGAAGAGATGGATGGACTGTGTTAAAAATTATATGAGTGTAAAAGGAGTGGATGATTCAGTGACGAGTGATAAAATAGTGTGGAAGCGCAAAACATACTGCGCCGACCCCAGATAACTGGGAACAGGGCAAGAGAATGATGAAATAGATAGTGAACCAGAATTTTGATTATCTAATTTATTACCCGTTTTATTTACTATCGTACTATTTATCAGGTGAACATCATCGGCCCGGCAACAGTGGGTGGTATCAAGCCGGGCTGCTTCAAGATCGGCAACACGGCCGGCATGATCGATAACATTGTGGACAGCAAGCTGTACAGGCCGGGCAGGTAAAAAAATATATATGCTATTCTATACTTATCAATACTTCTTGGAAATGACATCAACGATTTTCATTGTATATTGTATCTAGGGAGCTTTGGAATAAAAAAAAATATTAACATTTATCATCAATATTTTATAACAGTTAACGTTATTAACTTATTAACAGTTAATATTATTAACATTTTCAGAAAATGATGTTATCACCGTGTATTTAGGCACTGAAATAGACACGATATCGATTGCAATAATATTTCTTGCCTTAGTTGTAGCTATGAAAACCTATAAATCTCTGTATATATGTATATAAAAATAAATATTTATATAAAATATATGTATATGCGCCAGACAACACAACAATTGTCTGGTTTCGAAGTAATCTCTTTCTTTTGTTACGAAGTACCAGACAGCTATTATGACGGGGGCGTCTCCCATAAATACATTTAACATCCATGACTTAGGTACAAATGTTCGTGCTCATCACACAAACATTTTCCACACGCAGGTTCGAACCCGCGACCGCTGGTTCAGTATTCAGGAACGCTAAACACTGCACCAAACGTGTCGTCAAATACCTGCATTTTGTTTCTACAACAATTAAAAATACAAATACAATTGTTTATTTGCCAGAATACATCATATAAAATTTACAGAACAGGTCAAAAATCCGCTTCGTGGTTGTATCCAGCCTGCATGCAGGCATGCAAATATTAATAAATTCAAATTCAAATTCAATACAATTCAACTAAATAAAATAAACATGTCATTATTAAATACATTGAGGAATGTCATAATAAATAAATTGAGGGTGTCATTTAAATTAAACAAGTCATTCTGATGGTTTAGAATGTTTCTTAACACTCACAGTGTCATATTTGAATTCTTAAAGCTCGCTGTTGCATAAACAGACGGGTAGATGGCGCTAACGTCACGCAATGACGTATCCCAAAGAGACCAAGAATTTCGCGCGGTCGGACCAACAGCACGGTTGCTCAATTGGAAGAGCAGTTGGTCCGGTAAGCCAGAAAGATGCTGGTTCGAGTCCCGCCCGTGCGCAATTTTTGGTTTCTCATTTCATCTTTAAGAAGTCATTCTGAATTTAAATACTCACACTATAAAAACAGTTACATAATAGCCAACTATTTAACATTTTCTTAAATAAATTACCATTAAGTGCCTCCAACCTATTTATTTATTTTTCAGCGTGGCCTACGTATCCCGTTCAGGCGGTATGAGCAACGAGCTAAACAACATTCTATCCAAACACGCTGACGGAGTCTGCGAGGGCGTGGCCATCGGTGGGGACAAATACCCCGGGACTACGTTCATTGATCATTTACTAAGGTATGTGGTAGTTATACTTTAGTTTAGTTTAGCCTGTAAGCATCCCACTGCTGGGCAAAGGCCTTACCTCAAATGTGAGGTAGTATGGGCCATACTCCATTACGCGGGCTCAGTGCGGATTGGCGGAGGGGTGTTTGCAAGGCAAGCGACCAACCTTGCTGTCAGATTTTATCAAGCCGCCCATAGGGCCTCTGACTAGGCTAAACGACTAATACCAATCGATATTAGCCGGGACCAACGGCTTAACGTGCCTTCCGAAGCACGGAGATGCTCGTGATATACGTCACTTATATGGTCGGAATGGTCACCCATCCAAATACCGACCGCGCCGTAAGTTGCTTAACTTCGGTATCTCCTACCAAAGCGCTGCCAACACTGCGCTACGAGCACCTCTTATAATATACGAGTTATACTTATAATATATATATTATACTTATGTTTATTTAGTTTATTGTATTAAATATATATTATAGTATGTAATAATATAATATTGTTATGCTTCATAATGATAATTTTGTTGCGTTTTCCTAAATTTTTACTACATTATGCTCCTGCACCCACTTATAATCTTTCTGCATGACCTAAAGGTATGACTGGGAGAGAATGCTTTTAGCATTAAGTCCACCTTTTGTACACTGTTACTTGTGAAATAAAGTTCTTAAATAAATAAATAAATAAGGTATGATTATCGCGTATGTAAGGTATGATTTGCGAATCAGTAAGCTCAAGTGGCAGTGGGCAGGGCACATAGCGCGAAGAACTGATGGCCGTTGGGGCAGAAAAGTTCTAGATTGGAGACCCTTCGACCAAAGGTGCAGCGTAGGACGTCCGCCGACAAGATGGACAGACGACCTTGTAAAGATCGCAGGATCGCACTGGATGCAGACCGGTCACAACCGGTCGTTGTGGAAAGCCGTGGGGGAGGCCTATTTTCAGCAGTGGACGTCCTTCGGCTGATGATGATGATGATGATGATTATCGCGTATAAGTTTTATGAATACTTGATATTCGGTATTATTTTTTATTGTAACAAGATGAAATAAAAAAAACTAAAATTGACGCACGATCTGGATTCGAGCTAGCAACCTTTGGATAACCGGGCCAACGCTCTTTCCAATCGATCTACCGTGCTGATAGTCTAATGATAAGTAAACTTATCATATAAATTCGCAATTTTTTGAAATACTTATCATGTTTTTTTTATAAAAAACCTATACTTTTTCTATACCTATTTTTTTATTTTTATTTATTTATTATTTTACCTATACCTATACTTCTTCCTTCTTTACCTTTACTTTTATACTACCTCACATTTGAGGTAAGGCCGTGAACAGGCGTGAAAACAATAAAACAATCTTTTGTGTCTGGAATAGTGTCCCGGAACGTGTTAAGTTTGTATGGTGACAAAACACTATAAAAACAAAAATAAACTATTATCATACCAGATTCGAGGCGGACCCGAACGTGAAGATGCTGGTCCTGCTCGGCGAAGTGGGCGGCGTGGAGGAGTACCACGTGTGCCGCGCCATCAGGGACGGGCTCATCAAGAAGCCCATGGTGGCCTGGTGCATCGGCACTTGCTCAGGTAAAATAAAAATACTGGATTGTTACACAAGGGGAGGAAGCGACCCATTTCACTCGAGATGTTTCTGACGCTCGAACGAAGTGAGAGCGCCAATAATTCGAGAGTGAAATGGGTGCTTTTACCCGAGTTAAACATACTATTTTTCATTTCGACTGTGAGGAAAAACATTAAATTAAATAGTGGTTATAGATGTCATGGTGAAGTATTATGTAGTTCAGCGACAAAGGAAAACTCATGACTGAATGCCTTGAATCTATACCATGCCAATTAAAACTAAATTACTTTCCACCCCTGGGATGGAAAAACTATTTTCCACTCGGCTATCTACACAGGAAAGTTATATTTTCCGAACAGGAGAGATGAAAATGATATTTTACTCTAGCCAAACATTAATTTCTTCCCAGACATGTTCACATCGGAAGTGCAGTTCGGTCACGCGGGCTCCATCGCGGGCTCGGCGCTCGAGAAGGCCGTCTCCAAGAACGCGGGCTTCCGCACCTACGGCGTCACCGTGCCCGACTCCTTCGACAGCTTAGGCGACGCTGTGCATAAGTAAGTGTCTCTTTCACTCGCGCTAGACTGATAGGAAGTGAGAGAGGGACGGAGAACGCACCTGCGTCACCGTGCCCGACTCCTTCGACAGCTTAGGCGACGCTGTGCATAAGTAAGTGTTTCTTTCACTCGCGCTAGACTGATAGGAAGTGAGAGAGGGACGGAGAACGCACCTGCGTCACCGTGCCCGACTCCTTCGACAGCTTAGGCGACGCTGTGCATAAGTAAGTGTTTCTTTCACTCGCGCTAGACTGATAGGAAGTGAGAGAGGGACGGAGAACGCACCTGCGTCACCGTGCCCGACTCCTTCGACAGCTTAGGCGACGCTGTGCATAAGTAAGTGTCTCTTTCACTCGCGCTAGACTGATAGGAAGTGAGAGAGGGACCGAGAACGCACCGGCGTCACCGTGCCCGACTCCTTCGACAGCTTAGGCGACGCTGTGCATAAGTAAGTGTCTCTTTCACTCGCGCTAGACTGATAGGAAGTGAGAGAGGGACCGAGAACGCACCGGCGTCACCGTGCCCGACTCCTTCGACAGCTTAGGCGACGCTGTGCATAAGTAAGTGTCTCTTTCACTCGCGCTAGTAGTGAGAGAGGGACCGAGAACGCACCTGCGTCACCGTGCCCGACTCCTTCGACAGCTTATGCGACGCTGTGCATAAGTAATTACCATTATAAAGCCATTTTAGTCCTAAGACTCTCATTATAGTTCCTAAGATACTATAGTCGACTATAGCTGAACTTAAGGCCGTCTCTTAGACTCAAGTGACAAGAACGCGGGCTTCCGCACCTACGGCGTCACCGTGCCTGACTTCTTCGGCAGCCTGGGAGACGCCGTGCAGAATTAAGTAGAATGAGAACCTGTCATGTAAACACCTGTGTATGTCATGTGCATAGACTCCAGATCTCTCCGAGATCCAACAGTTGTCTGCAGCTGTCGCTACAGATCTACCGACGTCTATAGCCGAGCTCTTTACCTCATTTGATAGTCTAGGACACGCTGTACAAAAGTAAGTGCTTATATAATGCCATTAAAATGCTAAGAATCTTCTTCTTCTTCTTAGCGTGTCGATGGAAACCCATATGGAAGAATTACAATGGAGAAATTACATCGTAGCAGCCCAGAATTCAGCCACTTGTATTGCGGGTCGACTGCAGTTCATTAAAAATACACAGACACACGGGGATTAACGCGATCGCGATAAACATAATTACCTTATGTTTTTGCCTGACGGTTCCCTTTTGAGAAAGTACTCCATACCCACTGTCTATATTCCTAGATCAAAGGTAATTAATGTTTTGCGCACACCCAAAGATGTCTTACCTCTACAGACACCGGGAGTCTATAGAATCAGTTGCAGCTGTGGTAGTTCTTATATAGGCCAAACAAAGCGGACCATTGCTGAAAGGGTCAAAGAACACATTGCAGCTGTGAAGAATCGCCAAATAAACAAATCAGCGATTGCGAAACATCTACTAGAAGCAGGCGCAAGTCCTCTCTACAGATCGCCATTTTTATTCGAGAGTTGTGCGTGAAGCGATTGAAATCCAAAAACACGTAAATTTCAATAGAGAAGATGGTTTCAAATTGTCTGCGGCGTGGAATCCAGTAATTAAAATGACACAGCCTCGTTATAGATCGCAGGCGAGTGATCGCCTGCGATCTATACGATAGGGATACTGTCAGTGTAGTGTGTGGTGGCGGTACGCAAATAATAAAAATTTTGCGGGTAGAACAAGATATTTCTACCTCGCAAACGGAGTGAAGAAATCGCAGATCATCAGTTCGCCTGTGACCACGATTGGTGTATTGCAGTTCATTAAATCCGCTGGCGTGCAGGTGTTGGGGCACGCCGGGCACAATGTTAAGTGTGCCATAGTTTGCACTAAGAATTATTATTATACTAGCTTTTGCCCGCGACTTCGTTCGCGTGGACTTCAGGTTCGTCCCGTCTAGTAGCGCAAAAAATGTGTTTTTTTACGACCTCACATTAGAAACCTCAAAAATTGTAGCCTATATGTTATTCTGATGTATAAGCTATATTGTGGTAAAGTTTCATTCAAATCCATTCAGTAGTTTTTACGTGAAAGAGTAACAAACATCCATACATCCATACATCCATACATCCATACATCCATACTTACAAACTTTCGCCTTTATAATAGTAGTAGGATATATTATAGAAGTCGTATCAATGTTAAGTGTGCCATAGTTTGCACTAAGAATTATTATTATACTAGCTTTTGCCCGCGACTTCGTTCGCGTGGACTTCAGGTTCGTCCCGTCTAGTAGCGCAAAAAATGTGTTTTTTTACGACCTCACATTAGAAACCTCAAAAATTGTAGCCTATATGTTATTCTGATGTATAAGCTATATTGTGGTAAAGTTTCATTCAAATCCATTCAGTAGTTTTTACGTGAAAGAGTAACAAACATCCATACATCCATACATCCATACATCCATACTTACAAACTTTCGCCTTTATAATAGTAGTAGGATATATTATAGAAGTCGTATAACCATCTTTAACTCGTCAAGTATGTGTAAACGAGACACAATAAAAATTCCATTGTTATGCGACTCTCGGCATTCGTTTGATACCTGACTGATTAAAGCTGCGTTTCCACCAAAAATGTGCGAGGATACGTAGCGAGAGATGTGTTTGTAAAGAACCAATAGAATTGCTTCATTTACCTCGCCTCGGTCAGCACAGCTCTAGCGGAAGCGGCTCAGCGGAGCTAGATTTTTTCGCATACAAAACAAGCAAGGGATGTGTAGGGATGGGTGCGAGGGATGTGTTGCCGCTAAGGTATTGCAAACAATATTACACAGATAACATACTACTAATTTATATTTCTTTGTCATCAGGGTATACAAGAAGCTGGTGGACGAAGGCAAGATCATCGTCAAGGAAGAAGTGGAACCACCGAAAGTACCCATGGACTACGACTGGGCGAGGGTAAGTTAATTTTATCATATATCATATATCTTAGGCAGATTAAAGTTAAGGAGACACAAATATTATTCATCTACATAAAATCGTTGAAAAATTTATTGCATAAATATTGATAATTTCAATAGTTTGTAAATACAGAAACTGATATTTGAAATTTAATCAGAAATAATATCAAATGATATCCTTAATGAATAAGAAACTAAAAGTGACTTGCGTCTGGTTCGCATTTACTCGCTTTTTAATGTCATTTCATGAATCACATACAACTCATTGTGATTTCGTGAATCACATACGACTCATTGTGATTTCGTGAATTACATACGAATCATTGTCATTTCGTGAATCACATACGACTCATTGTCAGTTCGTGAATCACATACGATCAGAGTCATTTCGTGAATCACATACGACTCATTGTGATTTCGTGAATTACATACGAATCATTGTCATTTCGTGAATCACATACGACTCATTGTCAGTTCGTGAATCACATACGATCAGAGTCATTTCGTGAATCACATACGACTCATTGTCATTCCGTGAATCACATACGACTCATTGTCATTCCGTGAATCACATACAATTCATAGATACTTTCACCCATTTTCTACAACATTTTCGTCACTCCTTCCAGAAACTCGGCCTCATCCGTAAACCAGCTGCCTTCATCAGCACAATATGCGATGAGCGAGGTCAGGAGCTCAGCTACTGTGGTGTACCCATCACACAGGTGTTGGAACGACAACTGGGCGTTGGTGGAACCATCAGCTTGCTTTGGTATGTACATCTATATTATAAAAACTAGCGATCCCAGCGAACTTTGTTTCGCCCCGGCCCCGTCCCGCCCCAGCCCCGGCCCCGTTGAACGGGATAAAACGTATCCTATGTCCTTCTCCTGGCTCTAAGCTACCTCCCTGCCAATTTTCAGCTAAATCGGTTCAGCCGTTAGGCAGGGTACGCAAAATAAGTAACTTTTTTGGTTGATTTTTTACACCTTGTGTCCGAAAAACCCTAATATCCGAGGAACCCTATTTTTGTTCAAAATTAAATATAGCCTATATTACTCGTGGATAATGTAGCTTTCGAATGGTGAAAGAATTTTTAAAATCGGTCTAGTAGTTTATGAGCCTATTCATTACAATCAAACAAACAAACAAACAAACAAAGTTTTCCTCTTTAACTCAACAACGCCTGGACCAATTTGACAATTCTTTTTTAAAAATGTTCGTTGAAGTTCAAGCATGGTTTTTACGGCGTGAAAAATTCGAATAATTTCCGTAAAAACCCTAAAAACAGCCCTTTTCTTTATCCCATACAAACGTTTTCTAACTAAAACGTTGAGTCAAGGAAGATAATAATTATCCATAAAACGGGGCCGGGGCGGGACGGGGCTGGGGGCGAAACGAAGTTCGCTGGGACCGCTAGTAGATAACAAACCGTAGATTTATACCCCAAATGCTGACTTCGAATGAAGTTGTTATAAATAAATAAAATAAATATGCGCCAGACAACACACCAATCGTCTGGTTTCGAAGTAAAGAATTTTATTTCTTGTGTTACGAAGTACTAGATAACGATTATGAAGGTGGCGTATGGCCATAAATACTCAAATACATATAACATCCATGAATTAGGTACAAATGTTCGCGCTCATCACAGAAACATTTGCCTCTTGCGGGATTCGTACCCGCGACCGCTGGTTTAGTTATCAGGAGCGCTAACTACCACCAAACGTGTCGTGTGTGTTTGTGTGATGAGCGTCATGAATTTTATATGTATTAAGTTTGTATGTCGTCTGGCGTATATTAAAAAAAAACTGTTTATTTACCCCCCAGGTTCCAACGCGAGCTCCCAGAGTGGGCGTGCAAGTTCTTCGAGCTGGTGCTGATCGTGACCGCGGACCACGGGCCGGCCGTCTCGGGCGCGCACAACACCATGGTCACCGCGCGCGCCGGGAAGGACCTCATATCCTCCGTCGTCGCTGGACTATTGACCATTGTGAGTAGATGAGTAGACCGTGGGTAGACCAGAGTAGGCAATGAGTAGACCGTGAGTAGACGATGAGTAGACTGAGTAGGCAATGAGTAGACATTGAGTTGAAAATTAATATACAATGAGTACATAACAAGTAGACCATGAGTGAAATGTCTGTATAATGTGACTAGTATACTGATTTAAAATGTATCAAAAGTAAAAATGATTGTTTATATTGAAATTCAATTTGATCAAAAAAATGTACCCGAATCTTTGAACAAACTTTTTAATAAAAAGCAGAATTTTAAATTTCATTGATAAATGAATATATATGAAATATTATTTCATAAGTTATTTATTATTTGTAATTAAGGGTGACAATTTAAAAAGGTGAAGCATCTTTTTCAAAGTTTAATGTGTGTAAAAAAAGGGTGACATTCTGACAAATACTTGCAAACACATAATTTCCTGACCGGCAAACAGAGTTCAAAGACAATCCTATCTTATAGTTGATTTTTGTTTTCATAGTGTTTTGTCACTATACAAACTTAATAATATAAATTGCAAATTGATAAGGTCACGCAGCCTACGCGTTTAAAAAAAGCACTTGCAAAATTCAACAGGCTTGTGAATGTGACGGTGGCCGAGTGGTATAGGCATACGCCCGGATAGCGTAAGACACGGGGTTCGATTCCTCGTCTGTCACAGAGTCACGGTTGCTTTTTAGAAGTGCAATTTATACAATCCTATCTTGTTATACAGGGTGACCGTTTCGGCGGAGCGCTCGACCGCGCGGCGGCGGACTTCTGCGCGGCGTACGACCGCGGACAACACCCTCAGGAGTTCGTCAATGAGAAGAGGGCCAAGGGAGAGCTCATCATGGGCATTGGACACAGGTGAGGTGTACTTCAACCCTTATATCTTTACCCCCTTATCTATACTAATATTATAAAGCTGAAGAGTTTGTTTGTTTGTTTGAACGCGCTAATCTCCGAAACTACTGGTTCGATTTGAATAATTCTTTTTGTGTTGGATAGTCCAGTTATCGAGGAAGGCGATAGGCTATATAACATCACGCTACGACCAATAGGAGCAAAGATATAGTGGTAAATGTGTAAAAAACGGGAGAAAGAAGTCACTATTCCACGCGGACGTAGTCGCGGGCAAAAACTAGTCTATAATATAAAAATGAATCGCAAAATATGTTGGTTAGCGCATAACTCAACAACGCCTGGACCAATTTGGCTAATTCTTTTTTTTAAATATTCGTTGAAGTTCAAGGATGGTTTTTACGTAAAAAAATCGAATAATTGCAGGAACAACCCTAAAAACAGCCATTTTCTTTTTCCTATACAAACGTTCTCTAACTGAAACGTAGAGTCAAGGAGGATAATAATTACCATAAAACGGGGCCGGGGCGGGAAGAGGCTAGGGGTGAAACGAAGTTCACTGGGACCGCTAGTTTATAATATATCAAACAGACTACAGTGCGTCACGGATCTTCTGGCCAACGCTGACAGTCGGAACTAACGCTGTCAAATTCAAGAATGCGGTTGCCAGACCGAGTGTAGCGAAATCTCCCCAATCTTACAAAAGATTTTCCGAATTTCCCTTTTGTTTTATTATCGTACGTGTTCTATGTAAACCATTAATTGTTTTTAAATAACGTAGCTGCGTAGCGGTTAACTACTTAAATAAAGTTTTAATTTACAATAGTTTTTATTGTTAATACAATTGTTTTGCGTCTAAAACGGTGAAACATACATGATATGCCTCTTATGGTAGAAAATGCCTTCAACGACATTTCCATCCAAGAAATCTCTTCTTTGACTTTGCCATATTTGGGTAAAAAATATTCGTTAAACAGCTTCCTAAACCCCCTAAAGCAAGGTAGATTTTCTTGCTCTGGCTACCCTTTTGAATGCTAGCGCCCCCCTGTCAATGTCATCCGTTGGCCAGAAGAACTTTGTCGCGCTGTAATAAGCTATTACACTGTTTTGTCACTTTCTGTCAAATGATAAGCGCCAAGAAAGAACGAGACAAAACAGTGTAATAATTAAAACTGGTTTATTGCGTTTAGGGGGTTACTCTTAAAGCTCATTCCCATTTAGGCAAAAGCGTGACAGTCGCGTTGCTGATAATTTCATACTATAAACGGCAGCAGTTTTTATGTAATAGCATCCGCTTCTGCAGTGCTGCACTTAGAGTCTGACTTGCCAGCGTCATGGCTTGCCATGGCAATAAAGCTGAGTGGAAACCAATTTGGTTTCACTACCTATAAATGTTTTAATTTAATTTTTTATATTGTTTATTTTTGTACTTTTGTAGTGTACCAAATAAATTACTTTTCTTTCTTTCTTTCTTTCAAATTAGTTGAGTGATTTGATTTGATTTTGAAAGTTCTTTATTAAATCCATATAATACAAAGCTTACAACCTAGTGTACGTTTAATTCCTAGGTATAAGTAACTTATATCTATTCTATGGTTATGAGATCGTTATGATCTATTATAACTAATAATTGTGAAAGCTAAATTTACCTACTTGTGTTACAGCGATTACTTAGAAATAAGTTATACCTAACAGCTGAAATAACAAGCACTTCGTAACAAAATTAATTGAGTGAATTAAATTAGTTGAGTATCAAAACTGTTTGATCGTGTCTGATGCGCTCCTAGCACGGTCATGGTATGGTACGGTGGAGTTAGTGAGCTCAGACTCATATATATTTTCATTGTGCTCATAACTGTTGCGAAAATTAAAGCAATCCAGTTTTTGATCCGGTTTGTCATTTTATTCCATTTGCAGAGTGAAATCGATCAACAACCCCGACTCGCGCGTGCGCGAACTGAAAGCGTACGTGACGTCACGCTGGCCCACGTGGCCGGTCACGCGGTACGCGCTCGACGTGGAGGCGATCACCACCCGCAAGAAGCCGAACCTGATCCTGAACGTGGACGGAATAGTCGCAGCCGCCATGGTCGACCTGTTCCGCCATTGTCAGCTGTTCACTCAGTGAGTATACAAACATACTCTTATACATGGTCTCACACACACACACACACACACACGCGCACACGCACACACAAACGCGCGCGCGCGCGCACACACATACACACACACACACACACACACACACACACACACACACACACACACACACACACACACACATATATAGACACTCAAACACTAGTTTACACAAAGTAGCTATTTTCCCTGTCTCTCTCTATTTTTTACACACACACTAGATCTTTCTCTCTTCTCTATGTGTTATTCGGGTGCATGAACTATACAGGGTGTAAAAAAAGTACGAGCCAACTGGTACTTTTTTACATCCTGTATAGAATTTTAGGGATCCGTGGACATTTTATCTTATAAATACTCTTATTTTTTCCTATACAGGGTGTAAAAAAAGTAGGACCCAAATCCAAGGGGGTGGTTAAGAGACGAGTCTAGAAAACAAGAAAAAAAAACTTGTTTTTTTTTTAAATATTTTTTCTGTATTCCAAACTCGTTTGATAACCACCCCCTTGAATTTGGCTAGTACTTTTTTACAGCCTGTATTTTTGCAAAGTTTCATAAAAATCCACTCGGTAGTTTTTGCGTGAAGCAGTAACAAACATCCATACATCCAACTTCACGATATCAAAGTAACAATAAATTAAATACTGTATCATATAAAAAAATATACTTACGATCAAAACACTCATTAAAAACTCTCCTGTTTACAGGGAGGAAGGCAACAACTACATACAAATGGGTTCGATCAACGCGCTGTTCGTGTTGGGCCGCACCATCGGTCTGGTGGGCCACTACCTTGATCAGAAGAGGATGAAACAGCCTCTGTACCGCCATCCGTGGGACGACATCACTTACATGTCTCCGCTGCATTAGATATAAAAAGGTTGGTGGTTCTTGTACGCTGTGTAGAAGTTGTGGGTAGTTTTTTTTTTTGGTAATTTTGGGGACGAATTTTGTGTTAAAAAGTGTGAGAAAAATAGCTATGTATCCGGTTCGAAGGACTAATTTTTGTAACAGTCAACGACCTGAAGAAAGACGTAAAATGCACGCATCGAGATCGTTTATCGCGTTTTATATCCTAAACGACATATTCTACCATTTTTTTAAACATTAACCAAATTGTTATTGCTTCTAAAAATAAATCACAACATAAAAAGTCATAATAGTCGTTTATTTTTGCATGTAGACCCACTGGGGGCACTTATACACGTCCCAACATAGGCCCTACCTCAGCTTCGGGACAATTTTGGGCTAGTAAGGGCTAAAGTACTCGTAAGTGAAAACATTTTGTAACATGATATAAATAAACGTTTAAAAGTTTATCGAGGCGCGCATTTTAGTCAAGCTGGCTATGTATTGTTGGGAGAAAAAGGATGTTTTTAATGTACTAAAGTAATTTACGCGCTCTGTGATGTTGCTAAATAGAAAAATCTAATTTCAATGCTGCCGAAGTATCATAATCTTTTCTCAACTATTTTCTTTTTGAAATAATTTTGAAATCACATTGAATATAAATTAATTATCCCCTTTAGGATCGAAAAGAAATACCCAAAATACTTTAACATAGTGTGCAAGAACCAATTAATATATTCGGATGGAAGCAAAGCCGCGTGCAATCATTAGTCGATGCATAGTAAAGCGGCGCTGTATCTGAATAACTAGGCTCTAGGTGGAAATGGACAAATGTCTTGTTTGAGGCAGCGAGTAAGACTAGCATTTTGTATTTTATAGAAAGTTGAGGAAAATATAAATAAATCGTTTCAAATATATTGTTTTAAACTTTCATGGTCACTAACATTAGAATAGTTAGATACGGGATTGCTACCATGTACCTTATTATATATTATATTGTACCTTATTATTATATTAAATATCGGAAGCTCATAAATAATAAGGTATATGGTAGCAATCCCGTATCTAACTATTCTAACGTTTCAAATATGTACTTGAATAACTAATAAACACGCATACCATGACCTTGCTAGAAACGGGTCGGGCAAAAATATATTATTTGTATTGAAAACTATGACACCTAGCCCACTAAACCGTTCCGTCACCGACCAACTTCGTCGCGTGCCATGCACAGAACTTCAGCACCGGCAAAATACGTTCTCGCTCTCGCTCCATATAACGGTGAGACAGAACGCTGTCAATCCGTTCAGTGGGCAAGAGCGTATCGTGTTAATTTTCGTGCCTGATACGCTCCTAGCAAGGTCATGGTATGGTGGGAATAAACCTTTATGTTAAAAACCTAAACCTTTTTAGCTACAGTCGGTCTGTTATCAACTGGGTCCTGTCAGTGTCATCTTTCTCGCTTGCACTTACTGGTAAAGCGGCGCGCTGTATTCCTATCTCTATCAACTCACGACTCAGTTGCTAGCGCGCTGACTATATCGAACGGTGAGCACAAAAGAGAGATACTGAAATACAATACAAATTATGATTGTTAATTTTAAGTTAATTTATGTTTGGGCAAATAAAACTAATAAATACTTATTGTTTTACCGACTTCAAAAAGGAGGAGGTTCTTAATTCGATTGTATTTTTAAATTCTACCTAATTTCTTTTATAATCATTAGTTTTCTGTAAAAAAATGTTGATGTGTTTAATATTTTTATTGATCAGTTTGATGCAACCTACGAAATAAATAAAATATTTAATTATAAAAGTCTCCGACAACACACAAGTTCTTAATTTTTTTAAATAATGGCGCTATGTGTGAACGTTTGTATGATTGTTAGTAATTTATTAAAAATATGGAGTCTCTTTGTAGCTAAGCTAAATACATGTGATGTCGTTGGGCATAAGGGTACTATAATTTTATATCTTTTAAGTTATTAATAATTATAATTATCTTATTTTTTCCGAGGTTTTTCAAATGTATTTTTTTATTAATTACTTTGATGAGTAATTTAATTAATTAACAGTTAATTTCACATTTGAAAAATCTTGGCTTAAAAGGGGTTGTCACCTTATTTTACGGTTAGTAGCATAAGTTTTAAGAAGGTTTATATTATTATGACAAGATATGACATTATGTCAGTCTTATAATTATTTTAAATTTAAGTATGGGTTTTATTTAGGGAGATAACAATAGGGCGCAAGAATTTTGTGTGGTGTCACAGACTTATGCAACTTAATTTCAAACAATAGCTCATATCCCATAATTAAACTTCATAAAGTTTACAGTTAAAAAACATCAAGTTGTTTTATAAAAATATATTTTCATATCAGTACTATAGAAATGCAAATATCTCAAAGACTTTTTAATATTTTGCCCAAGCAATTCTTAAATCTTACTAAAAATGAAAAGAAAAAAAACTTATGGCTTTTAAATATAATAAAATTTGTATTGTATTATTTATATGTTTTCTTATTTTTTTACGCACTGAACTTGTCGTTAATGATTCTGTTAATGTCAATGAATTAATGATTACTACATTAACACAAAATGTTGGTCAACGCTGCCTCAAATTCTAGACATGAGCTATAATAATGTTAATTTTAGTAACATAGATCACGTAGCGGGTTTGTAAAGATGTTATGTATATTTCTCTTTTTATTAACAAACGACATATTGGACGGTGTTATGTACCAAAAAACTTGTGTCATACAATCCCAAAATATATCAAAATGTGATTGCAGTTGCTTTTGAAATTGATTAGGATTTCATAAATTTTTATATTCAAAGTATACGGCTTCAATCTACTGCCATCTATAATTTAGTCGCTCAGATAATGTTATTTTGTTTTAAACTTTCATGGTCACTAACATTAGAATAGTTAGATACGGGATTGCTACCATGTACCTTATTATTTATGAGCTTCCGATATTTCGGCACTGTTGCAAGCGCCATGATCACGGAGTAACTGAAGAGAACTTGCGGGTGGGTTGTTATTACTTGTTATTGGCACTCCGTGATCATGGCGCTTGCAACGGTGCCGAAATATCGGAAGCTCATAAATAATAAGGTACATGGTAGCAATCCCGTATCTAACTATTGTAATGTTATTTGACCAAAAATTTATGGAAAGAATGTCAAATTTTCTTACTTATTACATTTTCTATCAAAATTGAAAACGTCAAGATTGTATCTCTGATCGGTTAAACTATAACAGATAAAACTTATATGATATGTTTTGAAGATTGCATAACATCGTCTTACAATGCCTGCGTCAACGGCGTATTCCATATTTTTATTTATTTTGACGAAACATACTTCTTATATCATCGAATAATCGACTTTGAGAAAATGTAATGTTACAATGTGTCGTAAAATTTTTCATTAATTGCTACATCTTGTAATTTTTATTACATTTCTCTCATTCTATGCTCAGACTATTTAAAAAAAAAAACAAATAGTAGAATCAGATGTTATTGAAATCTAAAACATACTACGTCCACTTATTTATAAGTACAACATAGATCTGTTATTTAAGAGTAATAAAATATATTTAAAAATGTTACCATCTCTTTCTAAAGTGGCCTGTGCGAGCGAGACGAATATACTGTTAGACACATCGAAAGTACTTGAGCACTATAATGTAGATCTTAAAGCACTGGCTTCAATTTATAGTATATTTTTCGATGAATGCTATTGAATATGTATTTTTATTAATAGAAATGTATATTACCAGTTTTAAAGTATATGTTTTTATAATAAAAATTGTAAAAAAAATTGTTGAACAAAAAGTGAGCAATGCACCTTAGAATATAACGCACTGAATATGTTGTTGATACTGTACAAAAATGCAAAATTGTAAGAATATACGTAATGTAATTTAGTATCTTTGGTGTAAAGAAATAAGAGCGTAGCCGTATATTACGTATACACAATGTTTTTAGGTCACAAATTTAATACTAAATCGATGTTATGACAATTTTGTAGTGGTTCTTATTGCTTTGACGACAAAATGAGTTGTCAATTACAATTTGCATTTCTTTTATTGTAAATCAAAATATGTCAGTTCAATTTAAGTGCAGTTAAAAGCATGGTTGCACCATTTGACTTAAGTTATAAGAATTTCAAATAACTGACAAACTCCATACTAAAGTTATGAGTTACTGGTTTAGGATGGTGCTGCAACCAAGCTATAATGAATCTTTTGGTGCATAAAAAGTGCTCGAAATAAATTAAACATTCCTGTCATTAGATTAACGCATTTCTGATTTAATGTAAATCAACCGAACGGGCTTTTAGTAATTTGATAACGAATAATTTATTATGTTTATGTATGATAAAATCTACGATGCTATTCTTTTGTGGTTGACGGCATTAGTAAAAGGGCCGTATGTTGTAAGTTTTATTTATTGGTATATTTGTGAAAAATGGTTGGTATCTGTAAATAATTGAAAATTGTCAACTAATTTGAATATATTTTTTTATTTACTGTACTTGAGTGTTTTATTATAAGTGGCTTGCGATTGCCACCTCTAGTATCCTATCCCGGGGTCCAAGGGTCCAAAGTTTCACTATTTTTTTGAGGTACGACAGTGCATCTAAAACATAATCAGAAAATCGTATTAACTCAAAACAGAGCGTCGTATCAAAAAATAACGAAATTTCGACTCCCACCTATACCTACTTCCCCGAAAACCCAACTAGATCTAGATAGACTATACAATTTTGACCTCTAAAAGGATTCAAGGGTCAATAAATAATCGGAGCTCTTTGACAAATGCTTTGACATTAAAACAGCTTCCCACGTCGCTGTCGGCTGCTGCTATTCCAGTATGAATTATTGTGCCTTCTTGAGGTCCGATTATTATTGACACCCTCTTTAAGAAACCCCAGGGAGGGGCACAGGTCTTTGAAATTTTGACCTCTAAAATTCTTGGATTAGAATAGGGGTCCAAAGATTCACTAGATACTATAGGTATTTTGATGCAACAATGTATCTAAAAACAATCGTCGAAACAGAAAAATCAAAATGTCTCAAAAACAAAAAAAAACATGAAATTTTCGTCCCCAACAAGGTTCAATTCATATGGAATACAACGGCCGGTAGAGACGCAGCGACCAGTTGTCTTGTCAATGAGGTCCAATTATTATTGACCTTTGGACCCTTTTTGAGGTCAAATTTTAATAGAGCTAGGTGGGTTTCCGGGGGTGTATCCCAATAGGGGGGGACGAAAATTTCGTTATTTTTTTGATACGACGCACCGTTTCCGAGATATTTTGATTTTTCTCTCTTGCGACGGTTTTGTTATTTATTACACTGTTGCATCAAAATAGAAGAGATCTTTGGACCACTATCCTACTCCAAGCATTATTGAGGTCAAAATATAAAGGACATGCCCCTTCCTGAGTTTTTTTAAAAGAGGGGGTCCATCATAATATGTTTTAATGTCAAAGAGGTCCGATTATTGTTGACGCTTGGACGCTTATTGAGGTTGAACTTGGAGGGTTTCTGAGGGTGTATTCCCCAAAAGGGGGGGACGAAAATTTCGTTAGTTTTTTGATACGACGCACCGTTTCCGAGATATTTTGATTTTTATCTTTTTTCCATGACTTTGTTATTATTTAGACAATGTTGCATCTGAGCAATAGGGAATCCTAGGACCCCGACTCCAAACATCTTTGGGGTCAAAATATTAAAGACCCGACATCTGGGGTCGAAAGTTTCGTCAGTTTTTTGGTAAAACGCACGGTTTCCGGGATATTTATGTTTTTTTGTAGTCTTTTATATTTTGACTTCAAAAATGCTTGGATTTTGGGGTCTAAAAGATAGGTTTTTTCTAATTGGTTTGGTCTTCTAGAGATGTAATTCTTTGAAAAAAAGGTAAAATAATAACAAAAACATAATTTCATAATTTTTATTAATTTTCTTAACAGATAGTTTCTTGACAGTGGAGGTGGCTGGTACATGTTTGTCAAACTAGGATCTTATAGATAGGCACAAATAACACTGTCTAACGTGCAACTGACCAACTTTCTTAAATCTTGATTTAGCTCATTAATTTTAATACATAAGTAAATTTTTAGTCTTCGAACTTAAATCGTTACATCATCATCCTTACATTGTTAAACACATACAGGAAGTAAATGAACAGATTTTTTTTGGGTGGTAGTCAATAGAGTTTATTACATAAAAAAACATTTTTTTCCTGCATTCTAGACTCGACTCTTAACCACCCCCTTGCATTTGGCTCGTACTTTTTTTTACATTGTATAAGAAAGAAAAAGAGTAGTTCTATACAGGGTGTTAAAAAGTAGTAGTAAGTAGTTTAAAACAATATAGAATACAGGTGAAAAAAAAACTTGAAAAATGTATTTTTATTATAATTGTTTTCTTTAAAAAAAAACCTGTCCAATTGACAACCTTTGAATTTGGCTCATACACCAACCCTTGAATTTGGCTCGTACTTTTTTTACAGCCTGTATAATATTACTTGTAGAAAATTGAGTATGTTCGCGTATGCCTGATTTAAGTAAACAAATTTTTAAAGTTAAGAAAGCTGTTCAGTTTGACCTTAATAATTTTAATTACGATAACATATTCTGTAACTTAGCCAAACAACTCAAAAATAACAAATTCGATATATCGGCGTAACTAACGCCATTCTTAAAGTATTTCGAATGCAGTTTCATTTTGTTACGATTAAATATAGGTACTAACAACATATTTATTCTATTGCATTACATGATTTAGATTTAAAACAAACATATCTATTCTAGCAAGAGTATTATTTTTGTTACATTTCTCTTTTAAAAAATATGACATTAATTTTCACCGGACGAATTGTTTTTGAATTCAATAATCTCATACCATAGAGCTTAAGTTTTTTAATATGTATAATGATTGAATATTTGTTTAATGCAAAGAAAATGTAATTTATTCATCATTATAAAACATTATTCACAAAAATATCTGATTCCGATGACTTATGTTTCCGATTTATTTTATGGCTACTTGAACAAAAATGAACTTAAATTAAACACGAGTTCTGTCGGCTGATACAATAAAAATACTAACAATCAAAAACTCAGTAAATTGATCCTAATAAATAATAATAAACTTATAATAACTATGAGTCGATAACAAATACCTAATTATATAAATTGTGGTCTAGTGTATATTTTGCAAATTGTAACTGTGTGCGAATGTGTAATTGATTCGTAACGTGTATATAAATTGTTGTTTAACTTTTATATAAATTGCACTTGTAAAAAGCAACTTTGTCAGACAAGGAATCGAACCCTGTCTCACGTTATCCGGGCGCATACAGGCTTGCCAATGTGTCGGTGGCCGAGTGGTATAGGCATGCGTCCGGATAGCGTTAGACACAGAGTTCGATTGTCTGACACAGTTGCTCTTTACAACTGCAATTTATACTATTAAGTTTGTATAGTGACAAAACAGTATGAAAAAAATATAATTATAGAACATATTTCTATAATTATATTTTTATATTATTATAGTAGTAATAATTGATTATTATTATTTAATAATCGGTTATTATTATTATTTTGCCAATCTGTGCCTGATTATCATAACAAAACATACACCAAGCCACAATATTTCTAATCAACTACAGACCGATTTTTTATTAAATTAAACTTATTTATTGAATAAACTTATAACTATATTCAACAAATCATTTCATTTATAGTAAATAGTCTTAAACCATCTAAAATAACTTAAAACGAAAGAAAATTTGGTATGAGACATCCAATTGAAGTTGGATAAATTATATAATATTTATTAATGACATAGGGTGGGTCATAAATCATAATTTATCTAGAGATAGTTCAATTTACTTAATAGATAATGAGGCATAGCTTCATTTTGTAAGATCTGTGTCTTATAGTCAAAGACACCAACCAATTATTTAAGGGCATTATTATTTATCTTTTTTTTATATTGTGCCCTGAATTAAAAGCAATGAATAAAGCATGGAACCTACTAGACAAATATGAATTTTAGGTGTCGCAAAAAATATTTTACTGCAATATAATTTCTATGTTCTAATCAAGAGTCACCATCTATTTGATTCCACTCTGTATAATTTATGTTCTATCTTCATCATTCATAAAAAAAACCGGTTAAGTGCGTGTCGGACCCGCGCACTAAGGGTTCCGTGCCACCCTTAACTAAATTCAGGGTCCACTTACTTTCACTTAACGAAAACATCACAATTATTGCGAGAGCAAAAATAACTTTGTTTTTCATAGTGTTTGTATGAAAGACAAAGTTATATTTGCGGTTGATAAAAATGTGCAATATCTCAAAAACTACTGGTTCGATATCCTTCAAACCAATTTTCGTTGCAAGTTTTTGTTGAGATCTACATTATATATTTTTTTCAAAATTTTCACTTTCTTAGTTCAAAAGTTAGATGGGGGGGGGACGCCCATTTTACCACTTTGGAAGCGTCTATATCTCAAACCTTACACTTTTAGAAAAAATGGTTTTAGAAACCTCAACATCATTTTAAAATACCTATCCATAGACACCCCACACGCATAGGTTTGAGTAAAAAAAAATTTTTAGGTTTTAGTTTCATGTATGGGAGCCCCCCCTTAAATATTATTTTTTCTTACTTTTTGTATCTGAATCGGAAAGCGGTAAACAAAATACACCTACCTACCAAGTTTCAGCTATGTGATGCTTATAGTTTCAGAATAAAGTGGCTGTGACATACGGACGGACGGACAGACAGACAGACAGACAGACAGACAGACAGACAGACAGACAGACAGACAGACAGACAGACTTGACGAAACTATAAGGGTTCCGTTTTTTGCCATTCGGCTACGGAACCCTAATAAACATTTCTACCTATAAACATTAGGTGCACTTGCCTCTTCATTTTGTCAATTATCTCGGTTATTAAGAGATTGGTATAAAATTATACTAAGGACCTTTGCCACCATCGACAAATAAACACAAAACAACGAATAATTCAAATATGGAACGTTATTTCGTATGAAGTAGTGGACACATAACGCTAATGGGAACATATTTAGATACTGTGAAACAGGCTGTATTTATTTTTTAAATTAAAAATACCAAAAAAGTTGTTTAAATTGAGTTCAAAAATATGAAAAAATAAGTAAATGGTGATTTATTATATTATTTGTTTTAATTTATACACTCATTCAACTTGCACGATCATAAAATAATGAATTTTAAACTTATACGTATAGGGATTTCGAAGTTAACTCATATAGATTGTTTCATAAACAAATAAATAAATGTAGCCTATACAAATTGAGACTGGTAGGTAGTACATAAAAATATATTAATAATGTCAGCAAAAAATTAGACGATATTTTGTTAAGGCTCTAAGTTTGAGTAATTATTTAATTTTTCTGTTCGAACTTTTTGTAAAAAGTCTGAAAACATTTTAATTGTTCCAATTTTATTAGGATGTTTATTAATATTAACAGCTTATAATAATGAATTCTGTTTGAGGAACGCGGGAGTATATTTATAAATATATTTTCTTTTATGCGTATCTACATTACGATGTATATAACTTATGTATACTACTTATATGACGGTTTTCAACGATTCGACATGATTATATTAATTTATATTTTTACAAATATACGTTTTATACGCTACTTTACATCTAAGGTCTATACATTAATATGCTGATATATTATTAAAAATATACAGTGAGTTTATAAATTATTCATTATAACTTAATTTATTGAATAATTATGGAAATGTGGAGTTTATATTAGCTTAATCTATTTTGGTTCTAATATAAATTTCGACTTTCACACGTGGATATAACATATTAATATGCATTTATGCCTAATAGTGATGTTGTTTTGATTATTTTTTTAAAGAGAAGTTCAAATGTACACAATTAAAAATTTTAAAAACTCGTTCAATAAAACATTAAATATTATCCTTCTTAATATTGATGCGCGTCGGATTTTTTTTAAATATTGATTTTGTAACTCGAAGCTCTGAACATCAAATCAATAAAATAATTAACAAAAATATGTGATATCAGCGTAGGACGTCCACCGACAAGATGGACAGACGACCTTGTAAAGATCGCAGGATTACACTGGATGCAGACCGCTCACAACCGGTCGTTGTGGAAAGCCTTGCCTATGTTCAGCAGTGGACGTCCTTCGGCTGATAATGATGATGATGATGATGATGATTCATATCGGATATCAATATGAATGTTAAGTTATCGTAGGAGGTTTCCTACTAAAACTAGGTTTAGTTTCACCATAAAAATAATTACATTAACTAATAAATTGATCTTCTCTTTAAAAAGTTGCAATTTCAACAACTTCTAACCGCTAATACGACACGGACAAACAGATATATCATATTAGTATGTAATTTGGTCTTCTAACTTACGCAGCTAGCTATAACACAATATTTACACGATAGAATCAGATTTTTCAGTCGTGGGTTTGAATAATAACTATATTTGAGAGAAAATAACACTAAATATTTTGAAAAAATATGATAAAACGAGAAATACATAAGAAAGTATACAATTTTAAATAACTTTTACGTGGTATATTACTAAGGATATCGATTTTAGCTAGTTTATTATAGTTTAGCCGCTCGGATAATGGTATTTCGTGAAAAAATATTTTTGAAAAGAAATCAGCGGTTTACGAGGAATTCATTGGCAGATTAGACAATTTGAGGTTATGTTTTCTGATTGCACTGTTAATGCTAAGTGTTTAAGTCACCTAAACTATTTTTGTGTTACTTTTAAAAACCCCTCTTTGTTAGATTATTTCTAAAATATCAGTGCAATTATAATTCAAAACAAGATTTTTGAAATACAAACTACAAATACGCAATCTGGGCCCGGCTTTGGTCAATATCCTTACAATATGTATGGCTATAATTGTATATTTCCTGACTTTGTCAATTTTATTACACATTTTCTGAAACAATTGAATACGTCAAAATAACATTCTAACGGCCGGTTTCTGAAACGCTAATCAAATAATGAATTAGTTAACAGTCAGTCACAATTGACAATCTGTTAAACTACTGTAAGTTGCTGAAAAGCAATTCATCCTAAAATTAACTAATCGATTGCTAACAGGTAATATTTTTTTTAATCTGACAACACTTGCTTAAATCAGTCACCTTCATTCACTCATCCATGTTTTGTTTCAGTTTAACGTATAGCTTTGTCCCTATTTTTTGACAACGACGTGTAATCTATTATGACAGATTCTTTCTTGTAACATTATGACAGACCAAATAATTTTGTAATACAAAATATTTTGTGCATTATTTTGTGTGTAGCTCAAATATTCGTGTAAACAATATTTCGCTTAAAATTACATTGTAGTGTCATAAACAGATCCTGCCCACCTATATTTATGTCTCAGATGTATAATTCTGCATCACACAAACTGCCTGAACATTAAACGAAAAGAAACATATTCGGTCACGGAACAGTTCTGCAGATGGCCCGCCGGGAGACTGAATTTTGATATGAGTGCAGTTTACAGCTCCGATCTCTTTGGGGAACCCGCTTATGGCATAAAATCCATTTCGGACGCTTGTTTCTAAATCAAACGTTGGCATGTTAACAAATTGAGGCCTTAATTGCCAGGTGTACAAGAGAAGTCAAGTCTCTTTAAGGCATTCTGCCAGACATTTTACTCCTGCAGCCTGTGGTGTAGTATTTATACGCGGAGGACCTATATGCTCTCCGTGTCCAGTACAATAATGCCTTCAGAAGCTTATGTGGATGACTTCTACGCTATCATTCGGAAGCGGACGTTGTCGATGCTTGTACCAGAGATATGCCGTCGTGATCCATCTTTATGCACTGGATACAAAACCATGTGTAAGGATCGAGGAACCGGTTTTTATACTAAGCACTTCAGAGTTTTATTTTGTATGTGTTAGTTTATAGTTTTAAGCTTTGATTTGGTCTTAAATAAACGTTTTATTATTATTACTTTTTTCTCTTTCTTCTTTTTATTCTCAAGGACCAAAGTGTCTTTGGTTCTCATATTATGAACTTGGCAATTTCAGTAGATACATTTTTAATTATGCGGTACGCTGTCGACTTGTGTAGGTACTCTAACATGATCTGCCACAGATATCTAAAAGTCTCCAGGCGGCGCTGATGATGTCATCATCACCAACATAACCATGCGGTTATGATGGGTTCCAGATGTGTCAGTAATCCCATTAGTTCAATGAAATTCTGAAATTCTGTAGCAGGTCCTAAATTCCTGATCAATATAGTGATCTATTAGATGCATTCGCTCTTGAAACCAATGAGTTGGCATCAGATCTTCGTCGTTATTAGTTAGGGATAAATCATCAGCAGATAAATCATAAAACATTTATACTATTCCAATTCACTAAAAAAATAAGTATGCATAAAGTCTTTTGACAATCTGTTAAGTGATCGATTTTCGCTAATTAGCTAATTTACTGTTGACAAGAGATTAACATGCGAAAAACCTTTTCGGAAACCCAAATCATCTTTAATTGGCCGTTAATGGGAGATGTGACATTTGCACTGACAATCTGTCAATTGGCTGGTTCGGAAACCCGAACTGCGTTTAAGTAGAGATTAACAGCTTGTTACGTATTTTTTACGATAACAAGCGTTTCAGAAACCGGGGGTTAGAGCGACTAAATTATAGTATTTTAAATTATAATATAGAACGAAACGTAACTTATAAGCAGGGTTGTTAATTATCAAGAAAATAATTTCATAATAATCAGACATTTATCCGATAATTATCCATGCTCGGTCATATGTACTTATTTCACTTTTTTTTTAAATTGTTGATTTAAAAACAAATCAATCATACTGGAACGCGCCTGTGAATGTATTGCGAGAGGGTGCGAATTTGTTTGCTCTTATTCATGTTATCGAAGATAATTATCAAGTTATAATTAATAATTATCACTAACAACCCTGCTTAATAGTACTTAACAAACTAACAAGAATCATAACATCTATATCAGGGGAACCGATTTTTATAGTCATTAGTCATAAAGAATCATACAATGCAAAACAATAGGGCATAGGAATCATTTTTACTATTACTAATTAATAAGAGTACGAAAAACAACGATATTGCTAAATATTGCATTTCAAATTTATTTTATTCTACGTAAACTCATATGTTAAAGTTTGAAAAATTTTGTTCATCTACCGTCAATTTTTAGTACATTAATAACAAAACACCACACGAGCTCTCAAATTATATAGATATTTTTCAATATGGCGTATTTATTTCACTGTACTCTTAGGATTATTGACCAATTATGCCAAAAACTTACGTTATTTTAATGTATGAAAAACTGTCTGTAATCGTTAATTTTTCGTGTAAATATGTGCCCGTTTGCCCAAAAAACTAATTGGTCAAAATCAAGCGGGGAACAGTTAAAAAATAATATCATAATTTACGTCTATTTCCTCGGCAACACTGTTAGTATAATAAACTTTATAGGATATCTTGTTATCAGTATGATTTATTTACTTTAAACTGACCTTAGATAATTTTGATGTCCAGTTCATTTGAAGGTCACTGCGGAGTCATAGTGTAATACACGAACACTATTTCGCCACTAAGATACCCACCAAAATCACTGCATCTCTCTACACACATCACTGCATACCCATCCACTTCACTGCATCCAAACAACTATAATTGTCACCCCACTTACTCTCAACGGTCGGGCTGTCAGTGCGAGGCGTCTATATTGACTCCTAGAGACAGATATAGGGTTGGTTAACAGCGCCATCTAGTTATAGAGAGCCGAAATGCATCGCTGTGTTATTGGAAGGTAGATGGCGCCACACGAACCGAGTTGAGTCGCTGAGTTTTTGGTAGATAGATGGCGCCACATTTTCTCTACTTTATCACTAGTTCTAACAGCGCCATCTAGTATTTGGGTTCCGATATGCGTCGCTGCGTTGCTGGAACCCCGACGGCGAGGCGACCACATTGTCTCTTCATTTAAAATCAATAACATAAACAGCGCCATCTAGCAACCGAGAGCGGAGTTGCGTAGCTGTGTTGTTGGCAGGTAGATGGCGCAACACAAGCCGAGTTGAGTCCCGTGTTTAGGTGGCGCCACACTATCTTCAGTCACGATCACTAATTCTAACAGCACCATCTAGCCATCCAGAGCGGAGCTTAGTCGCTGTTTTTCTGAAAATCAATGTCGTGGCATGCATCTTGCTGCCGCGATTAATGCTGAGAGGGTGCCTTTTCGTCTCATTCGCGATGTTAACGTTAATTAAATAAGTGTGTGTCTGTTTATTGTATATGTGTTTACGAGTCAGTGTATTGTATATGTGTTTGTGAGTCGAATAAATGTATTTTCTTTCTTTCTTTCGGAGGTAGATGGCGCTACACTTTATTTTCTTTTTTTAACACTAGTTCCCATCTTTCTCGTCGGTCTGTTTGCGAGCTGCGATTATAGTGAGGTCGGGGCGAGTGCGCATGAGCGCTGAGGGGGAGGTGGGGGTGGGGGCCGCACTACTTGATAGCGACTCTAGTGAGGCGACGCGTATTGTTGGCCATTTACCGCCTGAAAAGTAAAACATAGTTATTTGTAGACAGGTACAATTGCTTATATTATTATTTTTATACAGCGTGTGGCCTGTTATAGGAGCAAGAATTCTAATCGATTATACGCAGAGTATACGTAGTTACCTTGATCTGGTCGCAGTGCTCTAAAATGCTTTAACTTTGAGATACAGTAATCCAAAGTTACAATCCCTAAACCGCGTAGTTCGTTGTAGTAAAATGACAATGTCAAGTTCTATGACTGGACATATTTGTTTGCAATACATTGCTGGTTCGATTTATTTTGTTAGAAAAAAACAATTAATTATTATTTCATTATAATAAATTAACACCATTTAGAATTGATTACTGGTTACTTAAAGACCTATATTTTTAAATTTTTGCTCCTATTACAGGAATGGTGGAATTATATCAACATAAACCATTGACAAAGCGAATTACATACATCATAAGCTGAAAGAGAAATATCTCAGATAATGTAAACTTGCGAAGGCAACGTCATTGTTAAATTATTATTATAGACAACCTAAGATAGGATTTTGGCCGTATTTAACTTATTTATTAAACGTTACTGCCTACAACGTAGCATTCCATAACCGTGCTAGGAACTAGTAATGGCAATTATTGCTATTTTTCGTAATTTAATTAGCATGCTAATTTCCATAGCATAGCATGCTAAGTGCTATTGCTATGCTAATATGAAATTTCATCGATATGAGAAATAACGAATTAATTATATTGCGAAATCGTGAATGCTATGCTAACTATGAAAATTATTATTTTATGAAACATGTAGTTTAATAAATTGTTAGTGGTGAGACTTTAATATTAATTTAATTTGACTTCAATAAAATTGTTTGGTGTATGTATTAAATTTAATTTTACTTAATGAATGCACTTTCTTTTTGAATTAATGAACTTTGAAAAAATGTTATTTCCTTCACTTTTATTTGTTCATCAACGCGGAATAGCAAACCTGCCTGCTAATCTTGCTAAAAATAGCAGTGCGTGCGAATCTATGAAGTTATATGACGGCTATACGATGCTTCGCGCATCGCTGCTACGATTCGCGCAATGTCTGTGAATTTTAGCATTCACGAAATTTCGCAACTTAAATTAATTGAATTTGCTAATCATGAAAATATGGCATGCTAATTTCATATGCTAATGCTAATTATTCCATTACTACTAGGAACGTGTCATACAAAAAACTATTCTCTGTATCAAAAAACTATGAAACTGTTCCCACTAGACCGTTTCGTCACCGACCAACACCGTCGCGTGTCATGCACGGAGCGTGTCAGCACCGGCAAAATACGCTCTCGCTCCATACAACGGTGAGACAGAACGCTGTAGATCCGTTCAGTGGGCCAAGTAGAGCGTATTATGTTGCTTTTCGTGTCTGATACGCTCTTAGCACAGTCATGGTACTAGCTAGGCCTTTAAGTGTCATATAAAGGAGATGTTTAAGTTTGTATAGGGAAAATGCCAAACACCTTGTATATGACACTACAAAATAGCTTATGTAAAGCTTAATCATTTTTATAATAATTTTCGTCCGTAAAATATTCAATTTTTAGGTAATACGTAACAAAAATTAATAAAATCGAGCAATATTTCATGATGTCTAATAATACTTTCAAATACCTGTCAGCCAATCAGATGTTTGAACAGATTAAAAAAGATCATCGAAATGACATTTGACATGGACAGATTAAGCAAAATGACATTTGACATTGACAGATTAAGTTTTTCATGCACGATTCGACATGTTCTTGGAGTAAGTATAAACAGAAGGAGTTGCCAGGGTTTTTAAAAGTTTATTATTTTACTATTTAAATTACCTAAAAATTGTGAATCAAATAAAGATTACATTTAGTGTGTCCTTTTACCTGTATTTTGGCTATTTATAAAAATACCGTACATGACCTTGGCATCTATACCTACCGGCTAAATTGTACATTTCCTTTAAACAAATTTGTAAATTCACTTATGTTGTGTGCTAAAGAGTTATCTATCTATCTATCTTTGTAAACATCTCTTTTTGACGTGACAACGTCTTATAAATTGGTTTGCCGGGTGACACTTCAAGAAACTGCGTTACGCTCTGCTCACGTTATGCGCTCACAATGAGAGCGAGTGAGAGGCACGCGTCCCTTCCACTCGGGCATGGTTAGCCCGCCTTAGAGCGAGAGAGACAGACATCAAAAGTCGTTGTCACGTAAAACTTTCGCCCGTATACCGACTTTACAGGCAACCAATTTTTTTTAAATATAAAACTTACTGCCGGCTGTGGTGGGAGTGGTGACACTGGCGGGCACTTTCGCCTCACTCGTGGTGATGACGCAGGCGGGGATCGGGTCTTCATCAACCAGGCTGCCCACCAACACCTTCTTCTGCAGGCAATACGGATTGGTATCATTCAAGGTTCGGTTTTCAATGTCATCGGATAAAGTAAAAATAAATTATAGTCGACTATACTATAAAAATAAGTTGGGTTTTCCTTCCTGACGCTATAACTCCAGAACGCACGAACCGATTTCCACGGTTTTGCATCCGTTGGAAAGGTCTCGGGCTCCGGGAGGTTTATAGCAAAGGAAATTCCCATAAAACGGGGCCGGGGCGGGACGGGGCTGGGGGTGAAACGAAGTTCGCTGGGACCGCTAGTATTATATATATATAAATATATTCTTAATTGCACTTATAAATAAGATGTACAGAAAAAACAAGTCACAATGTATTAATATAAATCTTTAAATGTTGCTTATTACCAGTGTTGCCATAATCACCTTGTCGGTAGAAGCCGCTGCCGACAACACCGGCGCCATCTTGCGGAACGGATCAGCAACGCTGAGCAGGGCGCTGTCTAGAGACCCTGGCTTCACGGGAAACGACTGCGGGGACAGATAATTATACTACTTTAACTCGTCAAGTATGTGTAAACGAGACACAATAAAAATTCCATTGTTATGCGACTCCCGGCATTCGTTTGATACCTGACTGATTAATCATACAATTTATATTTTCGAAACTTGATGAAACTAAATTTGTCCTAAAATTATCGACAAAAAAAATATGGGGGTGAAACACCGCCAACTTCCAAACTCCGGGCTTCCCTGAGAATTTCTGAACAGACAAACCCAGGTACATATTTTTGGTTCGACCCGGGAATCGAAACCGGGACCTCTGGCCCAGCCATCGCTTTAAAATGCAATCCTCTAACAGTAAAGTATGTGATACTATAGTAGTAACTGCCTCGGTCGTATTTGTAAGCGACGGCTGCACCAGAGGTACCGGGTTCGATTCCCAGGTCGGGCCAAAAATATATACCTGGGTTTTTCTGTTTAGAAATTCTCAGGGAAGCCCGGAGTTTGGAAGTTGGCGGTGTTTCATCCCCGTGCCTTGGAAAGCACGTAAAGCCGTTGGTCCTGCGCCTAATCTCTCTCCGGTCGTGTCAGGTTGCTGTCCCATCGGAGTGCCATGAGAGTGAAAGGAATAGAGAGTGCACCTGTGTTTACGCACACACTTGTGCACTATAATATGTCCCGCGCAGTCGGTTAGTCGTTGTGACTGGCCACCGAAATCCAAACCGGCTAGGGGGACTATTATTATTATATTACGTACCTTATCAGCCGGCGTTGTCTTTCTAGCAGGCGGCTTGACCGTCGTTGGGCCGGTGCTGTATGTGCGCGGAAGCATCTGCAGTGATGGATCTATCTCGATTGGGATCGGCTCGAATTGGCTAGGTTCTGAGAACAAATCGAATAATTCGTTATTTCTAGTGATTGATCATGATATGGAGATAACCGATTTATTTAACACTAGCGGCCCGCCAGCGACTTCGTACGCGTTTAATCACACCACGAAGGCTGAGGAGGTCATGGAATACGTGCAGAAGAAGACCAACTATACTCATCGGGTCGTCAAGTTGGAGTCTAGTCGCAATGTAAATTTTAATTCCTTTGTGATTAGAATTCCGACTGCAACGTTGACGACCTTCATGAAAGAAGATTTTTGGCCGAAGGGTGTCGTATTCCGGCGTTTTCGCGGAAGTCTACGCGACACCAAGAACAACACATAGAGCGTGTAAATTTAATTTGTTTATTTTGATCATATTGTATGTATGTTAGTCTGTAAGGTATTTATTTTATGGGCCTGCATTTCATTATCTGTTGCCTGAAATAAACGATTATTATTATTATTATTATTATTATTAATCCGTTCCCATAGATCGTAGCAAAAATGTTTCTAAGCCTCTAAGCATTAAACTACTTCTATAGCGTTCCCCGATAAATTATCTATCTAACAATGTATCTAACATATTTTATAACTGGACCAATAGTTCCTGTGATTAGCGCGTTCAAACAAACAAACATAAACATCCAGTTTTTAAATATATACGTAGAAATGCGTAGAGATAAATGTTATATTTTATATACACACAACACGTAGCCCGGTCTTTAATCTGGTCAAACTTACACGGGGATAATATCTTTTTTTTTACAACGAAATGGAAATACTACGCCTATCGTCAATCGTATATTTCTTTCAGGTCCTAATAAAAAGACCAGCTATGCGCTTATACAGCATCATGCCACATACGGGCTGTGGGAGAAACAAAATCCCTCAAGTCTTCTCCCGCTACCTTAAGAGTTTGAACTGTAGCTTTGGTTATGGTCATAGCGAATACTGTACTGTCTTGAATTCAAAAGGACAATTCTATGTAGGGATCTACCCCATCATCATCATCAACACACAAAAGCCGTCCACTGGTAAACATAGGCCCCCACGAAAAGTTTGCAGAAAAGTTCCAGATTGGACACCCTTCGACCACAGAAGCAACGTAGAATGTCCACCGACGATATGAACAAACGATCTGCGATCTACACTGGACACAGACCGCTTGATACCTACACTGTTTAAACACAAAAAAATATTCTTTGCTGTTCTAAGGAATAAAATCTCTTCTCGAGCATTTTCTTGAGAGCAACATGCAACATCATCAATAACAAACATGTGTCAAAACATTTTTTCTCAGACATGTCAAATGATCGTCAAAAATAAAATATAATTTATTTTGATCATAAGCACTAAAGAGTATTGATATTAAATTCGAAGCAAATCATCCCCAAAATAACTTCATTCCCCTTTTTACCCCGTTACAAGATAAATTTCAATAAAATTCGATACACATTTTTCGTTAATATTTTTTAAGAATGTTTATGCAAAATTTGAAGTAGATCGGACCAAGGAATCACGTTGTCCCATACAAACTTTGCTCCCCTTTTTCACCCCCTTAGGGGTAAAATTTCGAAAAATCCTTTCTTATCGGATCCCTACGTTATACAAAGAACACAGCCTCCAAGTTTCAAGTCTCTACGACCAGCGGTTTAGGCTGTGCGTTGATCCGTCAGTCAGTGAATCATTCAGGACAAAGCATTTTATAATAATAGATAAAAGATAAAAAAGAGCTTGCATTAAATTGCATTGCGTTAAAAAGCACTTGCAAAATTCAACAGGCTTGTTAATGTGACGGTGGCCGAGTGGTATAGGCATACGCCCGGATTGCGTAAGACACGGGGTTCAATTCCTTGTCTGTCACAGAGTCACAGTTGCTATTTACAAGTGAAATTTATATAGTGACAAAAACACTATAAAAACAAATATCAACTATAAAAAAGAAGTAAAGTTTGCCTGTAAGCATCCCACTGCTGGGCAAAGGCGTTACCTCAAATGTGTGGTAGTATGAGGCATACTCCATCAATATAAAGATTATTAACATTTTTAACCGTTTAAAAAAAAAGTTCTCATTTCGACCTGTATGTTTGTATATGTACATACATACAGTATGTATGTTTGACTTTGTCCGCGATTATCTCGCGTTTGGCTGGACTGATTTTCATGCCGTTTTCAGTAAGTTATTTGTTACATTAAGAAGAAGGTTTTGGTAACTATTTAAGCTCAATCAGCTATATTATATATAACCCAAACAAAATGGAAAAAGAAAATACCTAGATATTTTTTTCTTAAAAAAATTACCGCCTTTAAAATACACTAAAAGGACTAAAATAACGCTAATAGCGTAAATATAAATAAATAAATATGCGCCAGACAACACACCAAATGTCTTCGTTTCGAACTAAGGAATTTTCTTCCTTGTGCTACGAATACCAGACAACGATAATGACGGGGGCGTCTCCCATAAATACTTAAATACATATAAACATCCATGACTTAGGTACAAATGTTCGTGCTCATCACATCAACCTTTGCCACTTGCGGGATTCGATCCCGCGACCGCCGGCATAGTAGTCAGAAGCGCTAACCACTACACCAAACGGGTCGTCAAATCAAATCAAATCAAATATTCATTTATTGCGTCTGATATAGGTTTTTCTACAGCGGATGTTAATGCTTATACTAAAATAGTTCCTCTATAACATACCAATGAGGCGTACAATATTGTAGGTACTATAAGTACCGATAATTTTTTGTCTAAAATATTAATATAAATTTGAGAAATCTTAATAATTATGTAGGTTTACATTTTGAAAACTTTAATTTTCTTAATCTAATATTACTAAGTATTTCGCTTAAAAAAAATGTGCCTATACACAGCGATAACATTCTATGTATTAAAGTTAGCGTTAGTTAGCGTCTACCTAAGGTAGACTGTTAAGTTAGTAAAATACGTACCTTTATCGTGCTGCGTGACGGGTACGTCGGCCATATAAGCGGCCAAGTTGCTGACGCTGACGCCCAGCGCGAGGGACGCGGCCTCCACGGATATGTCGCCTCGTTGCAGCCGCTCCAACACCTCCGAAGGGCCTTTGGCCTGCCAGAAGTCACGTGCCGTTCTGGAATATAATAATAATAATAATAAATATACTTTATTGCACACCATAAACAATGAAAATACAGAAACATCTTAAATATTAAATAGGAGTACAATTCAGGCGGTCTTATATATGGGGCATTTCACGTGAAGCGGGCAGCGAAAAAAGGGTCAGATCTCCGATTTCAGTCATATTCCCGTATGTTATACCTGTACCTGCCCTCGGCACAGATACGAAATATTTTTGCATTTTCAAGCTTAGTTTTCAAAATATAGGCCTTTGAAGTTTTCAGAAATCGCGAGATATGCTCTACTTCAAATGCCATTATCAGTTGAAAAACGATAATTTTTAAATAATTTTTTTAGTTCATTGAAAACTACATTTATTAACCCTATTTTCCTTATTATTTGAATTCTGATGTTTTTATAAAATTGGTAAAAAAAAATCAAAAATATTTTTTTTTTAGTTTTTTACGAAGTTCGCATTTTTTTATATTTTTTTTAGATCATGTAAAATATTGCTTATGTTATGCTGAAACTTCATGCCAAGTTCCATAGTGGGCCGCGCAGTCGTTAAGGAGCTACATGTATTATAATGCCGAAGCGCGGCAATGGACCCCTACTAGCGCCTAGTCAGTAAGCGCAACTTACTGAAAAGGTCTCTAAATAATAAGCAAATAACACTGTTGCTGCTCTTTCATTGCATTTATAATGGCAGGTCACAAACACGAAATTATAAATTAATGTTTTATTTACAATGTTATCAATTTTATGTGCTCTTAAGTTACCTATTTGTTTTATTATGGACATATTTTGTATTTTATTTAGATTATGTATGTATAATACTTTTTGTAATTATTATCATCACACTCTTTCTTTTGTCTCTTTGTCACTTCCTTCGCGCGCCGCCTGTATTATCTCTGTATAGACCTATGATTGACTAGTAGAGAATGCTTTTCGCATTAAGTCCGCCATAATATGCACCTTTTGTTTATGCATGAAGTGTTTTAAATAAATAAAAATAATGTGTGTTAGTTTGTAAGGTATTTATTATAAGGGTCTGTATTTCATTAACTGTTGCCTGAAATAAATTATTATTAATCTAAATAATTATAGTATAGTGTTTGGAACGAAAGGATTATATTGTTGGAGCTAGTTACGGATATAACAGATTCAAAGCGACTATTAAGCAAGTATTCTACATTATTTTGATCAGTTTTAAAAATCTAATCGTATGAATGATTGGTCTGAAGTGTTATTGCCTCATAAATACTGCAATTATATTTTTTTAAGAATGACGAAATTGAGCAAAATAGAATAACATATCGAGAGTCACTTTGAATTTGCAAAAGCCTTACCTAGAACCAATAATACTATGCTTTCGTTCAATTCACTGTCACTTTATAAAAAAAGGTAACTTTAGCGCACACAAAAGTGTTAATATTGTGAATAAAACCTTAATTCATGATTTCGTGTTTGTGACCTGTCATTATAAAAGCAATGAAAGAGCAGCAACAGTGTTATTTGCTTATTATTTAGAGACCTTTTCAGTAAGT
This sequence comes from Pyrausta aurata, assembly GCA_963584085.1. Classification (NCBI taxonomy): domain Eukaryota; kingdom Metazoa; phylum Arthropoda; class Insecta; order Lepidoptera; family Crambidae; genus Pyrausta; species Pyrausta aurata. The sequence goes on along the minus strand of OY757282.1, from coordinate 3,463,831 downwards.
TGCGCTTATTGACTAGGCGCTAGTATGGGTCCATTGCCGCGCTTCGGCATTATAATACATGTAGCTTCTAAACGACTGCGCGGCCCACTATGGAACTTGGCATGAAGTTTCAGCATAAAATAAGCAATATTTTACATGATCTAAAAAAATATAAAAAAATGCGAACTTCGTAAAAAACTAAAATAAAATGTATTTTTGATTTTTTTTTACCAATTTTATAAAAAAAACAGAATTCAAATAATGAGGAAAATAAGGTTATTAAATGTAGTTTTCAATTTACTAAAAAAAATATTTAAACATTATCGTTTTTCAACTGATAATGGCCTTTGAAGTAGAGCATATCTCGCGATTTCTGAAAACTTCAAAGGCCTATATTTTGAAAACTAAGCTTGAAAATGCAAAAATATTTCGTATCTGTGCCGAGGGCAGATACAGGTATAAGATACGGGAATATGACTGAAATCGGAGATCTGACCCTTTTTTCGCTGCCCGCTTCACGTGAAATGCCCCATATAATATATGTTAAGTTATGATGCTGCCTATCAGGGGTTGGAATAATCGAGATAATATCTTCTTGATAACTATCAATGATAGTTATCTTCTTATCAAAACTATTCTTCTATCAAGAAGCGTGATTATCTCGTAAATACCTCTTATCGTGATAGTCTATCACCAGTATAAAAAAATCCTATGTCATATTGTTAAAAAAAAACTTTATGTTTTTGATTGCTGATATTGCTGTCAAGTTATCGAATACAGTTCACATTCATGACCATATTTGTTTGTAATTATCAAACGATAATTATTAATAATTATCCATCTGATATTATATTTTATTAAAATAATAACTATCACGATAATTATCGAATCATAATGGCCCATAATGGACCTTATTGCAATATGAACATTTTAACAACATTAAACATATTAAAACATCAAATAAGCTCAAAACGTAGTAAGTAAGTGGACTTATAACATTAGTAAAGTCAGTTTTTCTTTGAAATCGAATATTGTATTAAACAATCATGACATTTCATTTTGTCTAAATAATTCATTTTAAAACGAAATTTACAACCTACACAGGTAATTCTTCGTTGAACACTGAGATCTTTTTTTATTATAAACAGTTAATTAATTTTATTTGTTGATGATATTATACAAGGTCACCTCGTTTTAAGTGACAATATTTAAAGGACCGATTCAGCACAAGAAATTAATCCTTTTTGTAGAAAACACTTTGGGTTTTTATCCGCTAGTTTTTGAGAAAATTGGAGACTAAGGTTTTTTTTTCAGTTTATTTTTTTTATTATTAATTTAGGTTAAGATTAGAGAAAAATAAGGTTTTGGCATTGAATTGAGAGAGGCGAAGCCGATGCCGTAGTTAGTTTTTTTAATTGTCAGGGTGCTGTTTTAAATAATGATATTGTCTTTGTTAGGGAAAATAATACAAAATTTAAAAAGGCGGTCTTATCTTCTTTAGGTTATAAAAATATTGTTTACAATATTCTACTAGCAATGATAAACATACTTTAAATACAAAACGTTTGTATAGTAGATGGCACAAACTCACCGGTAAGGCCTATTGATGCACCCGTACACGTCGCGATACCGTCCATACAGCGTGCCGTAGCTCACGCCGAGTATTTCCGCCGCTTGCTTCATTTCCAACTCTTTCATGCGGACTGCTTCCATTACCTGTCAGAAATAGTAACAAGTGGTAAGATGTACAGTGCGACAAGGATCTTCTGGCTAACGGTGACAGTCGGAACTAACGCTGTCAAATTTAAACATGCGGTTGCCAGATCGAGTGTAGCGAAATCTCCCCAATCTTACGAGATTTTCCGATTTTCCCTTTGGTTTTATTTTCGTACGTGTTCTGTGTAAACTATTATTATGATTGTTTTTAAATACCGTAGAGCTAAATTCTTAAAATAAAGTTTTAATTTTGAATGGTTTATATCATTATTACAATTGTTTTGCGCCTAAAATCGGTGAATCATACATGATAATATGCATCTTATGGTAAAAAATGCCTTCAAAGACATTTCCATCCAAGAAATTTTTCTTTGACTTTGCCATGGTAGGGTAGAAAAACAAAAAAAAGACCCTAATAAATAATAGACTCCCTGAATCAAGGGAGATTTTCTTGCTCTGGCTAGAATGCTAACGCCTCCTGACAATGTCAGCTGTTGGCCAGAAGATCCTTGTAGCACTGTATGAGGTATTATGAGTTCCCAATCATAATCTGGAGTTGTCAAATGACACTTTGTAGGTCTTCTGAGGCAGTGGCGCTGCCCAAGCGGTTATTTTTGGAACTGCTCATTGTCCTAATGCGCAGTTTTCTTGTCATGAGATGTTTATATCATCGATAGATGCCGCTAGCGTCACTTTAGGAACTAACGTTGCTTTTCGCCAACATAAATAATAATAAGTTAAACTATATTAATGTGAACCTTTAATTCATAAAGTATACTGTTACGGACACCCAATCGTTTTGTATTAGTTTAAGGTTTTATATGTAAATAAAGATTGTTTCTGATAGGGCCATAGTCTGTAAGCATTGTATTAGCTTAGGGCTCGTTTTATTTGAATAGAAAACCGGTTAGTTATGAATTCCCACTTGCAAGATAGGTAGGGTAACAGTTAACTAACTAGGTAGGAAATATTACGAATTAGGTAGGTAGTTTGGTACAGGGGCGAAGGAGACCCTGGTAGGCTGTCTCGCTCAGACGGAGTGAGACCGGTAAAGCCTGTCAGCTGTTCCTGTCCCCCATCTCGCACTTTCTGAGGGTAGGTAGGAAACCCATAGAGTGGATTGTTGCGGGTGGGAATTTTATGACTACTAATGTAGGTAGGTAACAAAAATGTTAGAAGGAGATAGGTACAACAACATCGGTTGTCTCCCTCCATATCTCGATGTAGGAGGGTGGCTGTAAAAAGCGTAGGAAAGAGTACGCAGATGTTTGTTTTGTGTCCGTCCTTGTTTGTTAATAAGCTACATTAGTCAATTGTGTATGTGTGAATTTTGGCAATAAATATAGGGCCGTGAGTGGGCTAAATTCGTACGCGCTCTCACGGTCACCGATCTCAGAAAGAAGAGTTTTATTTGGAATCTACAGTCTACTACATCGAGGGAACCGACCGTCGGAACATTGGCTCGGAGAGTAGTCAATATCGTCTGGTCCGTTGCGACCCGGATAAGAAGAAATCAGCAACGCGGCATCGACTTGTGCTTTGGTTGGCACATACACCGAGGGATCTACGCCGAAGCACAGTGTAACCAGGGCCGCGTTTCGGCCTATACTCCTACGAAGAGACGGTCACATTACACGGGTTGTTCCGTGGCTCGGGCATTCACCACCTAACGGTGCCAAACGGTGTCTGTCTCGAGTTTAACGCCATTCCCAGGCGGTGCAGTCTTCGGGCGAGCTGCCACAGTCGCGCAAGCGATTGTGAACAAGTCCGACCGGCGCCGGTACGGTGTGCGTAAGCGTGGGGGCCGGACTGTAGGCACTGCGGAGGGTTCTGGACATTCCAGCCAGAACTGAGCACCCCACGGATGCGTACATTCTCTGCCGGGCGGTACCTCCCTTCCGATCCTGCACGACCATCCATCCCCAGACAGGCTCCCCTTGGTAGTGTACCTGTTTGGGATTGATAGGAGTAGGGGCAGCAAGTAAGAAGATGCCGACTACGCGCAGCCAAGCTGGGAGAATGGAAGCCGAAGACTCAAGACAGCGCAACTTTGAAGAGCCACCCGCATCACCGTCTGTGCAAGCCACCGCGAGTAATTTACAACTACCCGCAGTAGGCGGACGAATGGAAACGGCAGTAGAGAGACGTCACGACGCCGACGCCGACGCGCCTAGGACAAGGCCGCCGCCGTCATCGAGAGGGTCAAGCGTCGCCGCTCGTCTAAAGCAAGCCGAGTTAAGAGCAGCCGAGCAGTTTGCGGCTATTGAGAAGAATCTTATCCAAAAGAGATTAGAATTTGAGATCGCTACGATAATGGATACAACAGATGAAGATGACCGTGAGAGCTTACCCGCCGGTGAGGCCCTAGCGAGGGTAGATGACTGGTTGGAAAATGCCCAGTCCCGGCGTCGAGATGTAAATACGCAACTACCCACAACCGAGATGTCTTGCAGCGTTCCTACCCTCCGTGAAGAGAGGAATGAAAGAGATAGACATATGTTTACGAGACGCAAGGAAAAAGATGCGCGTAACATGGAGGTAGATAGAAACCGACATTTGAATTCGCCGTGCATAGAATTAAATGAAGATGTCAACAATATTAAACAAGATGTGCAGCGACAGGTCGAGTCAAACAATGATTGTATAGCGAGACCCCAAGAGACTATGGACGGGGCGGAACGACTTGCTTACACGTTGGAGAGGATTATGTCGAAGCGACCGGCCCCACGGCAAGCTATTGAGTTACCGATATTCAATGGAAACACGAACGAGTGGTTGCCATTTAAAGCTGCAATGGAAGATTCAACGCGATCATGCAACTTCAGTAAAGCCGAGAACCTGGCTAGATTGAGGAATTGTCTAAGAGGAGAAGCCAAAGAGGCAGTAGCGGCGTTATTATACCGTGCCACCGATCCGGACAAGATAATGCGAACACTAGAACAGTGTTATGGGAGACCGGAAGTTATCATTGATCGGGCACTGGACGACCTCAAGAACCTGCCGCGAGTTGGAACGACAGCCAGTGAATTGAATTCGTTCGCGATTAAGGTGCAGAATATCGCGTACACACTGGACTCTGTAGACAATAGAAGCTACCTCAGGAATCCGTTGCTGACACGAGACGTGGTCGATAAGCTGAGCCCACACTTGAAAACAAGATGGTGCGACTACGCAGCGCGGTACGCAAGCTACTCGGAGCCAGAGATCGTGACACTATCGCAGTTTTTGATGGAAGAAGCGAATAAAGCGATTCGATTCGCATACGTGTCGCAACCTAGCAACAGCGCGGCGAAGAAAGAAGTGCAAGCTAAGCAGAAGGCTAACTCAAAGAAGCGAAACACTGGTGTGTACGCCACAGCCGAGGATAAGGCTACGACGGCACAAGAGAAGACGTGTTTATGTTGCGGCGGGGACCACGAAGTGTCGAAATGCACGAAGTTTACAACCATGACAGTAAAACAAAGATGGGATTGGTTGAAGGAAGAGAAGATATGCTTTCTATGCTTGAACAATAAGCACAGGCGAATCAAATGTAAAGCACCGATGTGTAATGAGAATGGCTGTAGCCGACGTCATCACAGGCTGTTACACACAGAGCGTGACAGCAGCGGAAGTCAACAAAACCAAGAAGTGGTAGCCTCAGTTAACCATACTGTGGGGGCAGCCAAGGTGTTGTTGAAGGTGTGTCCGATCGTCATTGAGGGGCCACGGGGTAGAGTAAACACACACGCTCTACTTGACGAAGGGTCTACAGTAACGTTGATCGATCAGGACTTGGCGGATTACGTCGGTGCAGAAGGCCCGCTTCGAGACTTACACATATGCAGTGTGAATACACAGAGCGTACCACACACAAGCAGAGAAGTGGAGGTTCAGATAATCGCAAGTAACAACGAGAAACATTTGGTGAAAGCGAGAACGATGGAGAATCTCCGCTTGAATACTCAAACGGTGGGTCGGAGCTGTTTAGAGTATGAACACATGCGTAACCTGAACGAGAGTGACGTGTGTTATGTGAACGCCAAGCCGCGTGTCCTCATAGGCGCGGATAATTGGCATCTGATAGTAAGCAGGAAGCTGTTGACAGGCAAACGCCACGAGCCAGCAGCATCGTTCACCAGACTGGGGTGGGTGATACATGGTCTAGCGCCGTCCCGAGTCATAAGGGAGAGAGATACGGTGTTGTTCGTTGACGACCATGGGAGAGCTCGGTCTACGCAACCTGACGAAGAATTACACAACATGGTGAAGTCATACTTCGAGATCGATTCACTGGGCATTCAGAAGAAGGAACGCGAGAACCCGAATGATGTGCGCGCCTTAGAAGCTTTTGAGTCTACAGTGAGATGTGTCAATCAGCGATATGAAGTTGGATTGCCGTGGCGCAAGGTTAACACAGTTATGCCGCCGAGCTACGAAGCTGCGAGGCGGAGGCTCACGTCAATAGAAAAGAAGATGGACGCATCGGAAGACTTCAAAGCAAAGTACACAGCCCAGATCGAGAGTATGCTTAGTAAAGGCTACGCGGAAGAATGCCAAGAAGCCGACACACAGAGCCCGCGTCTCTTGTATTTACCACACTTTGCCGTGGTAAATGTTAACAAGCCACAGAAGATTAGACTAGTTTTTGACGCCGCGGCCAAAAGCAACGGAGTGTGCCTAAACGACGCACTACTAGAAGGCCCGGATCTGCTGAGGGACTTAGCTGGAATCCTGTTTAGATTCAGAGAGCGAGCTATCGCCGTAACAGCGGACATCAGAGAGATGTTTCTGCAAATAAAGATTGCTCAAGAGGACCAACCGGCGCAAACGTTTTTATGGAGAGGCGAGGACAGAGCAGCACAGCCAAAAAAGTATAAGATGACATCAATGATTTTTGGCGCAAAGAGCTCACCGTTTCTGGCACACAGTGTTAGGGATCACAATGCGAAGCAACACGCAGTAGAGTACCCGAAGGCATACGAAGCTATCACGAAGAACCACTACATGGACGATTGGGTAGATTGTTTCGACTCACAAGAAGAAGCAAGCGACGCCGTCAGAGACGTTACGCACGTACACGCGCAGGCGGGATTTACGCTCGCAGCGTTCAACTCCAACGGAGCGCAAGTCATGCGTAAGCTGCCACTAGAATGCCGTGCTGCGGATGCGTCGAAACAGCTCTGCTCAAGTGGAGATCAGCAGGGGCGTACCCTAGGCCTCGTGTGGAATGCCAGTACCGACGAATTGGGTTTTAACACTAACTTAGTTAGAGTGCCGCGTGAAGTGAAAACGCTAGAGCGAGCGCCGACAAAGCGAGAGGCTTTGAGCGCGGTTATGTCAATATTTGACCCGCTGGGACTGCTCAGTTACTACACGATAAGAGCGAAGATTCTTATGCAAGAAGTGTGGCGCCTACAAACCGGCTGGGACGAAACTCTACCTGAAGAGATAGCGAAGGAATTCAGCGTTTGGCTGCGGAACGCAGAGACACTTAGCAGTCTGCGTCTACCCCGCCTCTACTCTTTGACGGGGGGAGTGACTGGAAAGCAGCTGCACGTGTTCTGCGACGCTAGCGAGTCTGCTTACGCGACAGCAGTCTATTGGCTTGTAGAGTACGAGGATGGATCACGTCGTGTGGTATTAGCGGCAGCAAAGGCAAGAGTAGCCCCGATGAAGACGCAGACGATACCACGTCTAGAGTTGCAAGCGTGTCTTATCGGAACGAGACTTGCGTCGACAGTAATGGAAGAGCACAGATGGCAGCCAGATAGAGTTACATACTGGACAGACTCTACGACCGTTCTGCACTGGATTGGGAACGATAGAGTGCGTTACACGCCATACGTAGCGCACCGCTTGAGAGAGATATGCGAGTTTTCAAGACCCGATCAGTGGCGGTGGGTGCCGACGCAAGACAACGTAGCGGACGACGCGACTAGAGTCGTCACAGAGATGAAATCACATGAAGACAGATGGTTTACTGGGCCATCGTTTTTATACGAACCGGAGAATACATGGCCGTCTCAAGCAGTCTGCACAGAGAGCAGCGAGGAGACTGTATGTAGCGTCGCGACAGAGGACAAATGGAGCGTGCCAGACGCCGGGCGTTTCTCTAACTATGAGCGCCTAGTGAGAGCGATGGCGTATGTGCTTCTATTTATAGATAAATGTCGCAAGCGCGCAACTGTTTTGACCAAAGAACACATAGATAGAGCGGAAAGATGGCTGATGAGGCGAGCGCAGGCCGACTCATTTCGAGAAGACATAGAGCGCCTAGGAAGAGGCCAGAACTTGAAGGCAGGGAGTCGCATCAGAACACTGGATCCATTCATCGACGAGGAGGGCGTGTTGCGGGCGAGAGGAAGGACGAGGGCAGCGGGTGTGTCTGCCCCCGATACTACGCCCGTAATATTGGACGGCAGCCACCCGTACGCGCGGTTGTTGTGCAATCGAGAACACCGTCGCGCCCATCACTCTCACAATGAACGCGTCGTCAACGATATACGACAGAGATACTGGATACTTCGATTGCGACCTACCGTTCGCGCCGTGGCCTATAAGTGCGCCTTTTGTCGAATGAGAAAGGCGAGACCTGTGACACCTGTGTTGGGAGACTTGCCGCGCGCTCGAGTAGAGGCCTTCACCAGACCATTCTCTAACTGTGGTCTAGATTTCTTTGGTCCCATGACTATAACTGTGGGCCGTCGTCACGAGAAAAGGTGGGGAGCGTTATTCACATGCCTCACCACGAGAGCCGTGCACATAGAGTTGGTAGCGAGCCTGTCGACTGACTCAGCTATCATGGCGTTGCGGCGTATGGGAGCGCGACGAGGGTGGCCACAGAAAATGTACTCAGACAACGCGACGAACTTCAAGGGCGCAGACAAAGAGCTACGAGCAGCGATGGAAGAATGGGAGCCAGCTCTACGTGACTACGCGCTCACCCAGCGCATCGACTGGCGCTACATAGCACCGGGGGCACCGCATCAGGGGGGAGCGTGGGAGCGTCTCATTCGCTCTGTCAAGAACGCTCTACGAGTCACTCTACATGAAAAAGCACCGAGAGAAGAGGTACTTCAAACTCTACTGGCGGAGGTCGAGCACACCATGAACGCGCGACCGCTCACCCACGTGCCGGTCAGCGCTGATGACCCGGAGGCGCTCACCCCTAACCACTTCCTACTTGGGGGACCGCGCGGCCTACCCATCATAGGGCCGTGCGAACCAGCATCGAGGAAGACGTGGAGGGCGGCGCAAGCGCTAGCCGACGAGTATTGGCGCCGCTGGCTGAAAGAATACCTACCCGACCTGGTGCCAAGAAGAGGAGCTCGAGATGTCGCCGAGGTCGCCATCAAGCCGGGCGATCTAGTCGTCGTGGTGGACCACACGCTACCTAGAAACGTGTGGCCCCGAGGCGTCGTCACAGAAGTACATCCTGGACCGGACGGAGCAGTGAGGAACGTCGAGATTCGGACCAAGGGCGGCGTGTTTCGTCGACCGGCGTCGAGATTGGCTGTCCTGCCGGTGGAATAAGAAGAGGTTCGCCCTTCGCAGCGCTTCACCGGGGGGAGACTGTTACGGACACCCAATCGTTTTGTATTAGTTTAAGGTTTTATATGTAAATAAAGATTGTTTCTGATAGGGCCATAGTCTGTAAGCATTGTATTAGCTTAGGGCTCGTTTTATTTGAATAGAAAACCGGTTAGTTATGAATTCCCACTTGCAAGATAGGTAGGGTAACAGTTAACTAACTAGGTAGGAAATATTACGAATTAGGTAGGTAGTTTGGTACAGGGGCGAAGGAGACCCTGGTAGGCTGTCTCGCTCAGACGGAGTGAGACCGGTAAAGCCTGTCAGCTGTTCCTGTCCCCCATCTCGCACTTTCTGAGGGTAGGTAGGAAACCCATAGAGTGGATTGTTGCGGGTGGGAATTTTATGACTACTAATGTAGGTAGGTAACAAAAATGTTAGAAGGAGATAGGTACAACAACATCGGTTGTCTCCCTCCATATCTCGATGTAGGAGGGTGGCTGTAAAAAGCGTAGGAAAGAGTACGCAGATGTTTGTTTTGTGTCCGTCCTTGTTTGTTAATAAGCTACATTAGTCAATTGTGTATGTGTGAATTTTGGCAATAAATATAGGGCCGTGAGTGGGCTAAATTCGTACGCGCTCTCACGGTCACCGATATCAGAAAGAAGAGTTTTATTTGGAATCTACAGTCTACTACATCGAGGGAACCGACCGTCGGAACATTGACTCGGAGAGTAGTCAATATATACATAATAATACCAAACCATAAGTATACTAATTAATCCAGAAGTCATTAACGCATTTTACAATATCTACTTATGCACAATTTTTTCTTTATCTATGGTTTTCCGCCAACGTGAAAAAAATGTTCCTAAAGTGACCCTAACGCCATCTAGTGAGAGCTGTAAAACGATTGGAGAAAAAGCGTCGCTTAGCGGTAATTTAAAGCAAATATAATTTTATAAAATTCAACGTAAAAATAGTTGCCATTGTACAATGCAACATACCCGCTTCACATAGTGCTCCTCCCAGAACTGCGGTCTTCTTCCGTGTTGCAGGTAGTCGGACAGCTTGACGACATCGGTGAAGCGAGGGTCGGTCGGGCCCGATTTGGGGCCTACGCTCGCTGTGGAGAGAAATATTGATTTTACTTTAGTATTTTTAACTCGTCAAGTATGTGTGAACGAGACACAATAGAAATTCCATTGTTATGCGACTCTCGAGAGTCGTTTGATCCCTGACTGATTAATGTTTCATTTGATATCTAGAACAAGTTTGTGTCACAAATCTTAGTAATGGTTTAGAATATATTTAACACTCACAGTGCCATATATTATTCTGAAAAGATGAAATAAGAAACCAAAAATTGCGCACGGGCGGGACTCGAACCAGCATCTTTCTGGCTAACCGGGCCAACTGCTCTTCCAATTGAGCTACCGTGCCGTCGGTTCGACCGCGCGAAATTCTTGGTCTCTTATGGATACGTTATTGCTTGTCTATCGCACGATCGACGATCTATCATTTCCAAGTTGAATTTATTCTGTTCAGAATAACTACTTGGCCCGCTGTTACATAAACGTCTGTTTAAAAATCGGTGATTTCGACTACGGTGGCCAGTCACAACGACTAACCGACTGCGCGGGACATATTATAGTGCACAAGTGTGTGCGCAAACACTGGTGCACTCTCTATTCCTTTCACTCTCATAGCCCGATGGGACAGCAATCTGACACGACCGGAGAGAGATCAGGCGCAGGACCAACGGCTTTACGTGCGCACCGAGGCACGGGGGTGAAACACCGTAATTACTACGGGAACATTTGCAATATTAGATCACATCAAGACGAGACGCGGGGGGGGGAGGGCGACTCTACTGACAGACGTCATCAACCGCCATAGACAACGCAGAGAGTTTAGCGCGGGAAACGAGAAGAGAAATATGGATTTTGTTTCATCATTTTTAGTAATTGGTTTTTTCGAGTGAATTATTGTGATTTTGCAATCATTATTATAATTTGTGCTATTGAAGAAAACAATGAAAACAAAGTGGGAAATAAAAGTCTTCTGATTCGGATCGCCATTCTCGTGCTAAACTCCCTTGTTGAGCATTGAAATGCGAACCAGGTAATTGTGTAAAGCGATCGTATTAATTTGACAGTTCAAAACGTACGATATGATCTGTCAAACCTTTTGTTCTTTGCCGTTTGACAGATCATATTGTACGTTTTGAACTGTCAAATGAATACGATTGAATTACACAATTCCATACCAGGTTAGGCTAGTTCAGTGTTAGTTTTAGTGATAAGTGTAAATAATGAACTTTTATCAATGATGATTGTCTGTACGGCTTTGTGACCAAGGACGTTAAGCCTGTATATAAAAAAAAATTGGTTGCCTGTAAAGTCGGTATACGGGCGAAAGTTTTACGTGACAACGACTTTTGATGTCTGTCTGTCTCGCTCTTAGGCGGGCTAGCCATGCCCGAGTGGAAGGGACGCGTGCCTCTCACTCGCTCTCATTGTGAGCGCATAACGTGAGCGGAGCGTAACGCAGTTTCTTGAAGTGTCACCCGGCAAACCAATTTATAAGACGTTGTCACGTCAATAAACAACGCAGAAAAGGACGTTCCGTTTTCGTTGGGTTAACAGTACTCACGTTTAAGCAATGTGTAGGGATCCTGTTTGTCCGCGCGATCCGCGACTGAGGACGACGACGCTGCTACAGAAGACACGGAGCGGGCGCCGCATGCGCTGTCGTTTGATTCCTCGTCTGGAAAAATAGTAGTTTAAATATATCCAAATACACAAACATAGACATATTCAACGACTAGCTTTTGCCCGCGACTTCGTCCGCGTGTAATAGTGACTTCTTTCTCCCGTTTTTTACACATTTACCACTGTATCTTTGCTCCTATTGGTCGTTGCGTGATGTTATATAGCCTATAGCCTTCCTCCATAACTGGACTATCCAACACAAAAAGAATTATTCAATTCGAACCAGTAGTTTCGGAGATTAGCGCGTTCAAACAAACAAACAAACAAACTCTTCAGCTTTATAATATTAGTATAGATAACTTGCCCCGTTTCAGACGGGCAATACTAAATATACTTTCTGAAGAATTCATTCAGGAGGAATATGTATATTAGATTAATTTTAATACCATATTAATAATTTAGAGGTACATTTGGTTTCGTCAATTCGTTTAGCATTAAGGCTTAGATATTCCATTTTTACGATGTTTCGATTGAGTTTTAACATGGAAACACTAATTATTTAAATCTCGAATCTATATATGTTATAGAAAAAGATTACTAGAAAGCTGGATTGTGGTTGGAAACACGATTGTAATTACTTTGCTCGATAATAATTGCCTCAGAAGTGGGCCCCTTTTTTTTCGTATTTTCTATGTAGTTTTCAAATTATTGGACTTATATTTATGAAAATCACATATTTTAGTAGGTAATTCCATTCTACACATATACATGTTAAAATGATTTCAAAATGTTTGTTATTTAGATCAGAATAACGAAATATCTAAAAACACTTTATTTGACCTATTTCGACTTTTTTGATCTTGATTTGCTCAAGCTACACAGATGTGAGGAACAGGGGATTATAAGAATATACATTTTGACCACATAAGTGAGATCTCAGCTATGAATCAAATGATTTTTTTTTAGTTTTTATCGGTGTTATGTTCAGGCAAAGAAAGGTCCATTTTTTTCATTAGTCTGTATTCTTTCTTACAAGCAGCAAATTCTTCCAATTGTCTTTTTAAGATTACTTTAGACACCAAAGATGTTTAGGGCGTCCAATCGTTTTTTTCCAGTTTTATTAACATTTTCATTCATAAAACACTGATTTAGTGATTCTCACACTTGTGACGATGGTGATTCGCGCAACGACTTTGACGCAACAGTTGATCGTCGTGTCATCTCTATTCTATACATGCAAGCAGAAATAGCGCTATCTTTTTATTCAAATGACAAGCACGAGATACCATTTCCTCATTCCCCTTGACGCCACTGCGAACGCTGGACCTATGTCAATTTTTGCAATTTTATTTGCGTACTTAATTACGTAAAACACCTAAGAACTAATAATAGCTAATTTCGCCGCGCCGCGTCACGCTCAGTTGGATCAGCACCAGTCTTATACTAATCAAAGGTCGCGAGTTCAAATCGGGGGTATCATGAATATTTTTCTACATAGTCACAATATTTTTTTAGAAAACGAAATAAGTATTTATTTGAATTTTTGGACATTTTAACATATAAAATAAAAAAAATTAAAAATAAAAACTAATTAAATTTTTAGGTTTTTTTTAAAGTAGCAAATCCTATTAAAAAAACTACATAACAATGAAAATAAATTTCAAAAAGAAAATTAGTATCAAAAACATCATCACCATGCGGATAAATCTCCTCAATGCCATGAGGATGGAACCCCCAACCTCTACGTGTTACGCAAAATAAAAAGAGAAAGGCTGTAGCGACATATATAATTGATGTGAATAAATGAACTATATTTTTGTACCAATCGTAGAGATGAATCCGTTTCTATAGTAACAATATAAACAAAAAGCATAAAACACTCATGTCAAATTTTTGTAGTTTTGAACATTTTCTCTATTTGGAAAAATCAGAGCTAAACCATAACTGTAGGTTTAGCAGTAATCTCAAATGCTAAAGCTGTGCCCTGGTGACTCTAGTATATTGGAGACGAGAAAATATTATATGAATTTGAGGGAGGGAGAAAATTATTAGGTGATAGGTCTATTTTAATTTTATTTATTTATTTACATCTAGACTCCTGTGACAAAATACAAACATTGGAGGTTAAGTTAAGGTCGGTCTAGCTCTCTTCGTGTATGGAACTCAGGTTTCCATGTTATTTACGTACGTACGTACACATTTTCTGAATCGTGTAGTAATAATGCAGACTATCTATCTCTTATTTGGTGACATGGACTTGAGCGACGAACATAGAGATTACTCAGTATAATCCAATTATATTTGCATTCAGAAATGTCAAATCTGAATAATTTTTTCAATTTTGTTCTTTCGAAAATGTGTGGAGACTGTCTTAATTTTATTTTTATAACCGTTGTTCCTCAAATTGCTGTTACTGAATATCCAAAACAACTTTGGTGTTTGTGACACATAATAATTCTATTAATCTTGTAGTTAGCGCGAAATGGCGCTTCGGGGTCACGAAGGGTTCCGTACCATTATCTATGAAAATGGCATAAACATCATATCTGTTGTCAGGGAGTCCCATACAAAAGATATGAAGTCCTAATAATGGGGCAGCCCCTCATTATTATCATTATCAGAGTAGATAAGTTGTATGAGAGCAACCTGAAAAAAAAACTGTTTTTTAAGTTTTTGTTTTTTCAACGGCAACATGAATACATCCTTCCTGAAAATTTCAACTGTCTTACTATCACGATTCATGAGATAAACCCTGGTGTTGCCCTTTCGGTGTAGGAACTCATGCTCATCATAATTCATTCCTTGTAGGGAGGTGTCCCAAAAATATTTTAAAATACATATTTTAGGCGGTGTGATTAGCATATAAAGAAACCCATGCCAAATTACAGTTTTATAGTAAAAAAGGTCTATAAGCTAGACTACAAAAAGTCAAACATGGCAAAACCATATATGGTTTATCAAAGTAATTGTGTGGGTGCGGTGCTCTAATTAACAAACCTAGACAGTTGAAATATGGCATCTAGCTAGGTAATAATGTGTAAGCGAAGGAAAAAATCTGAAAACAAAAGAAAGTTTTTTAATTGTAGGGTCTGAAACCGTTATAATTAAGTGGATGGAAGCTTGCACAAAATATGTATTAATGATTTATGAATAAGCAAATAAATATTTCTATAAAAAGTTATGATATCCCAACAAAAACATCAATGTGAAAAATGATAGCCAAGTTCAATGCTCAGTATATTTGATAGTGAACTTCGCCGAAAAAAGTATTGCATCTAAATGAGAGATTACTACTAACTACTTTTGCCTTACTATTTTCTTACTTTCTAACACATGATAGTCAAGTCATTTTTATAGTTCAGGCTGATATTAAGCGAGTATTTTAAGCGTGGTGTGGGTGACCTCGATAGTAATTACTTTAAACCATTAATTTACTTGAACCATTTCACGGGACATCCAAAATATACGCGGGCGACGTCGCGGGAGACGACTAGTAAATAAAAAACTTTGATATTATTAAAGGATTACTGAAACGATAAACTTTGTCTTTAATTTAGCTTTCCATATTTGTAATGTTAAACGGAAGCGTGAAACATACTGCGCAGACCCTAGATAAACTGGGAACAGGGCAAGAGAATGATGATGATGATTTGAAATGTTATGAATTTCAGTGTGTAAAAAAAAACCATGACAAAATTCTCGTGATGGGTGAACTTTGACTTATATACCTACTGGTTTGTACGGAACCCTAAATTTGAAGTGCCATATCTGTAATGGTCTTCAGTCATCATCAATTGGAAGACTGATGGAAGATAGTAGTGAGACTATAACTGTGTCGACAAAAAGGATCTTAATAAAAACAACCTAAATGTTATTACATTACATTTCCTACACCTATGGGTTGGCTGGAAGAGGTCTCTTTTAGGGATAAGCCCACCTTTGTTCACATTGTGACTTCTTGTACCTATTTTCTGTACATCTTATAAGTGCAATAAAGAATATAATAAATGTTATTGGATATTCTTTCTTGTTTTTATAATGGTTACAGGTTGCTGGCATAAAGTGCTGACCAGTCGTGTGAGAATGAAATGCCACTCTTTGCGTTCCTTGTTCTTTCGATAAACGTTTAGACTAAAAAGCATGTATGGTGTACTAAAGAAACCATTTTGTAAAAGTTCTTAGGGGTTCTGCTAGATGGCGTGGGTATGTTACTTACAAAAGCGCATGAAGTATCTTATTCAAGAAAATTTTGTTCCTTAAATAAACACTAGATGGCTTAATTATACACGAGATTTGTAAGACAAAGTTGACAGAAAAAGTTTTGTGCGGGGGTGCTGGTGGGGGAAGCGCCCCGCACTTTTAACAAGGGGGCGGGGCTTATGAGATAATTTGACGGAATAAGACGGCCTTAAGGTATACTTGTAACTTAATACATCTAACCAAGCTGTGGACACATGTTTTGGAATAGCGTCTAGTGTTAATCTTAAAGCTAAGTGTATACTGTATTTTTAATGATGTTATTCTGTTTTGTGTTCCTTATTAAATAAATAAAATAAATACCGACAAAAAAAAATGATTCATGTTTTTTTTTATAATTAGATAGCCAGACATTTGGCTACGATTGCGCCTGATGTTAACCACGTTCCGGGACACTATTCTAAACACAATAGATGTTTTCACGCCTGTAGGCGTTCACTGTCCCGGAACGTGTTAAGTGTCAATGTAACCTAAGATGGACCATGTCTGCCTAAGAACAGGCTATTCACTCTCTTCGCGAAAACGTCCAAATTGTAGTTGCTTCTGCCGGCAGCGAA
The DNA here is from genome assembly GCA_963584085.1 of Pyrausta aurata. Lineage (NCBI taxonomy): Eukaryota > Metazoa > Arthropoda > Insecta > Lepidoptera > Crambidae > Pyrausta > Pyrausta aurata. Next base: position 3,447,096 of record OY757282.1, on the reverse strand, counting down.
TTCCACACCCTAGCGGTACGTAAAAGAAATGTGGACCGAAATCGTTGGGTTTCCTGTCCTTTTTGAATTTCTTAGTGATATAGACAAAAATAAAAGATACAATAAAACTCTTTGCTGAACTGAACTTTTTCATCTATGCTCTTGATTTCACTTTTTGTGTCTCGTCATCTTTTTAATGCGTTCTTTAGCATGCGTGTACGGTCGAGGCGAATTATCACATTTCAATGAAAATTACTTGTACACACGACACCAAAACGTATGTAACTTGAAACAAAGCACGATGCGAGGCAATTTTTCCTCGGTGCCCCTAAGCAACATCATAAATAGGTCTGTGTATTGACCGCTCACTCTATCTCTCTATTTTACTGTGTGTGTGTGTGTGTGTGTGTGTGTGTGTGTGTGTGTGTGTATATGCGTGCGTGCGTGCGTGCGTGCGTGTGTGTGTGTGTGTGTGTTTGTTTGTATATGTGTAAGTGTGTAAGTGTGTGAATGTGTAAGTGTGTGGATGTGTAAGTGTGTGAATGTGTATATGTGTGGATGTGTAAGTGTGTGAATGTGTGTGCGTGCGTGCGAGCATGCGTGTGTGTGTGTATATGCGTGCGTGCGTGCGTGTGTGTGTGTGTTTGTATATGTGTACGTGTGTGTTTCTGTGTGTCTGTGTGTGTGTGTGTGTGTGTGTGTGTGTGTACACTCACCGGCGCTATTATCCCCGTCCACCCGGAGGCGCGTGCGCAGGAAGGAGCCTATATCCGCGGGCGCGTCGGCCCACTCGTCGTCCGACGGGTCCCGCGACCACTCGCCCGAGCAGGCCGCGCCCCCCCAGCCTATCATGACGCGTTCCGCTGTTATGTCCTGTAAGTGAATACGAATATATGAATATGCGCCAGACAACACACCAATTGTCTGGTTTCGTGGTAAGGTATTTTCTTCCTTGTGTTACGAAGTACCAGACAACGAATATGACGGGGGCGTCTCCCATAAAAACTTAAATACATATAACAACCATGACAAAGGTACAAAATGTTCGTGCTCATCACACAAACATTTGCCCCCTGCGGGATTCGAACCCGTGACGTAATAGATACCTAAATCAAAATATTATTATTTTTAAGAGCCTGTGGTGTCCCACTGCAGGGCAAAGGCCTCCCTACCCTTTTTCCAATCTTCACGGTTTTTTTAAATCAAAAATAGTTAAAAAAATAATCATTCGACTAAGGTACACAATAAAAAAAATACAAATGAGATCAACTTTAACCCTTACAAGGTAACGAAAGGATCGAATTACCGGTAACACATTATGAGATTTGTTTGATACCCAAATGGTGTATCCCACATCGGCCGGCGGCTTTGCCGGCGGCCTTCGTCAAGTACTGTCAGATACTAGGGAAAATGCCGCTGCGACATGAGCGGACACATGCCGCCGGGCAGTGTGAATGAATACATCATGACAATAACACAATATAAGGATACACTCACACTCACCATGTTCCCGTGTTGCCAGTCTACTTCTCTTTCTCTCCCTGTGTCACTGAAATAACAAAAAAAAAACAAAGTTATAATTAGAAAAATAAATGCATAATCGACAAAAGGCTAGTTGACTTAATTTCAAAAACTAGATAATACCTTACCTTAGAAAATATATTGATCAAATACCTTGATATTTTTAAAAATATTCAACATTAACTAACCGACTGCGCGGGACATAATATAGTGCACAAGTGTGTGCGCAAACACAGGTGCACTCTCTATTCCTTTCACTCTCATAGCCCGATGGGACAGCAATCTGCTACGACCGGAGACATATCAGGCGCAGGACCAACGGCTTTACGTGCTTTCCGAGGCACGGGGGTGAAACACCGCCAACTTCCAAACTCCGGGCTTCCCTGAGAATTTCTGAACAGAAAAACTCAGGTACATATTTTTAGCCCGACCCGGGAATCGAACCCGGGACCTCTGGCGCAGCCACGACCCTCTAACCGCTGCGCCACCGAGGCAGTGAATAGTATGGATAGTAATCAATTATTATCAATTATTATGTTGAACTTATTGAACGGATTCGTCTTAAATTTGTAAAACACCTACAGATTAGATGTTGCAATCCCGACTCTTGTAAGCACATGAAATCCGTACCTTCTCTGCATAGTCGACGCATTGAAAGAGATCAATTATTTTTATATAAATTACTGCACAACCTTATCGACTCTCCCTTTCTTTTGAGCGAAATTAGTTTACGATGTTCCCGACTTAGTGCACGTCATAAAAGTATTTTTTATGTGCCTACATATAGGACTCAATATGTTCGCAACACTTTCCTGCCACGTACTTGCCGTAGTCATAATGCCAGGTTTCAAGGAGTTGATATATTTGCCTCAACCTTTTCTCAATTTAAAAAACAAATCCACGACCTGTCATGTGACTGCCAATAGTTTTCGTGGTAATCACTCTTTTTTCTTTTTAATTCCTTTTGAAATGTTAATCTTTTTAGTAGGTTTTGGTTTGCTCTAAATGAAATGTAGTATTAGTCTGAGGAAACTTAATTGGTTTTTGTGTTATCTATAAGTTTTATTCATATTTTTACCATTATAACTGTATGTTTCCCAAATAATAATAAAAAAAAAAAAAAAAATTATGTGTATGTAACTTACGGCAATGAATGTGAAGCTGATTCGTCATCGGTGTGTTCAGTTCCGCTCGCGAGCCTTTGTCTTTTCGGACTTGGCGTTTCCCTGTTAAAAAATAAAAATAGAGATTGCAATATATCAATTAGATTTTATGGCACCCTTGTTGTATAATAACGTAAATAAAATATTAAATATTTACCCTCTCACTAAGTCAAAATGTAAAACCGTTTTGATAAAATGGCTTCTAGGTCTTATTATATATTATTATTATACTAATGTTATTTTGTGCAAAATCTTCAGTTTTCCTTTCTAGCTAAACTACATAATACCTCACCATGACTGCTACAGCCAATTTTGTAAATTTAATGTTTTTCCGCACAGTCGAAATGAAAAATAGTATGTTTAACTCGGGTGAAAGCACCCATTTCACTCTCGAATTATTGGCGCTCTCACTTCGTTTGAGCGCCAGAAACATCTCGAGTGAAATGGGTCGCTTTCTCCCCTTGTATAACAACCTACTATTACATGTTAAGGATATTTTGAAAAACTGTGCTCGTACGTCTATATTTTTTTTAAATATTGTATGTTTCAGAAAATATAAGAACCTAAACATTCACTTTTTTACTAAGAAATCTCTTCGGAATTTCGTATTTTTTTAACTAATCAAGTCTTAATTTAAATAAAAAAAACGAAGACGTACAAGCGTAGTTCATGATGTATGAAAACGAATGAGACCAAATTTGTCTCATTCTATATAGGTTTACGGGTAGGAAAACGTGTTCGCCCGCAAGCATATTTCAATCGTTGGCGTTCGAAATGTATGAAAACTCGCGCTGCGCTACGCCTGCACATCGTGTGCCTCTTAAATGACGATGTTTCATTAACAATTAATATTTTCTTAAAGATGAAATAAGAAACCAAAAATTGCGCACGGGCGGGACTCGAACCAGCATTTTTCTGGCTTACCGGGCCAACTGCTCTTCCAATTGAGCTACCGTGCTGTCGGTCCGATCGTGCGAAATTCTTGGTCTCTTAGGGATACGTCATTGTGTGACGTTAGCGCCATCTACTCGTCTGTTTATGCAACAGCGGGCCAAGTTTTTGGTTTCTTATTTCATCTTTAAGAATTCAAATATGACACTGGGAGTGTTAAGAAACATTCTAAAGCAACTAATAAGGGTCTGCTGTTAAAAAACACTTACGAATCAGAGTGGTCCCTTTTCTGCGGGCTGGGTTTTTCTTTCGTCGGTAGTTTTATTAGGGGAGGTGGTCCGCCTAAAAACAATAAAAAATACGTTTAATAAGCAAACAATTTTTATTGCACTTGTAAAAAGCAACTGTGTCAGACACGAAATCGAACCCTGTGTCTTACGCTATCCGGGCGCATGCCTATACCATTCGGCCACCAACACATTGGCGAGCCTGTTGAATTCTGCAAGTGCTTTCTTTAACGCGTAGGCTGCGTCACCTAATCAATATTGCGGAGTTTGCTCTCACAATATCAGAAGAAAATAGTTTTTATTAGACAGAGGGTTCGATTCCTTGTCTTGTGAACTGTGTCACTTTTTACAGTCTACGTTCTAGTTCTACAGTCAGTTTCAGTTACTTTTGAAAGTGCAATTTGTATTATTAAGTTTGTATGGTGGCAGAACACTAGAAAAACAAATAATTATGTTTAATAAGTGTTTTAAAAATACTATTTTTTGCGACACGATAGTTGGTCCGATCTAAATCTTACATTCGCGGTTCAGGATTGTATGCAACTGCGTATGAATGGAGTATTAGCGCCATCTAGCCGTGGAGAGCCGAGTTATGTCGTTGTGTGTGTCGACACACTTACTGTTGTATACTCTTTAGTCATTTCATCTTTGAGGCATTTATCAGCATGTTGATTAGCTATTTAGCGCCATCTATGTGTACAGTAGTGACGTGCCGGTGTATATTTAGACAATACAATACATGACTTTTATGATTATATTGTTTATATTAGTCAAGGCGCATAGACGGCGCCACCAGTAATAGAGTTGTACTGTTTTATCATGACTATTGAATTGTTTGCGAGTCATGTATCGATCTTCCACTTTGTTTTACGGCATGGCATCCTACAATAATCTGGCTGGCTCACTTCGGGGTTTTATTATGATAAACATGATTGCAATTGCTAGATTTTTCTTAAGTCAATCACTGCTGCACATCTCAAGTGGCATGACGCTGCAGTGAATGGCGCTTTTGTCTTTAATTTTCGATAAATATTGTGTTACTAACCCTAGGCTACGAACTTTGTTACTAATTACTCTTATATGCGCTGTGTGGCCTAAAATAAATCTATATATATAAAAGAAAGCCATGGTTTTTGATTTGTTGGATTTGTTTCGGGCCCGAATAGCAGAATACATCTTAAAAACAATGAAAAGAAAACTCGATATGTGTAATGAATACTTAATCATTCTACTTTATAAAAATAAGTCGGGTTTTCCTTCCTGACGCTATAACTCCAGAACGCACGAACCGATTTCCACGGTTTTGCATTCGTTGGACAGTTCTCGGGCTCCGTGAGGTTTATAGCAAAGAAAATTCCCATATAACGGGGCCGGGGCGGGACGGAGCTAGGGGCGAAACGAAGTTCGCTGGGGCCGCTAGTGATTTATATATTATCACCACTTACCGTTGACAGCAAGCTTCTCCTGCCTGCCCTCGTCTTCAGTTTCAGTCTTGCCGCCCGCTTGCTTCGGCGACTTCGGCTTTGGGGACGGCTGCTTCTCTGGCGATTGCTTCGGCTCTGTCTTGACTTGGGTGGGGACTGCTGTTACTACTCCTGGCGAAGAAATACAATATTTTTGTACTTGTATGGCATTAATTCACAAGAAAGTTTTGAAAACTATTCTCGTACGTCTTGATTTATAAAAATATGTCATGTTTCAATAAATATAATAACCTAAACTTTCCCTTATTTAGAGATTTTTATACAGATGAAGGAAAAATCTTCTCAGACAAGAGCCTTATCTTAAAATGATGTTAAAAAACACTTACGAATCAGAGTGGTCCCTTTTTTGATCTTAAAATGATGATAGCGACAAGAGCCTTATCTTAAAATGATGATTTACCTGTGTCGCAATCAGGCGGCTCATCTTTGTTGTTCCACCGAATGTCCGTCAGCCCCTTGATGCGAAGCTCCTCAGCCGTCTTCAGGAGACTGGCTAGTTGAGACTGCAACAAAGAATATCTTGTCATTTATATGCTTATTAAAAACTAGTGGTCCGCCAGCGACTGGGTTCGCGCGTTGTGCGTTTGATGTTCTTCCAAAGACACTTGGGGACCGGTTCAGCTACAATCCCGTAAGCAACTTTTAGACACTGGGAAGGCTGTGACAGCGCTAAAACCTTGTGGCATATGACAATTGACGATCAATAAAGGTCTGATTTTTCAAGTCAGAGTTTTAAAATTAGCCATATTGATAAAATACAATATGGCTAATTTTAAAACGTCACCTATTTGTCAACAGTCATTTATGTAGATTTATACTTTATCTATCAGTCACAAATGTTTTATCTGGACATTCGAAAAATCGGCACTAAAAAACAAAAGACTGACGATAGACGCCCAGAAGCCGCTTGATAATCGACGAAAGACGATCAAGCGCCGGGCGCTCTGTATAAAAAACAGAGGAGCCGGAGGTCCCAGGTTCAATTCCCGGGTCGGGCCAAAAATATGTACCGGAGTTTTTCTGTTCAGAAATTCTCAGGGTAGCCCGGAGTTTGGAAGTTGGCGGTGTTTCACCCCCGTGCCTCGGAAAGCACGTAAAGCCGTTGGTCCTGCGCCTGATCTCTCTCCGGTCATGTCAGATTGCTGTCCCATCGGGCTATGAGAGTGAAAGGAATAGAGAGTGCACCTGTGTTTGCGCACACACTTGTGCACTATAATATGTCCCGCGCAGTCGGTTAGTCGTTGTGACTGGCCACCGTAGTCGAAATCGGCTAGGGGGACTATTATTATTATAAAAAACAGAAGACAGCCAGAGTGACATCTCGTCGGCAATGTTCGGCAACGCTCGGCTACTCACGTGGTGCACGCTCATCTCGCCGGTGTACATGTAGTCGAGCAGCGCGCGCAGGTGCCGCGGCTCGGCGCCGTCGATCACCAGCACCGGCTCGCCCTGCGCCTCGTGCGCGCCGAGCAGCTCCGAGCAGCTCCGAGCGTGCTGCTATAGGCCGTCGGCAATGTTCGGCAGTTGTCGGCTCGCGTCGTGTACTCACGTGGTGCACGCTCATCTCGCCGGTGTACATGTAGTCGAGCAGCGCGCGCAGGTGCCGCGGCTCGGCGCCGTCGATCACCAGCACCGGCTCGCCCTGCGCCTCGTGCGCGCCGAGCAGCTCCGAGCAGCTCCGAGCGTGCCGCTATAGGCCGTCGGCAATGTTCGGCAGTTGTCGGCTCGCGTCGTGTACTCACGTGGTGCACGCTCATCTCGCCGGTGTACATGTAGTCGAGCAGCGCGCGCAGGTGCCGCGGCTCGGCGCCGTCGATCACCAGCACCGGCTCGCCCTGCGCCTCGTGCGCGCCGAGCAGCTCCGAGCAGCTCCGAGCGTGCTGCTATAGGCCGTCGGCAATGTTCGGCAGTTGTCGGCTCGCGTCGTGTACTCACGTGGTGCACGCTCATCTCGCCGGTGTACATGTAGTCGAGCAGCGCGCGCAGGTGCCGCGGCTCGGCGCCGTCGATCACCAGCACCGGCTCGCCCTGCGCCTCGTGCGCGCCGAGCAGCTCCGAGCAGCTCCGAGCGTGCCGCTATAGGCCGTCGGCAATGTTCGGCAGTTGTCGGCTCGCGTCGTGTACTCACGTGGTGCACGCTCATCTCGCCGGTGTACATGTAGTCGAGCAGCGCGCGCAGGTGCCGCGGCTCGGCGCCGTCGATCACCAGCACCGGCTCGCCCTGCGCCTCGTGCGCGCCGAGCAGCTCCGAGCAGCTCCGAGCGTGCCGCTATAGGCCGTCGGCAATGTTCGGCAGTTGTCGGCTCGCGTCGTGTACTCACGTGGTGCACGCTCATCTCGCCGGTGTACATGTAGTCGAGCAGCGCGCGCAGGTGCCGCGGCTCGGCGCCGTCGATCACCAGCACCGGCTCGCCCTGCGCCTCGTGCGCGCCGAGCAGCTCCGAGCAGCTCCGAGCGTGCCGCTATAGGCCGTCGGCAATGTTCGGCAGTTGTCGGCTCGCGTCGTGTACTCACGTGGTGCACGCTCATCTCGCCGGTGTACATGTAGTCGAGCAGCGCGCGCAGGTGCCGCGGCTCGGCGCCGTCGATCACCAGCACCGGCTCGCCCTGCGCCTCGTGCGCGCCGAGCAGCTCCGAGCAGCTCCGAGCGTGCCGCTATAGGCCGTCGGCAATGTTCGGCAGTTGTCGGCTCGCGTCGTGTACTCACGTGGTGCACGCTCATCTCGCCGGTGTACATGTAGTCGAGCAGCGCGCGCAGGTGCCGCGGCTCGGCGCCGTCGATCACCAGCACCGGCTCGCCCTGCGCCTCGTGCGCGCCGAGCAGCTCCGAGCAGCTCCGAGCGTGCCGCTATAGGCCGTCGGCAATGTTCGGCAGTTGTCGGCTCGCGTCGTGTACTCACGTGGTGCACGCTCATCTCGCCGGTGTACATGTAGTCGAGCAGCGCGCGCAGGTGCCGCGGCTCGGCGCCGTCGATCACCAGCACCGGCTCGCCCTGCGCCTCGTGCGCGCCGAGCAGTGCGCCGAGCAGTTCCGAGCATGCTGCTAGCACCACCCTGAAATCAGATATATGATTGATGAGTTTTAAGCCTTCGAGCCTTGGAAGGCTCCGCTTTTTTACGCGCCGACTTCTCTTGGTGACAGCGCAATTTTCCGCTGCGGGCGCGAATTTTTCCGTAGCTACCTACACACATAACTTGTTATAACTCAGGGTACAAATAAGCTATTTTCAGTCTGTAAACGGTGTTTTGTTACTTAAAATGTTGATTGTTGTTGTTGACATTAAAAATAACATTTTAGGATCCTATAACATTTTTATTATATTGAGGTGATACCCAACTACTGCGAACCCAAAAAGAAGGGTTATACATTTTAAATAGATCTTTGATAGTCATTGGTATGATAATAAAACAATTCCAAGTTAAGAAAATAAAAAAGTTTTATCAAAATCGGTTCACAGTTTTTCCAAGAATATCGTTTAATAATTATCCCACGAAAATACCTACTATACCCCACCAAGCATGTATTAAAATAAAATGACCAATCAATAAACTAATATCTTGCCAAAAATTGGTGGTACCAGAATGGAGCATCGCCATTGGTCATTGAAAAAGTGAATGTGAAACTAAAATGTATGTGGGCGTGACTTCTTCAGTTCGGAGAAACATAAACTTCGGTCCAAAGACTTAAATTGATCAGATTTTTTTAAAGGTTTTTATGCAAAATCAACTGGTTAAGGAAAAGGCCTATGGGCAGTTGAAAATCAGAATTTAGAGAGCGAACACAGAATTATAATCAACTTTTCGGAAAAAGGACATTTCATTCAATTTACATTTGTAATTAAAACTTAGACAAATAGATCAAAATAAGTACTTCAAATTATTAAATATCATTTGGGATGCTTTATGCTAAATATTTGAATGAAAAATAATTGCGGAAAGTTAAATTCAACAGCCGCATTCAGAGACCATAGTATAACATGTTGACCACATTTTGGGTAAATTCATAATACATATCATAACATTGTGTCACTATAAAACTCTTAAAAACGATTTCCAAACGTAAATACTTACTTTTAATAAAATTACCTATATTAAACGACGTCTCTGAGTGCGGTCGTAAGATAGGAAACACGGATCAATAAATGAATTTATTTATTATATTTCAAATATCACTAGGACATTTATTAGACCAGAAAAAAAACCTTTATTGATCAGAGAGGTAATTGTGTAAAGCAATCGTATTCATTTAAACAATATCCCACTGTTTTGGGGTTAGGGATAGTGAGTAAAATGATAACGTTGTTTGATAAATGTTTGTTATTATTATTATTATTATTATTTTACAGTTCAAAACGTACGATATGAACTGTCAAACGGCAAAGAACAAAAGGTTTGACAGATCATATCGTTACTAGGTATCGTAACGATATGATCGTTATTGAGGTAAGTAAACATAAAGTAAGCATAAGTAAAGGGCCCACCTGTGCGCCCTGAGGGAGACCCCTCTTATGTGGTGCGGCTCCACCGTGTCTTTGTTGGGCACTTGCGTGGCGAAGCTCGGGGAACAGTACAGCGTCACGTCGCAGAACCGCTCTGAAAATATGAATAATTATGTCAAAAAATAGTTCGCATAATTATACCAAAAAAATATATTCGTTATCACACTAACAGTACCGTGAGTTTACGACGGTTTTACCCGCTAGCGACAAGTCTGTGGAAAATTGCACAGCGCCCCTAGTGGTCACTTGCAGAACTCAAATTTTCCATACAAAAAATTTACGTCGTCGCTAGCGAGTAAAACCGACGTGATCTCATAGTAACGGTACTGTTTGCAGAGATAATTCATTTATTTTAATAATCACGCTAAGACTTAACGGCGGCTTTCGTGACCGAAAGAGACTGTAGTGCGTTTGCGTATGTCGATTTGATGTCTCTCTACACTACTCGTTTCTGAGAATGTCTCATTTTTTTTACAAAAGGAGGTTGGTTATCAATTCCACCTGTATGTACGAACGTAATAACGTTAGATTTTGATAATATTCAAGTAGCCTATTCAGGCTTCCTTCTATTAAGGCTATCTATTAAGGCTTCCAAGCACGTGTGTAAAATTTCATGAGTGTATGTATGTTGGTTGGTTTCTCCACAAATTTCTCGGAAATGAGAAGTCGTATTAGGATGTTTCGTTTTTATTTATTACTTGTATTTTTTTTGTTTGTGACCAATATCTCGAAAAGATGAAACTTTTACTGTATACAAATTTGGAAGCTTAACTAAAACACCATACTCAAATTTTATCAAATTCCAACGATATCCCACACATGCCGCGGCCGATAGAATTGATCCTGCCATTTTTGCAGGCGGTAAAAAGGGCAAGATGATATGACGACGCTAGAACTTACTCCAGCAATGACCCTCAAGTATTAGGAGGGCCCAAATAGGTCATCATCATCATCTAATTTAGGAGCTAAGCTCTTGTTGGTGGAGTTTTTTTCATTCTTTACGCTCTTCCGCTATTCTCTTGACCTCTTTATACGACGCAACATTCAACTTTTGCTTCATTTGATGCATATAGCCTATTCTTGGTCTTCCTCTCTTCCTTCTTTTCTTTCCTCTATTATCGTTCTGATGAAACTGTGCATTCCCCCTTTTCTACTCTCAATTGTTTCTATTAGTTTTCTCTTTTCCTTTAACATGTTCAAGACCTCTTCATTCATAATGATTGCAAAAAGGGGCATGAGTAGGATAATAATGGGCACTCTACGCCAGCCACAGCTTGTGTCAGCAAACTTTCGTTTGCTTCCACGCACTGTCGCTGGCGTATCCTGCCCATTATTATAATTGGAAATATATTAACGACAATTTGGATTCATTTGGTGTATGACTGACTTTTTATCTGAACTGATATACAATTAACATTCTAAAACAAGTAACAATGACTTACCCAAGATATGATGATTACTGTGCAATTCAAGTGGTAGTCATTTATTCAGATCACTAATCAAGTCCAATCACATTTAACATATAAATTGCTTGTCATTCTTCCTAAACTACCGCTCACGGATATACAAGTTAAAACCAAATCACAATTCATATTTCTTTTGAAAAATACGTATACATAGGCCATTGAGACTCATGCCCTTATACAGCGGTAGCACGATGGGTAAACCTTTAAATCATGCGAATGAGCAGAATGCCTCGAGAGTACATACAGAAGCAAATTTTCTGTGCCAGGATGGCTCATGACTCTCCATTCAACATAAATATAAAGGTTATGCCCATAGCAGCTTACTGTTAGGTTACATCCATGTATACAAATATCAAGATTGGAAGTATGAATCGATTAAGTTCTACTTGTATAACGTGCTGTAAAGTTTAATACGAACCAATAAATTCACAAATCCCCGCCGGTTCGTATCCACAGGCCACTTGGACTCATGCCCTTATACAGCGGTAGCACGATGGGTAAAACTTTAAATCATGTGAATGAGCAGAATGCCTCGAGAGTTCACACAGAATTCAATTTTCTGTACCAGGATGGCTCATGACTCTCCATTCAACATAAATATAAATTTTATACCCATAGCAGCTTACTGTTAGGTTACATCCGTGAATACAATAACCGAAAAAGATTAAATGTGAATTAATTGTTGTTTTACTTTACGAGCACTAGTGATCGGTACGACACAAATTAACGAAGTGGTTTGTAAAGAATATTAAAGAAAAGATTTGAATTGTGTGGGTCAAGCGCATAAGCTGAAGCGATTTAGCCTGAACAAGTACCGATTGCTGCCTTAATAAATTACAGTTGAATTTAATACGTGGAAACACTTGAATTAAAAATAATATCATCACCACAAATACCTCTAATTTAAATATTTGTTTTATAAACACATTATATTGTATTATGTTACTTATTCACATCCGTTTTTAAATGGTTCATAAATTAACTGGTTATTAAAAAGCGTGAATGATATACTCATAAGACACTTTTTGTAACTAATATTTTAAGAGTTCAAATGATATTTTTCTTTCCTAAGGCTCCTTTTACTTGTACCAAACAACATTTATCGCCGTAACATGCACTTATAGTCAGGGAGCTATATGCAATCTTAAAAAAATATTCCTACACAGGTTGACTGGTAGAAATTAAAGACCTCAAATAATTATGCTAGGTTTGCACCACTGTTAAAATATGATGCGACTTAATCGAAATGTATCTAATCCTTATGTCATAAAACTTGTGTAACGATGATTTTGATCTTTTGGTCAAAACATTGTATCTAATAATATGTTTGAAATGTAAACTGATTTTTGAGAACATTTGGTAATATAATTTATCGGAACCCTCAAGCAAATCTTTGTTTTATAAACACACAGAAATATAGAATAATATAAATAGAAGAAAGTACAACTTAAAATTGGGTTTACATTTGTGTTAATTATGGTTTGTATTACGTTCCGTGTAAACACTGTGGCTCTTGCACTATTCGAAAAAAAGCTGTGCTGTTCGATGCATACAACATTTTTGCTGCGTATGCATGGTGCACTTTTGCTGCGCACAATATCATGTTCTTGTATTAACGTCACTTTAATTTATTCAGCATAAAGATTGTGCTCTTTTATAGCTACAAAACATATCTGTTCCGTAAAATATGTCCTTAAAGTAAGCACATATTACCTATGCTCATACTAACTTTAAAAACCAGTATTAATAAGTTAAGTTATTGTCATCTAAAATCATCAAACATATAAATAACAAACTTTAAAATGATTTACTTAATTATTATTTACCAAAACAACTGTCTGAAAGAATAAATACTTAAACTGACATTTTTACTTATGAACGGACTTTATAAAACATACCTATATTCTTTCGATTTTATAGCTTGCACTGCGCAACAAGTATGAGCTAATTTGTGTAATATAAACTATAAAATATAAAGCGATTGAAATTTACCGACATCCGCCGCTGCTGAAAAATGATATTTTTGCAAGTATGTAAATAACCACAACTGGCTTTACTCACTTTATTTTTTGTGTAACTACCTATAACTAAATACACGGTAGTGGGTTGATTCCCGGTATTAATTAATTACGTTTCTCTATGTTTTTTGTCATTTTTATTACTTTCGATTCAGTTACGAAAATTAAATTAAATCATTTATTTCAGATTTGCATCCTTAAGTGTTAGTGACAAGGTGTTCAAGGGGTGTATCTTAATATTAGTAAAACGAATAATTAATACAATTGAGATATATTTATTTGTTTATTTTAATGTGTCTAAAACGAAAGCGGTTTTTCCTTATAGTTGCTAACAATTATTTTTTATATTGAAATATGTAACCTACATCGAATAGAATATAATATACCAATGACACAACTGGTTTTGAAGTGGACAAAATGATATTATTTCGTATTAGTTAATGGAAGTGTAGATGCATAATATGTATGTAAGTAACTAGGACTACTTTACCTTATTCGCATTATTAATGGACTTGTGCCTTTTTCGAATAAATGAAGTATATTGATGTGCAAGCAAATTTTTACAATAAAACCACGATTTTGTTCGATCGATTTTCACTCATCGACTCTGTGACCCAAGTGTGTGCAAGTAGCTGTCTGCAGTCAACGCCGCAAAATCGCTGTCGCCTCCGCTCTTCGCTCTCCGCTCCGCTAAGGTGTGCAAGTTTTAAGTTTGAAACTACAAGTTTTAACCACTTCAAAAATGTAAGTTAGTACTTAGGTACTTTTTTATATTTCTTGCTCCAATAGTTATTTAAATTGTAATGATAAGTCGTAATACTTAGTGTTTTACAAGTCTTTCTGAAATAAAATAAAAGTGGATCCAGACATAGAGCCTTTTTTCCGTGTATCAAGACAGTGTACTTAATTTAAATAAAATTACTTTCAGGTCAGACTCCGAGTGCGAATCAATCGCAGAAAGGCCGAAAGCCAAGACCACGAAAAAGGCAGCATCGTCATCGTCAAAAAAACGCAAGTCGTCCTCCAGCAGCAAAGACTCAAGGTAACATATTTATTTGTTTTTGTTACGAAATGATTCATTAAATTTGCATTTATTGTTTTATTATTTAAGTTCAATCCTTGTCAAAGTTAGTAGCCGTAACCGAATTATTTTTTGTATTAGCACAGGTAAAGAACATAATTTTATCATGAACATTAAATCGTTTACTTGTTATTAGAATCTCTCGTAGTTGTTAACTCACAAGTAAAAGTAGACAGGTATTTCACTATTTACGTTAATTAATATAACATTCGATCGGTTACAGGAACAAGAAGTCGAAGACTGCAGACATCTTCGGTCTCGGCGCAGAGGAGTACGAGGTCGAGGAGACGAAGTCGTCGAGCCTGTCGTCCTACATCCTCAACAGAGTCGCGAACGGCACCCAGCGCCGCAGCGCGCCCACCGACGGCGACTTCTACGTGGAGCTAAAGGTCTACCACCGCGACGACGCCGAGACCAGTTCCCCCGACGAGCGCTGGAAGAAGGCGCTGTTGCGCATCAACTGTTTCGTGGAGAACGACTCCAGCCAGTGGAAAACCTTACAACGATTTGTAAAGGACGTAAATTTGTTGTTTGAAGATTGTAGTCCCACATTTTTTAGTGATAAGTTTAGTACTAAGCGAGTTTAATAAATTAATTTTGTTCTGATATTGATTTACATTATTTCATTAGGCAGGTATAGTTATAATATCCGATCATCGTTTGATAACTTATTAAAAGATAAGAGAAAATAGTTTATTTTTATAGTTCAATCAGTAGATCAGCATGCCTTTTTGTTCATATTGTAATATAACAGTTGATAGAAGGCTTTGGACTGGACACTTGCGAAGCAATAGTCACAAAAACAGTAGCAGCACAGCTTACTGTCCAGGCGTGAAGTTAGTTAGGTCCGCCTTCCGCGGTCGCATTGCCACTTATAGAATAGAAGCTCAGGAAATTAGTCAGCTAAATTCTGTAGACTTATTTTTTAACAACATCCGAACGAGAGTAAAATTACTCTTAGATGAGTCGTTAAAAAAATATACAAGTATTAAGGTTAACTTTGAACTGTATTCAAAGTTCATGTTGATAAAAGATGATAGGCAGGAAATCAAATCATTTGCTACAAAAAACTTTCCGCTTCATCTAAATTACAAGTTTGAACATTTTTTTTCAAAGATCGAAAGTTTTATAAAAAGTAGTATGGAAGAGTTTCAAGACAGAGATAGTGGATGGTCGTTTTATCAAAATTCTCATTTTGAAATAAATATTAATAAATATGAACCACTCAGTGGATCTACTTTTATTGACTTGCCTAAATTCATAAAAAATAAAAAGGCATGTTTGAACATCCAAAACAAGGACAAAAAATGTTTTTTGTGGTCTGTTATGGCTGCACTCTATCCTACACAAAATCATCCTACGCGTGTCTCTTCTTATCCTCATTACAAACATAAACTTAACATTGATGGTATGAAATTTCCTGTGTCTTTTTCTGATATAAGTGTTTTTGAGAAAAATAATCCTAACATATGTATAAATGTTTATGGATTAAGAGATAATAAGTTTGTTACAGGACCTTTATACAAATCGGAAAATAGCGATAAAAATGGTAAGCGTATTCATCTTTTACTTATAGAAAAAGGAGACTTATCTCATTTTTGTTTAATTAAAAATTTATGTCGTCTCGTTAGAAATCAGATTACCAAACATCATGGCTCTTTGTTTTTTTGCGATACTTGTTTAATATTTTTCCCATCAGAAGATGAACTAAATAGTCACGTCTGCGGTGGGGTAGTAACAGTGCTGCCTAGTCAAGGTTCCGTTTTACAATTCAAAAACTTTGATCGCAAACAAAACATACCGTTTGTTATCTATGCAGACTTTGAAACCATGTTGCAACCAGTATTAGGCTGTGAACCTGACCCAAACTTAGCGAGCACTACCGATTTACAAAGACATGTAGCAGTCGCTTTTGCGTACAATGTCGTTTGTTCCTTTGACGAATCTCAGAATAAGTTTGTGTCTTATCGCGGTAAAGATTGCGTTTCAAAGTTTGTTGCGCTTATACAAGATCAGGCTAAAAAAATTCATGAAATATTAAGTTTTAACAAACCAATGATTTTCACAGACCTGGATGCAAAAAAATTTGATGATGCAACGGTATGTCACATTTGTGGTTACCTTTTGTGGTTCGATAAAGTCCGCGATCACTGTCACGTATCAGGGTATTACCGCGGCGCGGCTCATCAAATTTGTAATTTACGTTACAAAACACCGCAGTTCATTCCGATATTTTTTCATAATTTAGCAGGTTATGATTGCCATCTTTTTATCAAAGAGTTAGGAGAAATGCCGGGAAAAGTTAAAGTCATACCTAAAACGAAAGAAAACTATATTTCGTTTGTTAAATTTTTACCTGCAGCCAACGGAGAGTTTATTCAACTACGTTTTACGGACTCGTTCAAATTTTTGGGAACAAGCTTAGAAAAATTAGCGAAAACAATGAAAAAAGACGATTTTAAATGTTTACGCTCACATTTTCCTAGTGAACAACAATTTGATTTGCTAACCAGGAAGGGAGTATATCCTTATGATTATATGAAAAAATGGAACACTTACTTGGAAAAAACGTTACCACCTAAATCATGTTTTTTTAACTCCCTTACTAATGACCACATCACAGACAGTGACTATGAACACGCTCGAACCGTTTGGTCGAATTTTAAAATCAGAGATTTAGGCGATTACACTGATTTGTACCTAAAAACAGACGTACTTTTACTAACTGATATTTTTGAAAAATTCCGCAAAACTTGTAAAATCCATTATCAGCTTGATCCTGCTTTTTATGTCACCGCACCGAGTCTTTCATTCGATGCAATGCTATTAAAAACAGGAGTTCAACTTGAACTACTCGATGATTTGTCAATGATTCGAATGATTCAAAAGGGTATAAGGGGGGGTCTGTGTATGTGTTCTCACCGGTACGCTAAGGCTAACAACAAATACATGCCCGATTATGATTCCTCGGAGGTGGATTCATTTATAGTTTACTTAGACTGTAATAATTTATATGGGTACAGTATGAGTCAAACTCTGCCGTATTCTAACTTTAGATTTTTAAATAGTTCTGAAATAGAAGAGTTAAATATTTTAGAGGTCGGGGATGATGCGGAGTATGGTTTTATACTTGAAGTCGATTTACTATATCCTGAACACCTGCATCAAGCCCATAACGATTTACCATTTTGCCCTGAAAAATGTATACCACCCGGTGGTAAAAATAAGAAATTGGTACCAAATTTATACAACAAATTCAATTATGTCATTCATTACGTTCACTTGAAAAAATGTTTGGAGCATGGACTAGTGCTAACTAAAGTTCATCGCGTAATATCATTTCGACAAAGCGCCTATTTAAAAAAATATATAGAGCTAAACACTAGTCTGCGTCAAAAAGCAGAATCAGCCTTTGAACAAGATTTTTTTAAGCTTCTGAACAATTCAGTGTTTGGCAAAACCCTTGAAAATAACGAGTCCCGTGTTAACGTACATCTAGTAAATGTGTGGGAAGATACTAATAATAAAACTAAAAAGAAATTAAGTGCAAGCAAATTAATTTCAAAGCCAAACTTTCACAGCGTATCTGTATTTACAGATAATTTGGTTGCTATTCAAATGAAACCAGATCAAATTGTTTTAGATAAACCCATATATATAGGTTTTTCAGTTCTAGAATTATCGAAAGCACACATGTATCATTTTCATTACAACATCATAAAGCCTTTTTACGAACACCGCGTTCAACTGATATCGACTCGATATGTTTACACCCGCTACGGGTAAGATAAATAAACATGGAGTGCAAAGTATACTAAAAAGAACGTCGGACCTCATCTCTACTTTACCCAATAAAAAAACAAACGTAGATGTACAAAGCGAAAACTATCAAAAGCAGTTTTTTCTATTATAATCACATCAACATATTTCACCAAAATATATCAGGACTTATCAATAAAAGTGACGAACTGATCCTGCATCTGGAAGAACTTAAAAGTCAGCAAAAACAAGTTGATATATTATGTATATCGGAGCATAATATGACACAAGATATGGAGGAATTGCTAACAATACCAAACTATACACTAGCAACAAGTTTTTCTCGACAAAAGAAACGGGGAGGAGTCTGCATTTTAGTAAGAAAAGGTCTACAATATCAAGTTCTAGAGGACATAAGAAATGTTTCTTTAGAGTGTATAACAGAGTGCTGTAGTATAGAAATAAGTAAACACGAAATGATAGTGGTTTGTATGTACAGAGTTCCCTACAATGATAAATCTAATCTTAAAATGTTCCATAAAAAACTTGAACAAGTCCTAAATATAGTCTCTAAATATAAAAATAAAAAAATTGTTATTTGTGGCGACTTTAACATTAACATTTTGGAGGATACTCCCAAGTCTCGCGATTTTAAATACCAATTATTGAGACGCAACTTGACGCTTGAAATAAAACAACCGACTAGACCGGTCAGTGGAACATGTCTTGACAATTTTGCTCATAACATCAAGGGATCAAAGGGTGAGGTTATAGATACGGCTCTTTCAGATCATACTGGTCAATTACTAGAATGCCCGGTTAAGAAGTCGTGTATTTTAGAAAAATGGTACATCAAGCGTCGCGACTTTAGTGACGAAAACCTAAAAATATTTAAAAGTCATTTAGAAAACCTAACTTTTCATGAAACATTAAGTTCTGAAGATCCTAACATAGCATATGACTGTTTCATTGATATTTTTAAAAGCGTATACGATCTCTGTTTTCCTTATAAAATAATAAAAAAAAGCTTAAACATCAAACCGAAATGGATTTCGAAAGGAATAAAGATTGGTTGTAAAAAAAAACGTGAACTTCTTTGGCATTTTAGATGCAAAAAAGACAGTGACTCCAAAACTGCTTATAAGTCATACTCTAGAATACTTAAAAGAATAATTAAACTTACACAACGTTCACAAAATGACAATTTTATAAGGACATCGAAGAATAAATCTAAAGCCACGTGGACAGTTATAAACAACACAAAAACTAAAATGCCAAAGGAACCCATAAGTAAACTGAAAATAGGTAATACATACATAACTGACCCCAAAGATATTGCTAATGCTTTTAACAATTATTTTACTGACGACGTTGGTAAAAATAGCAATAATAATTTAATGACTAATAACATTGACATAGAAAATAATATGAATTCAATTTTTATGTATCCCACAACATCAGACCAAACTCGAAATATCATTAACTCCATAAAAAACACAAATAGCGTTGGCTTTGATGACATATGTACAAAGGTTGTAAAATATGTTGGCGATTTGATCGCTTTTCCATTAAGTCACATAATAAACTTGAGTCTTTCTGCTGGTATATATCCAAAAAATTTGAAACCTGCGATTGTCAAACCGCTTTTTAAAAAGGGGGACAAAGAGCTGGTTAGCAACTATCGCCCAATTGCCTTATTGCCGGTATTTTCAAAAATTTTCGAAAAGGTTCTTCATGATAATCTGTATAATTTTCTTGAAAAGCACAAAATTTTAAGTACAGCACAAAAAGGGTTTCGAAAGAACGCTACTACAAATACAGCCATTTATGAACTTGTAAAAAGAGCTATAATTAGTTTAGATAGACGTTCGCCATCCTGCGCCATCTACATGGATATGACAAAAGCATTTGATCACGTAGATCATAAAATATTAATAGAAAAGCTAAGTCGCTATGGTATACGTGGCAATGCATTACATTTACTAACATCCTATCTACAAGACAGATATCAATGTACAGAACTTACTCAAATTTGTGTATCAAGTAAAAAAGAAATAAATTTCAAATCTCAAGAACGACTGATTAAGTATGGTGTTCCACAAGGTAGTGTGTTGGGACCACTGCTTTTCATCATTTACATTAATGATATAGTTAAATCTAATAAACATCCAATGATACTTTTTGCCGATGACAGCACTATTTTTGTTGAGTGCAAGGATGGGAACTACAAGAATTATGAAAACGAAATAAACCACACTATAGTAGGCACTGTTCAATGGTTAGAACGAAATAATTTAAGGGTCAATTTGGAAAAGACAAATTTAATGTATTTTAGTCAAAGAAAAGTTATTCCGGATTTAAATATTGATTATGAAGGCTTTAAAATACAAAAAATAAATGAAACCAAATTTCTTGGTATTTACATAGACAGCAATATGTCATGGGAGACGCATTCTATTGAAGTGTGTAAGAAAATATATAAATTTTCATATGCTCTCCATAAGCTAGCTAAAACATCAAACCGTGATACAGTATTAACGGCTTATCATGGTTTTGTTGCATCAACTCTCCGGTATGGTGTGATATTTTGGGGCAACTCCACATATAGAGAAATACTACTTAAGGCCCAAAAGCGATGTGTCAGGGCTATATGCGGTCTTAAATATATGGAATCTCATAAGCAATATTTTAAATGTCTGAAACTTTTAACACTGCCATGTATCTACATTTTGGAATTATGTATGTTTGTCAAATGTAATCCAATATTATTTGAAAAAAAATATCAGGTTCCCAATTTACGCCCTAGAAATAATAACATTTGTAGAAATATTTGTAAAACCGCACTAATGCGTAAGAGTGTCATTGAAATGGCTCCAAGGGTATATAATAGACTTCCAGATTATATAAAGAATTGTAATATAAAAGAACTAAAAAATAAACTTAAAAATATACTTATTGACAAATGCTATTATGATCTAAATGAATACTTTGAAGATAATGACTTTTGAATTGTGATGTTATAAACTAATTAATTTTGACCAGCAATGTATTTTACTCTGACTTCTTAATTGTGTTTGTTATTAGTTAGGTATATTGACATTATTTGCAATGTATGTATCATATTGACATAATTTTATTAATAATATTTGATCAGTAATACTTCAATAATTTCGTATGCCATTCATGGTGCATCATGGAGTTCTGTAACAACAATAATTGTCAACTTTGTTACCTATGATGACGAATAAATGAATTTGAATTTGAATTTGAATTTGAACTGTGCTATACCGACACAGATAGTTTCATATACATAATACATAGTAATGATTTTTACGAAGACGTGAGAAATACGTTCCTGAAATTCTTCGATACCACCAATTTCAATCAAAACAATCAGTTTAATCTTCCTCTTATAAATAAAAAAGTACCAGGTCTATTCAAAGATGAAATGGGAGGACAATTGATATCAGAATTTGTCGGATTGAGATCTAAACTATATTGTGTTAGAACCTTAGACAAAGTATTTAAAAAAGCAAAAGGAGTCAAATCTAATGTAATTCGTGAACTTAATTTATCGGACTACGAATCAGTACTTTTAAACGGAACTGTAATACGTAAAAAGAACATTCTATTTCGATCTCTACGACATGAGATATTTACTAGAGGGGTAAATAAAATTGCACTCTCAAGTAATGATGACAAGAGATTAATTTTACCTGATAAAATATCAACCATTGCTTGGGGCAGTTCACATATTTTATAAAGAGTCGGATATTATAATTGTACCTGTTGCAGTGTAATTTTAAGCATTTACTTTTAACATTAGAATAGAAATTAATTATGTCTATTGATATTGTGTGTATATAACCATATGTATGTGTTTAGGTAAATATGTTAAATAAATGTGTATTACACAATTTTATGTTTTATTTAGCGAATCTGAAATCCATTTTCGGTTGAGTGTAATGATAAAGTATGATTTGACAATGAATTTAGGACAAGCACTTTAAGCTAAGTAAGAAATTTCACAATCATGTCAGAACTTGTCTAACTTTATTGTGTAAACAACGCAACGCACGTGTTTGCGAAAAGCGCAAAATCAGCACTCTATTATTCGTTCTATATTTGAATTTTATTGATGAACTTACCTAAAGGCATCATTCTAAACGCAGTAATTGAAGAAGCTACACGGAAGCAAATTATTTTTTGAATTGCATTAATCTATCTACTAAAAATGGACAGTTATTTATTCGAACAATGTGCTCAAGATCCTCTTGCTGATTTTGATGTGATGTATCCGGAACTGGCGAAACAACATCGGGAGCCAAAGAAAAAAAGAGGAAAACGGACTGTTGAAAGCCAGGAAGACGCTGCTTCATCGAAGACGAAACAATGCAGACAGAATGGATCGTCGTACGTATGCAGCAATGCAACTAAACGTGGAATTCGCCTAATTAGAATTGAAGTCGTGGACTTGGATAATAATAGTGCAGTACAAAGTGATAACAGTGACAGTGAAAAAATACTTTACAGTGCACAGTACATAGTTACTGATAACTTCAATCCAATCATGGAGCAAACCGAACATTTAATAACCAATATTTGTAAAAAAATCTGTGATGATAATATTTAGTTGTTAAAGTGAAAATATGTTAATTAAATTAAGACCTATTTATGTGCATAAGGTGTAATAATTTTTGTAATAAATATTTTTTTGTAAAATTGGTGTTTACTTTTTACCACCCCGTTGGGTTTACTTTGATAAAAATAAAACAAGTAAAATTAAATACTTATTTGCTTTTATTTACTATTGTAAGCATTTAGAACAATAACTACACTTTGGTATACAATTATTAGATTACTTACTGAAATCATACAATAACTCTGTTAGCTATACACCATTTCTTAATACATATAACATTTTTTAAAGCACAAATTTTCTTGTGAATATTACAGTTATACAATCGATTATCATTACAATAAAGTTGACTTAGACAATTTAAGTTAGGAGCTCCTAAATTACTTATGTCTACGATGTGAGTCTCGTTACACAGATCTTGTACCCATTTTATCTTTTCATCTCCTTTAACAATTATTTTTTTACCTTTTAAATAAGGTTTTATAATTCTTAGAAATTCTCTATAGTCTACATAACCTTCACTCCACCTATAGCCTCTGTGCTTTTCGATCCAGCGAACCTGTTTCTTCTCATCGGGAGACAATGATGTATATGGATAGGGAGGCTTGACTAAAAATGTGTGAGTATGTTCTTGAGTAGCTATAGCAAACTCTTTTACTATAAATTCCTGTTTACTATTTTTGAATCCTTGGAGATCTACGATTATTGTATTGATATTCATGATAGTTTCTTCACAATATTGCTCAATGGTTTATATTCAAATACACAATCATTTAAAATCAAACAATAAGCTGCTGTCTGATCAGGTATTTCTTGATCTGTTTCAATTTCGACTCTCACGTCGATCGATCCCTTCAAGGTTTCGTGTTGCCTCGAACAGTCAATAACAAATAAAGGAGCGACGTCTCTGAATTCTTTCAAACTCATCAACGGCTCTGATCGACGTCCGTGATACGACTGTTGAAATCTTGTGTATTGTTCGTATAATAAAGTAAATTTGTCTTCTGAAAAACTAACATTTAATCCTTCATATGGGTAATACGCTGAATTTAAAAATACCCTTACATCACGTACATGACAATGATCAAACTCAGCCATTGACGATAGGCTGTTGTGTTTGCGGTTGGTTTGTAATGCAATTACGACGAATCGTGGTTTCTCTATTTGCGACGAAGTTTTAATAGACCAAGTATGCTTGCGTGTTTTAGGTAGTAAAGGGTATTCATACAGATCCCAATTACGAAATGCTAATGGAATAGCACGATCTTTCTCTAAATGCTTCAGTAAATTTAACCTTTCACGATCAGACACCTTGATGTGTGGCACCCTCCAAATAATTTTACTTATTGTAATATCGTCTACAACTTCTCCCTCCTTTAACTTGATTGCATTAAGATTTGTATTGCTTCTAAGTAGCACTAATTCGTGTTTACAGTTAATGATAATTTTTTCATAATCTTCTGCAAAACCTAATATCTTATTTAATGGAATGGATACGGAAAATGCTCCACCATTAACATTATTTGTCCCTTCAGTTGACCAACCCCAAACTCGAGCATATTTTGATTCGTTTTCATTTAAGGATAAATAAGATTTTATTGTCGTAGTTACACCAGCATTTTTAATTTTATCTATTTCAACTCCATTCAATTCATATCGAATGTCTTGAAACAGAAATAATGCAGGGTTGTTAACGAAGTGAACATTGGACACTTTTTCTTTAGAAGCGCTGTTATATACATTCACTTTTCCTTCGATATACAAACTACTAAGTGAAGGCAGTACGTAAAGGTCTTGCTGATTGATAGGAATTCTTATTTCATCATTTTTGTTGAAACTGGTCACGTATGGCTTGTATGAATGATACTCGAAACTTTCAATGCTGTTGTCGTATGACGTTTGTTGAGATATATTTAAAATATTCATTTTATTAAGCCAATTAGTTTTAGGAATTCTTTATTGGTCTTAGTTAGCTTCTTTTTGAGCTGCAGTGGTGCGTTTTTGTGAACTGCTCTTGTAGAACTAACTCGAGTACACGATGGAGATGGGCTTTTATTAAAATTTATCATTTTTTCCTAAAATGTAAATATAGCTGTACTTCTTCACCTCGTAAATTTATCTCTTTATTGTCAGCGTCCAACAATCTAATGTTAATAGCGTTTATAGAACTTTGATTAACAGGAAAATAAATTAGGTTTTTGGGTATCTCAATTATTCGATAACCAGGTGGAACATTTGGCACGAATTCATAAATTATATGGCTAGCTTTCCCGTTTACAAATGAACCACTAACTACATCGCATTCGATTCGCACGATGGTTGTTGATAGAATGCTAACAGGATACTGGGAATCAGACCTTATATTTGCCTTAATTGTTTCCATTCCAAATCCAAGAATTTTACCCAGTGATGACCTTTTATTAAAATGAACATCTTTAGAACAAAAAATATTGGTTTTTAATGTATTATTATTACAAGTTAGTTTTAGTACAGCATCCTTTATATTTCTTTTTAGATAATCACAAATATCCTGTAGCTCATAAGATCCTTCAGGAATTTCAATAACTTCACTTTCACCATAATAAAACTTGTTGTTTCGTTCATCGATATTGGGAATAGAGTTAAAAGTTGAAAAATACAAAAGACCGCATTCATATTCTCCTCGTAGATCCAATGTTGGGGAATGGTTTGTTGTCAACGAGGCTCCCATCCCAGTTATAGACACAGTGAAAGACATTTTTATACTGACACATTTATTTATTTTCTTCATTATATAAATGCTTTTTCCAATATTTTTTTAAAAAACTAAGACACAAATGACCACAGTTAGTGGTACCGTAAGCTTGATGCCTAACATAATTGTACTTAATAGGAAAAGCATGCATGTATTTGATAAATTCTAATGGTGGTTTTAAATTACCAAAACTATCATAATATTCTACGTAATTATGTTGCTTTACAAAGGCTACCCAATGTGTACCAGGATTTATGTTGCTATCCAAATTCAATATTCCACACTCTATCTTTCTAGGTTTCAAAGGTAATGTATCTCTCATGTAAACGCCGCGAAAATAAGGAATATCACTAGCATGCTCTAATATATCTAGGTTTGTGAGTGCATGTCGGGGTAGCCTCTTAATCAGTTTTTTGATGGAGACAGATATAAACCGGCTCCCTTTTTATGAGGTTTAACATATAACCCTTTTCCAAGTGCCACCGCTTCCATCATTCTGTTGTGTCTTTCAGATTCTTGAAGACTTTTCTGTGCAGCTTTAGAATCATTTACAGCCTTGGCTATACCTGCTGCACCTCCAGCCAGCGAACCTAATGCAGACAATCCCGCAAAAATGGGAATAAGTGGTAATAGACCACCACTTTTGGGGAGAGGAATAACACGTGGCACACGTATTCCTTTCTTGTTACTAAATAGTTTCTTTGCTGCTGCATATGCATATTTTATTGCAGAGTTTTGGTCTTTACATTTGTTTTTTTTCAATTGGGACAGAATTTTTTTTATACCTTTCTTAAATAATTTTATTCCACTGCCTGCTCTGATTTTTGCCTTCATGGCATTTTTTACTATCCACGCCGCAATTTTTTCTCCTTTACCAGCATCTTTCGATTTTAATCTCCTTTTAGCCATATTCAAAAGTTCCAAGTCAGCTTTACGTCGGACTGAGGAATCTTTATTAATGTATGCGATATCGTGATGCATGCAGGCTTTATCCAATTCGTTTACCCCTCGATCGCCTTTAAGAATCCGTTTTTGAAGTTTTGTTCCAGGACCACAAAATTGGTATCCAGGTAAATGTAACTCGAACGGTAAATGATCTATCAAGCTATTAATTATACCACTGCCTTCCTTCATCGATAAGCGTAAAGTGCGATGAAAGAGTGATAGTATGATATTTATACTACCATACCAATCTACATAACCAATTCACTTTTTTTTATCCAACTGTTTTCTTTATCACTTAATCCTAACCATTTCACAAATAATTTGTTTCCTTTTCGCTTTATAACATTCTCAATTAAATAAAGGTCTGGAAATTTAGATTTTTGTAACTCGTGTCCATAAAAAGAGCCTAGAATATTTTGTCTGTGTTTGTCTTCTATTTGATATGTTTGGGGACAGGTTTCATTGATTTTCACGATACGAAATATTTCTGTTGACCAATTAGGGGTATAACCTTTATAGAAATCGCCTTTGTATTTGCTTATACGAACAAAATCACCAACCTTAAAAGCTGATTTTTGATGTACTTTCTTTGGCTTGCGGCTTTTAAAAATGTTATACTTAACTAAAACCTCATTTGAATGATTAACATTGATTGGTTTGAACTTTGTGATGCGGTGCAACGTATTATTATAGTGCTGCACAACGGAATTCAAATTATTTTGAAACCATTGATATCGTCCGCATGAACTGAATGTTTTGTAAAGGTGCGATTTTATAGTTCTAATAACTCTTTCTACCATGGAGGCTTTTTTAACCGAATATGTAGAATAGTGATTTATGTTGTTACTTTTTAGTAACTGTTTAAATGAATCATTATAAAATTCAGTACCTGAATCTGTTTGCAAATTAACAGGCTTTCTTTTTGATTGGGATAATATACTTTGCATCGCATCAGTAACACATGTTTTAGATTTTGACTTTAACGGTCTAACCCATACGTATTTTGACAAAGCATCTATTACTACTAGAACATACTTGTGACCCTTATTAAACGCTGAATATTTTTGAAAATCGATAAGATCTGCTTGCCATAAGTCATCAATCCCTTTAATGATAGTATGCCTGCGAGGGAAATTTCTTCTTGCAGCTTTGTGAAGCTCGTTCACTATTTCTTGTTTACTCATTCTTAGCAGGTTTAGATTTTAACATAAGATCGATTTCTTTTTTTGTGTAATACAATGTACTAAAGTTGTTGGTAGTTAGTTTTTCTAAATTATTGAGGTAATTCTTCATATGGCTTTGAATTCTTTTCATTTCATTTTGCAGATCCTTGACACAATTGTCTACGTATTCTTTATTCACAGCCTCATCGTCGTTTTCCGGTAATTGTAATCCTCTTAATCTTGATGATTTCAAATCAAATTCACCTACATCCGACCTTACTAATGCGTCGGTAAGAATATCGGTGACTTCAGATAGTCGTAAACGCTTATGAACATGATGACCAAATTTGTCTATATTCATTGCCGTCCTATCGGTTTCTGTAGTTTAATGAGACTGCCCATACCTCCTGATGGCAGCTTTATATATTTAATATCTTTTATGATGCCAGCTTCATGCAGTTCTTCAATTATTGCATATATTTCATTATGCACTCCAGTGTTGCCAGCTGCCCATGATCCAAGTAGTAATTTTAATCTTTCCACTAACTCGTTTGGGTCATCCCAATAAACCAAATCGGTATCCTTCTTAACTTCTTTTAAAATATCAATTCCTTTACCTCGTGGGACACTTTCAACACTGCTTGTATGACTTCTAGAGAACTTAAACAACGGTTTGATTACGTGCATATATTTAAATCCTTTGTTACTGTTTAATGGATTGGATGGATCGCAACTACGTTTGTGTGCATTAGTATCCATTAGTACTAACTTATAATTTTGTAAGTCTTCCTCTGTTATAACGTCTAAGTTTGGTGTCTTTTTATATAACAATTCTTTGATGCCTGGAGTTTTTTTTAGGCTACGGTTTCCGATTTTCACAATTCGATCATTGTCATAGACACGGGTATTGCCGAGCAAAAGTTTTCCCTTTACATTTCTTACACCAAAAGGTATATTTTTATTCATTACCTCAGAAGACATCGACCACGATAATGAATCATTGGCACTCGGTGATGACTGAAAAGATTTAAATGAATTCTCATGAACATCAGTATCCTCAGGTGTTGTGGTGAGAGTTTTGTTAGATGGCATACAATCATTATCAACATCATTATCTAAAATGTCTTCTTCATCATTATCCGGATTTTCTTCAAGATCTGTTTCATTATCAACAAAATTTTTGAAGTAATTCAAATCTTCGGCGGAAGTATTTGACGACTCGCTTTCCGCGTGTTTAATTTTTTTTGGTAATTGAGTTTGCTCTATTTTCTCTTCAATGCAACGTTTCCCTTCAGTTTTACTAGATAAAAGTTTGAGTGGGTTAACGATAGGTTTAAATATAGTTTCTAGCGCTGTATCATTTTTATTTCTTAAATCTTTTATCATTTTTATTTTTCTTTTCACAGCCGAAGCCGATTTTAGAATTTCCTCCTTGAGATTCCGCTCCATTGTAAATTCCACTCTGTTAGAATTCTTTAATTCAACTGATTCGAAGGAGCAGTGGTAGCATTTATATAATAAATTTTAATCTACTATGATGAACGTATCAAACTTCAGTCGGTAACATCCTTTGTTTCGATCACAATCCTTATTAATAACGAGATAACTAAAAGGTTGACTCCACACAGTTGAGCACATCTCCCGGAACTGAGTCCACATCATGTCAGACCCGACATGTTCATCGTAAACGTGTCTTAGATTAATATCGTCTTGTTTAAACAATATGATTAGGTTTGCATTATCTCTTACTAGTTGTTTAGGTATTTTAGTATATGTTTGATTAATGTAAAAACAATCAATGTTCTTATGACGACCCATAGCAAAATAATCGCGTATATTATTTTGATTTTCACATGCTACATCGTCGAATATTATTATTGAATCGGGAGAAGCTTCGTGTGGACTTAAAATTTCGCTATTATGGTTATACTTGTTGTAAGATACATCTGGAACTTGGTCCAAAACTTTTTCTAAAAACACATATTTAGGTTGATACAAAGATTTAGAATACACATATAAGTTCCGAAAACGTGGCCCATCTTGGTGTAGCAACAGACTAATTACTAAGTTCGTCTTTCCACAGTTTGATGGACCGCAAACAATGCTACGTATGGTATTAGGCAATAAATTCCCATGACGCTTATCTTCATTTAAAGCTTGAGGACAAATACATTCTAATTTAAGTGATTGTTTTTGTTTCACAAATCTCATTTCAGTTTCACTCGACCGTTCTAGTGGATGGTATCTAACAAAATGATCAAAAGACAGACGTGTCAATAAGTTAAAAACTAATGCAAATGAGTTCTTTGCCCCTAGACTGTTTTTAACGCGTGATTTACTGTACTTTAAATTTATTCAGTCAATTTGTACACCATTTTAACCCAATTATAATAATGGGCAGGATACGCCAGCGACAGTGCGTGGAAGCAAACGAAAGTTTGCTGACACAAGCTGTGGCTGGCGTAGAGTGCCCATTATTATCCTACTGGCATGATTGATGGATATCTATATCAGTGTTCAGTAAAATATGACCGATAACCGAACACGCGACAAAAGCGTACTCGTTTGCTATGCATTTCCTTTACCTAATTAGTGTAAACCACAGAGTCATAGCGACCGGGCGTTACATTTTATTAAATTAAAAGCATTAAGAAACAATTACTAGTTACTTTACGGGCCTATCTTTAAGAAATTAGCTGTATAGTACGGTATTTTTTACATTAAACAATCTTAACATTTTCAACACTCACTATCCCTAACTCCAAAATATGGTGCTTCGAGCCGGATATATTTAATACTATAGTGAAGTATTTTAAATAATGTCCGACCGAATTTTCGGTTTCGGTTTCGGTTTCGGCCGGGTTTCGGCCAAAAATCATGTTTCGGCTGCAGTTTCGTTTTCGGCCAAAATCGGCCGAAACTTTTGCCGAAACCGAAACTTATCTCGCAAGGTCACGCACGTTCGCCTAACTTCGTTTTCCGCGGCAAAGCTGTGTCGTAAGCCGTCGGCTCTGTTCGGGAATCGTCGTGTGCCGTTCGGATAGCTCTGTAGTAATGCAATAAAACTTAGTCAGCGCGTGTGCGTCCGACGGAAACATTATTTGGAGGTTATGTTTTGATGGAACTGATAACATGTAAGTTTTTGTTTTGTTTCTGTACTTGAATGATTTATATAGTTAATTAAATAATATTTAATTAAATATTTAATAAATATTGAGTCAATAACTGTTTTGTTGTTATTAATAAATGAAATCACATGTAAAAAAGTAAAAAAAAAAAGTAAAGTTAGCCTGTAGCATCCCACTGCTGGGCAAAGGCCTTACCTCAAATGTGAGGTAGTAATGTAAAAAAGAAATTGTAATAAATAATTGTAAAAAACACCAAATTTCAGTATTTTAAGAAATTTTATACTTGACCATGTGAGTTTCGGTTTCGGCCGAAACTGAAGCCACGGCCGAACATTCGGTTTCGGTTTCGGTTTCGGCCGGAAAACCAGTTTCGGTCGGACACTAATTTTAAACATCAAACAACGTTATCATTTTACTCACTATCCCTAACCCCAAAACAGTGGGATATTGTTTCAATGGATGGCATACAGCCAATAAGCAGTTTTCTTCCATCGTTTTACAGCAGCTACCACTAGATGGCGTTAGGGTCACTTTAGAAACTTTTTTTTTTCACGTTGGCGGAAAACCATAGACTAAGAAAAAAGTGCATAAGTAAATATTGTAAAATGCAATGACTTATGGATTAATTAGGGTACTTATTGTTTGGCATTATTATGTCCTTAAGGTACTAAAGATTCACATTAATATTGTTGTACTGTTTATTATTTACGTTGGCGAAAAGTAACTACCCTCTTTTATAAACCTTAAATGAAGTTTAAAAAGATAGTTTCTACAGTGACGCTAGCGCCATCTGTTGATGATAAAAACATCTCATGAGATGTTTTTATTACGTAAAAATCTCACGTTATTTAAATATTGCAAAGCTGTTTTCATTACACACAAAATATCGATTTTGAATACATGTGCTGCCTTGTTTCCTGTTTATTATTTAGCCAACACATGTGTTACAAAAATAGATCTAAGGACATGACTTGCTCGAAAATATTTCGACAGATTTTGAGTAGATGACCTCATTTTTATTCCCGACTTTGAAATCGAAAGAAAGATGACTATCCTCTTTGTCGTTATTAGCAAAAAGCGCGGTTTTAAGTTCTCTGGAGGCTGCTTAACCGATTTTTATATATTCAAAAAATAGATGCATTTTGGCGACGGGGCTGGACACTGAATACATTTACATATTTTATAGATATACATTACTAAATAAAAAAGCTTGGGGTTTACCGGGTTTTATGGAATTTTCTACAGATCATGTGTAAGTACTTTCTATTAACTAGACAAATGCTTGTTATTTATTGAGATAGCTGTACTTACTAGCTGAATACTGAAATCATCAAACAATTACATAGATATTTTACTAAAAAATAATATTTTCCTGTCGATTTTCGGTAATGGCGGTCTCAAGTGAGATAGGCCAGGTACGCAGGAGATATTACAGTGCGCAATACACAAGTGCACTCTATGTTCCTTCACTCTCATTAATTCGGTGGGACGACAGTCCGTCATAACCGTAGATAATGGTATATATACAGGGTGTTTCATGTAACGTGTCAAGCTGATGCGTGGTGATAGGTGAGTACCATACCTATCCATTTCACCCACATGTATGTTATACAAATAGAGATATCAATAATTTTGTATCTTGTGTCAAAGTTAGGATGGCGATTATTTTACTCATAATATTGCAAATAATGGGCATTTTATTGAGATCAAAATATCTGCGAAAAGTAGACCTAAAATAAAGTTATAATTTTTTTAAGATATCGTCTAGGTGCATCATGAAAAATATCGAAAAAAAATTATAACTCCTAAACTATAAATATTTGTATAACATACATGGGGGTGAAATGGATAGGTATGGTACTCATCTATTACCACGCATCGGCTTGACACGTTACATGAAACACCCTGTATATTTATTAAACCTTTTAAAATGAGTTAGGTAGGTACATAATTTTCATTGGCTAGTAACCAAAGCTATTCTATTTTCAAAATAGAAAATGAGATCATCGAAACAATATTATTACCTACTAAAAACTTCAGTCTAAACTCGACTCAAAATTAAGTAGCTTATTTAAATAAAAGAGCATTAGCGATGCTTGGTAAAATCCTATTTAAATGTTGTTCAAAAAATTCAAGGTCATTTTTTTTATCGCAGAATATCTATTTCCTTGTTTAAGGTCTTAAACTTTTTTTTAAATTCAATAACAGACCATATAATTTTTGATTATTCATAATAAGGATTATTTCCAAAGGATGTATATGGATCGTATACGTTTGGTTTAAAAAAAAAACATAATGGTACAATTATAATGGAAGAAAATGCCCGAATTGTACAACTCACAGTGCATTTTAGTTAAGATATTTTGAAGAATCGAACGAGAGCGAAATTCTCCATAAAACTTTCAACTACTCTAACGGTCTTTTAAATATGTACGGATATTATCAGTCAGATCTTCTCATACATCTATACGGAACCCTAATATGCGAGGTTGATTTACAATAGACCGACTTTTTTGCAAGTTTCAAGATTCGGAATAAAAAATCTACGCAACCTAACCTAACCTGGTTGGTGTTAGTGATCGTTAGAATGAATTATTTATGCGAATTATAAATAAATTATGCGATGGACCTTTTTTTTTACATTTTAAACGTCTCATACACGTGACCGCGAGTCACGTTTGATATAATCGGCATTTAAAATAAAAACAGTAACGTCGATTATTTTTTTTAGACTCTAGCGGGTTTTTGAAACACGGGGCCCACTTTACCTAAAAAAATGTAAGTAAGTACTAAACTTATTTATGCGCGAATAACTGATGGCCGCTAGGACAAAAAAGTTCTAGATTTGAGACTTTTTGATCAAAGGCGCAGCGTAGGACGTCCACCGACAAGATGGACAGACGACCTTGTAAAGATCGCAGGATCACACTGGATGCAGACCAATTGTGATCAGTCGCTAGGGAAACCAGGGGGGCTTATGATCAGCAGTGGACGTCCTTTGGCTGATAATAATGATGAATTAGGTATTTTTTTCAGAGGGAGTAGATAGTCCTGAGTGTAGCGAGGGATTCAAGCTTTCGCAAGCCAAATACACTTTTAATTTCAAATGTGAATACTCTGCTTTTCACAACTACTGCGAAGCAATTATTTTTTTGTTAATTCCTAGAGATAGAATGACTAACCAACATTAAGTTTACCAAACATGACATAATCTAACATTGCCGAGCCAGTGTTGTGAAGAACCTATTCTAACCCAGCAGCTTGCACTATTTGAAAGAAGCCAGTAGTAAATTGTTTTTAGTTTTCAATGTTTTTATAGTGTTTTAACACTATCAATTTAATATTATAAATTGCACTTATGAAAAGCAACTGTGTCAGACATACAAGTCTTGCGCAGTTTATAAAAGCCGATAACATAATGGCAGTAAATAAAGCAA
This sequence comes from Pyrausta aurata, assembly GCA_963584085.1. Lineage (NCBI taxonomy): Eukaryota > Metazoa > Arthropoda > Insecta > Lepidoptera > Crambidae > Pyrausta > Pyrausta aurata. The sequence continues at coordinate 3,412,902 of OY757282.1, read as the reverse complement.
CTTCAAAAGCAATGTGCTTCTAGCCAAATCATTGACATTTGTATTTGAAGGCCAAACCCTGTAGGTAACGACGGAAATATTTTTGATTTTACGCCACTTAATAATCGCACAAAAACAATTTTTGAAACAGTCCCGGCTAAATATAGTTTTGACCTTACTTCGGAGGTCAGTGCCGGCGAGTGAGGTACGTATTTTTGAAAAGTATTTATTTATAGTACACGTATTCATTGATACCGCGTGATTTCAAACATTACATAAATGAATATGCGCCGGACAACACACCAATTCCTTGTGCTACGAATACCAGACAACGAAAATAAAAGGGGCGTTCCCAATAAATACATATGAACAATAAAGGGGAACATAACATAATAGAAAATACATATGAACATTCATGCATGACTTAGGTACAAATGTTCGTGATCATCACATAAACATTTTGTTCCTTTGCGGAATTCGAACCCGCGATTATAGTTGTCAGGAGCACTAACCACTACAGCAAACGATTTTGTCTCCTAAGGTAATTAGAAGCTAGAACTTCAAACGTACTTTTTGAAAAAAAAAGAAGTAAAAAAAAATACCAACCTTTTTCAAGCAGCTGTGCGAACATGTTCTGTACGTTTGAATGGTGGTGTTTCCACCTTAAACAATACTGTTGGGGCAGCATCTTCATTTGTATGCTTGTGTCTTTACGCGCGCGTAAAATTGATCGCTTAGCTCGCTTCGCTTAGCTCGCTCCGCTAAGCTTTATCTTGCTCGCTTAGCTCGCGCGTTGTTCGCTCTTCTCTTTAAGCCTCTTTTGTCTTTTAGTTAAGGTACTTTTTGCTTTGGAATGTCGTACTTCAGTGGTGGGTTACATTTCCTTCTTTTTACCTGTAACAAAAAAGTTATCATTTAAAACATGATCATAAATAAATAATGAACATGTGTTTGTTTGCTTTTTATGTATGTGTGTGTTTGTGATGTCCATTATCAATTAAAGCTTTTTTTTTCTTAATGCGATGAAAAAATAAGATGAAGTATATGTGTTTCAATAAATTTGTTCCATCATAAGAGTAATTGCAACTATTTATCAAAGATTTAGAATCGTTATAAGAGATCTCAATCATATGATAGTGAATTTATCACGCCAATAAAATTAACACCAATGACAGCTGCTTTCATTAAGTTTAGCTATATATTAAGATTACTAATTGTATTTTTGTTGACTGTCTAAAAATCTAAGCAATTAATAATCGTACTTTGAAAACAAACCCGATTTAATTAAAGCGGTAAATTAGAGTGTGATTTTAGAATTGTTTTAAGTGACGTCTTTCTGATGAGAATAAGGCTTATAGATTTGTATATATGCTTTTTTAATGGTAAGATTTACCTTGCTTTCTTAAATACTTTTCATTTCGTTAAAAAAATCATTTCAATTCTTTATAGAAGGTACGGTACCCTAAATATAGTAAAATAACCTACTACCTACTACCCCATGCAATGTGTGAGAACAACATAAGAACCGATTTCATTCATAAATTAAGTTTTTACATGAAAAATGTGCAGATGTTAATTTAGTTAGAATTTAGTTAGTGTAAGAAATCCGTATTTTACTCGAATGAAGTTGTTGAACTATAATAAAACCGCTATATTTGTCGAAAGCTCGAATTTTAATGCCAGTTTCCACGTTTTAAAATTAAACCGTTTTAGAACTCAAACGGTATGGTGATGGTTAGGTTAGACTCGGTCACAAACAAAATACGTTTCGTCATGGCTATATTGCTATGGTTGCATCTTAAAAATAGTTAAGTATCTAAGTTTTGCAAGCTGTTCATCCTTTTAAATCAAAATATGCAATTTTTGTAAAACATACCGCGTATAAATAAATACCTCAGTCAGTAGGCAATTGCAAATAAGAGGCCACAACACAGTTCGTTTGCTGTCTACTTTTCTTTTATCTTTTGAGCCTTAGAGAGGGCAGAAAGTTCTTGTTTGGAGACACTTCGACTAAAAGTGAAAGCGTAGGACGTCCACCGATAAGATGGACAGACGACCTTGTAAAGATCACTGGATGCAGACCGCTTACAACCGGTCGCTGTGGAAAACCGTGGGGGAGGCCTATGTTCAGCAAGGGTCTTTGGATTTCATGGAACCTTTTATTTATTTATATTCAGGGCACATTTTTTTTTTCACTGTATATTTTGACGTCCATAAGTGTCATTTCATTACATTTCAGACCTAAATTGAAATAAAGATTTTGAATTTGGATTTATTAATGGATTATTATTATTATTTTTATTTTTATTTCTGTTATGTTTATTTTACCAATAACTTGCAATAAATAAATGATTGATTGATTGATTGATTTTATAGTAAAAAGGGCCAACTGCGCATACCCTGGCTGGCTAACTTTGAGTTGAATCATTATTCAGTTGCCGCCAGTGTATTTATTTGATTGTTATGTTTATTACCCATTTCCAATTTACAATTAAATTTGAAAATCTGAAAAACTGGCTGGGGTAAGTGGGGCAAGCCCAAGCGGTGATGTGTTCAAAAAAAATGACAGGGGACTTTAGGTCTTTAGCAAAACGAAAGATTTGTTGTTGGAAGTTGTTATTTTTAAACATCATTGTTGGAAGATAACACTGTATTTATGGAATATTATGTAAATGTAATGTAATGGCAATAAACAAATAAAAAGTGTACGAGAACCATACGTAACGAGTTATTTGGAGTTCGTTGACCTTACTTCCTAGACAGAATGTTGCATGTGCATAGATGTGTCTGATAAAAATGTTGTTATTCGTCTAGTGTAGCTCCAACTGTAAATTGTTTTGGTAACCGACATTTTAACCAATTTATTTTAGCCAGCATCATCGCCTCCTCGCCGCAGGGAAACTTAATCGTTTATTTAAATTGGTAAAAGGTTTTATGTTTTTTCATGTGTTTCATGCATGTGAGTTTAAAAAAATGACTAAATTTATGAAGGAATATTGAAACAAACTTTATAGCAAATAGTGGTCACATTTACGCATACTTAAGCACCCAAGATTATGGCTGGTGTAGTGGTGATCCGGTGCACCTAGGGCCCGATTCTCATGCAGTTCACATTTGAAAAATATTTCTTTTTTGAAATAAAATTCAGTTTTTGCTTTCTCCGGGTAACCGGGATTTTTACTATGCAGTAGTTTTTCCGTGTGGATATAATACTTGATAATTTTTGCTAAAACGGTAAAAATCGTTTAATCGAATTACCTTACCACACGGGAAGTTCAATTGACGCGAGAATTGGGGCCCATCTCTCCTGCAGTCGTGTCGGATCAACATCTCACAAACTAAACCATATACCGGTTTAGTAGTCAGCAGGACCATAGACCATAGTCAGGAGCGAAACCACTACACAAAACGCGTCGTTAAAAGAAAAGAAAAAATAAAACTATTAAATTAAATACAACAACACTTACCAAAAATAAAATAACCAGCCATGTTGCCACCGGGCACTATCATTTTTTCACATTTGAGCAAATATTAACTATTACAAACAAAAAATTCCACTGCGCTGGTCCAAACAAATACCTAGCCGTGTTGCAGTGCAATGCAACAGTTACAGTTGTTTGAAAATGCCCGGTTTTGTTTTCCAACTTGGTTTGAAAATGTCTCCGCAGGTGCTAAGTTTTGTTGGATCTGTATTTTTTTAAATTATATAAAGCTGCTAGTGATTGCAACTGTTATGTTGGACGATGACAGTCTTAACTTTTGTTAGCTAGTAACGAAAAAAAATATTGCGCAAGTACTTAACTCGTCAAGTATGTGTGAACGAGACACAATAGAAATTCCATTATTATGCGACTCCCGGGAGTCGTTTGATACCCGACTGATTAAGACAAAAATAAGAAGATTTAGATTATACATATATAAAGTATCCGTGGTTACGGTTCGGGGCATATTATTAGTAGTACTTCGTTCCTCCGCGCTTGCTCCCTTCCCTCCCGTCGCAGCGTGATGTTTTATAGCCTAAAGCCTTCCCCGATAAATAAGATATCTAATACAAAAATATTTTTTCGAATCGGTCCAGTAGTTCCTGAGATTAGCAAGTTCAAACAAACCAACTCTTCAGCTTTATTATACATACTAGCTTTTGCCCGCGACTTCGTCCGCGTGGAATCGTGACTTCTTTCTCCCGTTTTTTACACATTTACCACTATATCTTTGCTCCTATTGGTCGTAGCGTGATGTTATATAGCCTATAGCCTTCCTCGATAACTGGACTATCCAACACAAAAAGAATTATTCAATTCGAACCAGTAGTTTCGGAGATTAGCGCGTTCAAACAAACAAACAAACAAACAAACAAACTCTTCAGCTTTATAATATTAATATAGTATAGATTAGTATAGATTTGCAGACCAGTACCGTTACCATGAGTTTACGCCGGTTTTACTCGCTAGCGACGACGTTACTTTTTGTATGGAAAATTTTAGTTCTGCAAGTGACCAATAGGCGCTGTGCAATTTTCCATAGACTTTTTTTACGTAGTCGCTAGCGAGTAAAACCGTTCCTTTTCAGTCTCTATCTACATATATAGCAAATGCCTAAGGTATACGTTGTGGCTTTTCTCGCGTTCTCAGTTTTTTCTCCAAAAGTCCGACTTCCCGTATTGCCTGCGACGCACTATTTTGAATACAGATAAGGGTACCGTCTGGCGGGTTATCACGGTTTCCAAAATGTTACGTAAACTGATAACGTATCGCCCGTTTTCGAAGTCCGGTCAAAATTTGTGTCCGAATGATAATTTCGTTTGTCCTCTGAATATAATAGTTTTTTCTGCTGCCTGACCAAAATCGCAGTAGGACGTCTACCGATAAGATGGACTGACGACCTAAAGATCGCAGGATCAAACTGGATGGAGACCGCTTGCGATCCGTCGCTGTGGAAAGCCGTGGGGGAGGTCTATGTTCAGCGGTGGACGTCCTTTGGCTGATTATGATGATGATGACAACAAAGGCCACAATGCAACAGTTCAAATACTGACCTGCTGGAAACGGCCCTCATTGATATGAGGGCCGTTTCCCACGGAGACGTCTCGAATTTTGCAGGTACTGGGGCCCTATTTTTGAATCACTCGCTTCAAGATAGCGATCGATTTTCGTTCGAAGATGAAAACTCGTTGCCGAACGAAAATCATTTGCCATATCCAAGCGAGTGATTCAAAAATAGGGCCCCTGTTTTCTGCAGGATGCCGTTTAATAGCATTCGCGTTTTAATGCTAATATTCACACGGAGACCGGAGAACGGGGGACCGATTTTATAATTTTTCTCTGTTAGATTTTTCCTGGCCTTGGATAGGATAATAATACCATAAAACGGGGCCAGGCGGGACAGGGGCGGGGGAGAAAGGAAGTGCGCTGGGACCGCTAATACTAACATATAAAAAGAAAACCAATAGAGTAAGATCCCAGGGCCCCCAGACGTTCCTTATTTTTGAAGTAATGAATTTCACAGTATAGACACTCTTTTATGTGCTTAAGAGTGTGTGCATGCTCGCTAGCTTGGCTAGGCGGCCCGTTCGCTGGTAGCAGGTAGGAAAGGTAGACAAAAACATAACTAACTTTTGTTAAATTTGAAGTACTGATTTTTATATATGTCACACAGAATATTATTAAAAATTAATATATCATATTGACAGACCGTTTCTGTGGGCCGTAATTCCTCCCAGACGCTTTAAATTTTAATTTAAAAAAAAAATGAACTTTTCCTTCATTCGAAGTCTTCAATTTTAGATATGATCCTTGGGGCACTATTTTAATACCTTTTGTGGACAGCCAGACCAATCCAATGGGCCAAAACAATTATGAAGAACAAATGACAATTTATTACTATTATTATTATAGTAATAAAAAATACAGAAATTTTGTAAAAATATTATCTTTTCCATGAGTATTTAATTAAGTCTTAATCTTCATTGTAAGCTTCATATGAGTTTCGACTTTCATCCTCTGAGCAATCCTGGATTTCAATATTCAAGTCGTCATCATCGTTAGTATCGTTATTTGAATCTTCTGAAAATACAATAAAATTAAATATGAAATAATTGCTCTACATGTTAGGCTTCAACTTTTCATTGATACTTACACAGTATCTGACGTGACGGAAAAATTTACTAGAAAAAGTGTGAGAAACATTGATTCATGTAATTTGCCACCCTGCAAAAGCGAACTACTCCAGCAATGAAAAGTTGAAGCCTAGCAGCATGTAGAGCAATTCTTTCATATTTAATTTTATTGTATTTTCAGAAGATTCAAATAACGATAATAACGATAATGACGACTTGAGTATTGAAATCCAGGTTTGCTCAGAGGATGAAAGTCGAAACTCATATGAAGCTGACAATGAAGATTAAGACTTAATTAAATACTCATGGCACAGATAATATAATACTACTAGTACAGATACCTCATCTCATACAAGAAAACGGTTCCGCCGTAACTGGCCAATATTTGCGGGTGCCCGTTGGAATACTACAACACGGATTAGATGGCGCTACGTAGACTGTTGCATTTCACCAAATAAAGCATGTCGATTGCTCGCAATTAGTTCATGTGTTCAGCACGTCAATAAATGGCGCTACGTAGACTGGATTCACGGATAAGCATGTCGATTGGTCGCAACTAGTCTACGTGTTTAGTATCTCAATAGATGGCGCTAAACTCATTGCTGTAGTGGCTGACAGTGGCTGTATCACTAAAATAGGGTTAAAATAATGTAACTAAAATACAAAGGTAAATTTCGCTACTATTGTTAATGACACGACGGCGCAGCGGATTAGTAAGGCGGCCTTGGATTTGAAACACGCGGGTTCGAATCCCAGTTCTTCATGTTCTTCTTTTTTAATGTTGTTTTTGTTTTTAGCAGTGTTTTGAACTTTTTTCTCTTTTCTTTTCAACAAAATCCAGAAATTATAAAATAATATGTGACAAGATGTCCTAAAACTACTTTAATAAATAATTTAAAATGTTCTAAATTTTATGACAGTAATTTGTTGTGTGTAATTTGTAAATGAAAAAATTAAAACGTCGCGTTTCGTCATCCATCATTAAAAGTAGAGTAGGTTTCCTAAATAAATGCAATTTGTAAGTACTTCAGAAATCAAGTTTCTCCTTATCTTTTGTTCACTAGCACAAGGACCGTCCAATACGGCTCTCTCAGTAGTTCTGTTTCAGTCCCCATTATGAGAGTAAAGAGTACGGATAGATTGGTTAGTTTAGTAGGTATTGCAAGAGCGAGACAGAGCGAGGCTGTTGCACGGCTCGGCCGGCTCGCGTGCGTGACCTCTCGAGGAGAGCCCACGCTATGCTAGTCTCACGCCGCGCGCCGAATTATTATTTCGACAGTGCAAGCAGAAATGTTAATCATCTATGTAATTTATGTCTTGTTTTATGTATTGATATTTGAGTTGATTTTCACATTCATGCAATTTTGACTCGTGTTTCATGTTCATGTTTGTTATTAAGCCGGTGTTACCTATGAAGGAAATCAGTTTTCTTTGGAATAATTTCTAATAAAAAAATATATTTATTTCTTAATTCTAGTAGACAGCTTAAATCTTATTATTCCGCCCGGCAGCTACAGATTAGCAAGAGCCGGCGGCTAAACCGGTGTGTGGCCGTTGTGGATATGGCGCACCAAATTGTACTTATCATTCCATTGTTTTCATTAAGTTAATGGTGTTGTCAATTATATATAATATAAACGCTCGCAGCTTTGCAAAATGCCAAAGGAAAATAACAACTCGTACAATTTTCGACGTTAGTTATAGTTTTAGGGTAACCATGATTTAACAACGTTTACGTCAAAACCAGACTCAGATCAGAAATAAAGTCCATAGGACGAATTAGAACCAATGCAGATATTAAATAAGATTAAATTATCCGTTTTGGTTTTCGTAAAGTTCACATTTAAATATTCTCGTGACAAAAATAACATTCAAAACGAATAAAAAGTACTTCTTCCAAAAATAATACTAGTAACTACTCTTTGTCAGTTAGCAGAACATTGTTTAGCCGATTTCACTTCCCAATTGCAGTAACACATTTTATGTTACCAACTTATCATTTGCGAACTTAGTGTCATTTCCTAACCTTACACATAGTCACAAATTTAACGTTTTTTGGTTCTAATGAACACTAAGAAATTTCTAAAAATTATCATAATTTCTTTCCTAAAGAAACAACATATTTCTGAATGAAAGTATTACAATATTTCTACCGTCATTTATTAATTTATACTTTATTGCACAACCACAGTTTGTACAAAAGGTGGACTTAACGCCATATGGCATTCTCTACCAGTCATACCTTTGGGCTAAGCAGAAATGATTGTGGACGGTGCGACTAAGAAATGAAATAAATTACTATGATTTCAAGTGTGTTCTAAAACATGGCAATAAGACAGGTATTTGGTTGCAGTAATTCGATAACATAACCGCTATCGGTTAGTCTATCTATATAGAGCTAATAAAAATAACCGTTAGGATTTTTTTCAGGTTTTTGGATGCAGTAATTCGATATTATAACAGATCGACGATAACTTATAAAAATAAAATTTTCCATGACATTTTAAATTGTGTTTTAAGTCAGTGCAGTAAGACAGGTTTTTGGTTGCAGTAATTCGTTTACATATCAGATCGACGATAAGTAATAAAAATAACACATTTCTGTTTGCAGTACCAGTAAAATAGCATAACAGTCCAGCAAGACTAATATTATTATAACGTCAAAATTAACATGTTATTTATTAGTAACAAAAGTGTTATTATGTTGGCGAATTCAAGAAGTTATTCCCACTCCTACTCATTAAATCATTTACTGTTTCTCAAATATTTTGTTGATTTTTGCAACAATAGTTTAACGTTTGAGATATAGACGCTTCCAAAGTAGTTTTTGAGATATTGCACAGTTTTATCAACCGCAATTATATAACTTTGTCTTCCATACAAACACTAAGGAATATAAAGTTATTTTTGTTGTCACAAATGTAATGTTTTCGTTAGGTGAAAGTAAGTCGATCCCGAATTTAGTTAAGGGTGTCATGGTGTACGGCATCTATCTAAAAATCATCGATTAGATAAAACATTTTATAATGGCAGATTTCAAGTATGTATAGTTAAATAGGTACTACGATGGAGTAAAAAAATATTACTATTTATTTCATGCATAGTAAATATTCTATTTTTACAAGTATATTGAAAAGAGGTAATGGGCTTGTGTTGATCATGGTGGAAGAGTAATTAATAGAACTGTATACACGACAAACATTTCTTATAAACTTTAATTAGTGGCGGGCAGGTAATGAATTTATTATAGAAGACTAACTAAAAAAAGTTGACAGCTTCTAAATTTCACCGCTAAAGGCGTGGATAATCTTCGTATCGCCAATAATCTATCTACGCATTATCTGCTAAACGAGAAAAACTATTATTGGGTACCCTTTATCAAAAACCTTAGTCTTATTAGTCTAAAATAAAATACAGCAAAGCTAGGTCATCCAGGTACCTACTAAGCAGATAAACATGTTTATATTTTTTTAAACTAACTGAACGAAAAATAATCTCATTTTGGCATTATATTACTGCCGATAACCGCAACTATTTCATTGCAAATACCTATGAGTTGGCTGGAAGAGATCACTTTTAGGGATTAGGGATAAGCCCACTTTTGTTCACATTGTGACTTCTTGTATTTTTTGTACATCTTTTAAGTGCAATAAAGAAAGAATATAATATAATAATCACCACTCAACATCATCATCGTCATTATCAGCCAAAAGACGTCAACTGCTGAACATAGGCCTCCCCACATTATGATAATCAGCGTAACAATAAGACACGTGTGCCAAAAACCAGAACTTATTTCTTCAACATGCCGCGGCTTAATAATATAAGCGGCAATAGAAATGTTAATCAAAAGTGGCGGAATTTTATCAAATGCCGCAAAATTTATGTAGGTACAATTGAAACGCAGTTTGCATAATGCCGATTTTTTTTAATTTAGTTCTTTTACGTGCCACGGCTGAGCAAAACAAAATGGCGTCAAGTAGCGAATTCGTGTCTGGAAAAAGTGATTAAAGGCAGTGCAAATACAATATGTGTGACCGCGTGATAATAGTCACTTGAAAGACGTTTGCTACAGTGAATTACAAAAAATTGAGATTCTCAAACGAAAAATATAGAAATCCCTGTAGAAACATTTTTTTTAGGTTATGCACCTGTTTCAATGCTCATCGAATCTGGTATCCGGATGACGCTTGGAAGTGTGACAGAGTAATTGCTATTGTCAATCTGAAAACATTCATATTTAACATTGAGTGATTTAAATGTTTTATTTTGATTATATTATGATACGAAAATCAGGCGCGGATCCAGCTCTCCAAAAAGGTTGTGGGCACGCAATGGTTTTTCAATGATAGGGATTTTAACAAAATACGACGATGAGACAAAAGTGAAATTTAAAACGCTTTTATCAAACAAAGAACATGTTTTTCATATAGCGCGAGCAAAGCGAGCGCGCTACAAATCGGATTTCGACACTCATTAAACCAAGAATATAATAAAACTTAAAAGCTCGAGCGAAGGGAGCGCTTTTCGACACTCATGAAACCTAAACAGCAATAATAGGCAAGGCGAAATATTTTGAAATCCTCTTCCGTAATGCAGATAACCATCTACTGTTTACAACAAAACCTTTATTTCGGATTAAATTCGTAATAAATTTAAGATATTGGAAATTGAAAGCCATTTTTATAATCATTTTAAAATATTGCGCGAAAACAGCTCGCCGTGTCATGGCGTCGTATGTGACGTCATACTTACGTAAACATGAAATTTGTTTACGCGCAGCTAGACAGCAAAGTTAACAAACACTGCGTATTTTTTCTGTTAAAAATGAATTCTAAAGTTTATAAGTGGTGTGCAGTGCCTCAGTGCAAAAATACATCAATAACGACACCCAACAAATTTCACGTTTACGTAAGTATGACGTCACATACGACGCCATGACACGGCGAGCTGTTTTCGCGCAATATTTAAAAATGATTATAAAAATGGCTTTCAATTTCAAAAATCTTAAATATATTACGAATTTAATCCGAAATAAAGGTTTTGTTGTAAACAGTAGATGGTTATCTGCATTACGGAAGAGGATTTCAAAATTTTTCGCCTTGCCTATTGTTAAAAAGCGCGAGCGAAGCGAGCGCGCTACAAATTAGTTATTTGACTTTTATCAAAAGAAAAATATAATCAAGATTCAAGCGCGAGCGAAGTGAGCGCGCTAAAATTTAGTTCACGAATCACGACGCTTATAAAAGCAAGCAAAGAATTAATGGCTGAGCAAAGTGAGAACGAGATATTTGTTTAGGATGCTTCTTAATTTAGTTAAATGACTAAAAGTTTCTACCATGCACTTTGTAAATTGTGATTAGGGTTGTGGGCATGCCCACAGTGCCCACAACGGTGTATCCGCGCATGACGAAAATAGAAAGAAGAGGTGCTCGATCGTAGCACAGTGGTGGCAGTATTAATACCGATGCTAAGCAACTTACGGCGCGGTCAGTGTTTGGATAAAACGTCAGTTTTTCTTTGCTTGTCGAATATTGTAAACAATCTTGAAATTACTTATTAACGAAATCATTCTTTTTAAAACAACAATCACAACCTGCATTAGGTAATTTATCGTTGAACACTTGAGATCTTTTTAAATCAAATAGTTAATGAATGTTACTTTTTTTAATGATTTCGTTAACTGATATTCTTTAAAAGAAAAAAAATGTGTACAATATTTGACAAGCAATAAAAAACGGATTATACATATCTTTATGAAATCGTTAGCACTAAGGGACATCTTAGTGTAGAAGCACATGTTTAACAAGTTAGTCTTTGTTGCTAGTATTGTTATCATGCTTAATTTCTTAAATAAAATCCAATTTGTCCTACCAAACTGTTAGTCATGGTCACCCTAAATCTTCATCATTGACAACAAAACCAACGTCGTGGTGATGACGATTAAACAGTTATTATTATCAATCAATATTATCAATTATCATTGTGCAATAACCTTTGACATTTTGAAAACTGCAAACGTTTACAAACAGTCAACGCCAATTACTTATGAAATCTGTGGAAATACAGACAACAAAGTTTCGGAGAAAACCGTAAAGTGCTAGAATTGCCTTTTTGTTGGTTATTTATGTTCATGTGATGATGTTCAGAAATCTTCGAATGTTATAAAACTATTCAAATATTTTACCTATATCCTATTGTTTTATGAAACCTACCAATGTTTAAACGCTCACGGATGCGGTTATAAACATTATTTTGTTTACTCCACCGCCCAGTGGCCTATCAAAATAAATTGCATAACCTAATTCGTACTTGCTTAGTTTTTAAAGTTGCATTATAATCAATGGACAAACAAAAACGTTCTATGAAAATGCGCCATCTATTACCACGTCATAAATATGCCGCAAAGTTCTACCATATACCGACAGAGGGCTCTATGGTCGTTTAAGCATGCTTTTAATTGTGCTTTTATGAAATTTACAACATTTTTACTTTATGAGAAAAAATTGGGTAGTATTAAGTTTTATCTGTTTTAAACGGCTAAAAATATTTATTTACATTTTTTTTGGATATTATCTTCATGTATTTTAGGTTTTTAATCCAAATTAATAAATCGTTTCTCCGATGGCCAGACGGGTAGCGCCATCTATCGAGAAAATTTACAAGCTATGAAACCTATGTTCCGAATGAGACCCCGTGCTCATGGAAAAGATAATATTTTTAAAAAAAAACTGTATTTTTTTATTACTATAATAATAATAATAAATTGTCATTTGTTCTCAGTAATTGTTGTTGAAAATATACTTAAAAATTTGTTGTTGAAAACGTACACTTTGAAGGAAAAAAAAAATGTTTCTGGGGACTTAATTCCAATTTTAATTGTGTCTCGGAAATTGTTTGGCCCATTGGATTGGTCTGCCTGTCCACAAAAGGTATTAAAATAGTGCCCCAAGGATCATATCTAAAATTGAACACTTCGAATGTAAGAAAAGTTCATATTTTTTTTCAATTAAAATTTAAAGCGTCTGGGAGGAATTACGGCCCACAGAAACGGTCTGTCAATATGATATATTAATTTCTAATAATATTCTGTGTGACATATATAAAAACAGTACTTCAAATTTAACAAAAGTTAGTTATGTTTTTGTCCACCTTTCCTTCCTGCTACCAGCGAACGGGCCGCCTAGCCAAGCTAGCGAGCATGCACACACTCTTAAGCACATAAAAGAGTGTCTATACTGTGAAATTCATTACTTCAAAAATAAGGAACGTCTGGGGGCCCTGGGATCTTATACTACAACAGACAGAAAACGGAATCGGTCCAAACCCCAACCAATTATTTACAAAGCGAAGGCGTTAGCGTTTGCGCAAATAGAAACCTTGTGATAGATCTTATACTTTTTGCTTCTCGGTTCGAATGCGCCAGTTTTCACATAGGGTACTGGCAAGTTAGCGTTTGACAGCACTACGCAGCGCTGACGGCCTACTATGAAAAACCGGTTAAGTGCGTGTCGGACCCGCGCACTGAGGGTTCCGTGCCACCCATAACTAAATTCAGGGTCCACTTACTTTCACTTAACGAAAACATCACAATACATTGCGACGGCAAAAATAACTTTGTTTTTCATAGTGTTTGTATGAAAGACAAAGTTATATTTGCGGTTGATAAAAATGTGCAATATCTCAAAAACTACTGGTTCGATCTCCTTCAAACCAATTTTCGTTGCAAGTTTTTGTCAAAATTTTCACTTTCTTAGTTCAAAAGTTAGAGGGGGGGGCGACCCCCTATAATAACATTTTTTTAATTTTTTTTGTACCTGAATCGGAAAGCGGTGAAGAAGATACACCTACCTACCAAGTTTCAGCGGTGTGATGCTTATAGTTTCAGAATAAAGTGGCTGTGACAGACAGACAGACTTGACGAAACTATAAGGGTTACGTTTTTTGCTATTCGGCTACGGAACCCTAAAAAGGGAACACATCAATACGATCATCGTTTGCGGATCTGAAGGCCTACTACGAAAAACGAAATCCGTCAATACGATTATCGTTTTGCGAATCCGATGCATTTTGTAGTAAGGATTGTATAATGAACATGAACACTGTTTATGGCTATCAAGCGTATTGCGCTTAGCAGTTATGCCATTTTGATAATTTTCGCTTTGAAATAGCTGTCAAATTTAACTGCCTCGGTGGCGCAGCGGTGAGAGGGTCGCATTTTAAAGCGACGGCTACGCCGGAGGTCCCAGGTTCAATTCCCGGGTCGGGCCAAAAATATGTACCGGAGTTTTTCTGTTCAGAAATTCTCAGGGTAGCCCGGAGTTTGGGAGTTGGCGGTGTTTCACCCCCGTGCCTCGGAAAGCACGTTAAGCCGTTGGTACTGCGCCTGATCTCTCTCCGGTCGTGTCAGATTGCTGTCCCATCGGGCTATGAGGGTGAAAGGAATAGAGAGCGCACCTGTGTTTGCGCACACACTTGTGCACTATAATATGTCCCGCGCAGTCGGTTGGTCGTTGTGACTGGCCACCGTAGTCGAAATCGGCTAGGGGGACTATTTATATTTACAAATCATCACCTGTTGTATTGTAACTCAGCGCTTGCAAGCGCTACACGCGAAACTGTAGTCCTAACTTTTGCTTGCGTTTACACATAAAAGTTCTACTTTAATCATTCATTTTTTGGATATCATATTTTACTGCATACATTCATAATCAAAATAATCATAAATCTTTATTGTGGAACACAGGTATACAACAAGGGTCTTATAAAATGTCATGCTTAGAACTAACCGTGTCCTGCCACAAAGGCGTACAATCGAACAATTTAAATATATTATTATTATTATTATCATCATTTAATATTACTATCTATTATAATTATTAAATATTTCAATTAATCATTTTACATTGCTCTTATTCTGTAAAATAACGCAGTAAAAGCAACATGAAAACCAGAAACCACAGTGGTATGTGGAATGTGGGTATCACAATACGCAGACCTTAGAGGTCTAGATTTGTTTCCAAATGTTTTTATATTGCACAGATAATCCAATATTTTTAGACGAGGATTGTGATTTATTATGTTAGTGTTTATTTACTTGCATTGCATCTATTGTTTGTATCAAGTTACAAAAACAAAATTTGCAATGCAAAAGTGCATTTTGCATTTAATAAATACGAATGCTTGAGTAACTACGCATTTTTGCATGAGTGCGTCCGCTCGAAAGCATTTTGCTGATCATTGGTTTTTTACGCCGGCTGCCATTTCGAAATTATTTCAATTCAAATTATTGAATTTCGAACGTTTTCTAGTGTGCGTGCTGGCCGCTGTGTGACGTCATGGTTTTTTATTCTTTTAAAAACGAAGTGGGCTGTTTTTAAAATCCAAGACTGTTTTTTTTAAAACGCTGTACCTAAGTAAAAGTAATATATTTTGTGATGAAAGTCGTAGAGCTTTTTGCGTTACATTAATATGTAAATCCACCTATATTGAGAGATTAGTGAAATAAAAAAAAACTATAATCTAGCATGATGGATGGTAAAAATAACCGTTAACAGATAAATGCATTTTTTTACTCATATTTTGAATCAATCAATGCTTAATGAATGACTAGCTAAAAAGCAAGCTATACACGGGATATATTTAGGGTTCTGTACCTCGAAAGGTAAAATACGGAGCCCTTATAGGATCAATTCGTGGTCCGTCTGTCTGTCCCTACTCTTTTATACCAAGTAACCATTAGCGATACGCCTGAATGGGCTATAGCTGACGTAGACAGACATTACAATGATAATTTAGCGAAATATAGTTCATTCATTCATCGTATCCATTTGTGTCATATCTACAGGTACAATTTCAAATTGACTTAACCAACGAATAGTTAATGCAACGTCATTTCTTGGTAATGAACAGATAACTCTAATAGGACATCATTCAGACATTGTGAAACAGGCCAGATTAATTTAGGGCTTGGTTATATACAAAACTGCGCGATGCGAATTCGCAACGCAAAAACAGCTAGAAAATTGCTAGCGATTTGTAGTCCGAGTTTGTTGATTTTTACGAGATGCGGCGTCGCATCGCATCGTAGTTGTGTGTCGTACGTGCAAGCCCTTAGTCGAAACTTAGAACGTAGATTCAGTTTGATCAGAGGCCTTACTCTGGACACTAAACCCGATCCAATGAATAAGCCCATCCCTGTCACACGCATACACGGCCTGGTATGAGTGACATGGATGGCAAAAATCATTGCTACAGGGGCGAAATTCATTAAAGGCAACATCACCACTGTGTTCGACGTCGAGCTTGAATTACAGAATAGCTTGACGGTTCTAAATGCGCTGCTCAATGTTGAAGTAAAGGAAAATCGTCAAACTATCTTATCGTTCTCGATGACAGCCTGACATTGTCATTTGCATAGTGAATCGACGTACTGTTTTTATCAATCTTCTACGATCTTGCGCCATTAGAGCGATATTTTTAATAATACGTAAAAGAGAAATTTTGATAAAAATCATCCGTTCTATTCAGATGGCCTACCTACCTCCTTTTTATGGCTTCGATTAATCTCACTGGTACGTCTTTAAAACTATAAGGGTTCCTTGTTGGACTTCGGAACCCTAAAAACGTTTTGGGTAGTATTATAGCACCATAGCAGCTATACCCAATCAGCGTACAGAGCCCTGCGCACTCAATATAATGACTGATGAATGATGAATGAATGCATTTAGGATGCTGATGGGGCTGCAACGCTATTGTAGTGCTTCGAGGATGCTGGCGGAAGCAGGGGTTGATAGCTTTGCGGCTATTGTGCAAAATCGCATAGCATCCTTGATCCACAGGGTACGTGGCAGCTCCAACAGTCTCCTGCAGAGTGTCGCGGCAAGGTTGGACGTGGACAGTGCCATCATGCACCACTGGACACGCTACTAGCTAGCCAAAGACACTAGAATTTCGTATGTAAATTTCTAATTTATTTATTTTTATATTGAATTTTAATTTACTAACATAGTTTATAAGGTATAATTGTTACTAACACCTCTTATGGGCAATGCCTGAAATAAATGATTTTATTTTATTTATTTATTTTATTACTAGCTTTTGCCCGCGACTTCGTTTGCGTGGACTTCAGGTTCGTCCCGTCTAGTAGCGCAAAAAATGTGTTTTTTACGACCTCACATTAGAAACCTCAAAAATTGTAGCCTATATGTTATTCTGATGTATAAGCTATATTGTGGTAAAGTTTCATTCAAATCCATTCAGTAGTTTTTACGTGAAAGAGTAACAAACATCCATACATCCATACTTACAAACTTTCGCCTTTATAATAGTAGTAGTAGTAGGATGCACCTACCTACCCAAGGCAGTAGAATGCCTAATTGATTACATTTTTCTTAGAAGGTAAAACCGCAACTCTCTCAGCAAAACTCGCTTTTGTCTATAAAAAATACAATAGTATTTGGTAAGTAACTGCTAATTTTATACTTATCGCTAAAATTGATGTATTACCTAATGCGAGATTAATTTAATTTACTACAATAACATAATCACTACATTTGTTGCTATAGCATAAAATGTTATGGTAAAATGAACCGAATTGTGACAATATAAGGTGCAATATAGTATGACAGTTAACTTTAATTCTCAATTTCACCCTACTTTACGCATGTGTGAGTAATTTACTCATTGGTCAAGTATTAGTCCAAGGGCCAAGATGCAGATTTTTTTTTCACTAAGTTTTGCAGTAAAACTATAAGATACATATATATGTACAAATTACAATAACGTACCAAAATAATCCAGTTTTAGTAGGATCGTCTAATTTATTATGTCTCGTGATGTCAAAAATTTAACTATATTATATACTTACTTTTTCATCGACCTGAAGATTTAAACGCATCCGTTTTGACAATTAATTAAACAGACAGTCCATTCTCCAGTGTAAAGGTTGTTACATTTGTGTAACACATCTCTTAGCCTATTTCATAACTTTTTACAACATTCACAATTTTGCACACAGACGCCATCGAGCACACACACACACACACACAAACACACCCACACATTCGCGAATGCAATTGAATCGCATAGACAATTGCATTTCATAGAATTGCATTTTCTGTGCGATCGTGTTTAGCGTGACTTAACATGGCTTTGGTAGGAATTGTTTCAATATTTAATTGCTCAGTAGGTACCTACTTACAATCACACACTATAAGAAAAAAAAACAGGAAGTATGAAAAATAAATAATTCTTACATAATACGAGTACTTAGCTAGGTAGGTACCAAGTTGTCAGTAATGTCAGTCCTTTATATATATAAATTTTACAGAAGTTGCAGAAAAGAAAAAAGTAAGTATATCTATTAATTAATAAAATACATAATGTAGCATGTTTCTGCATGCGAATTATGACGATCATACAATTTGTCAGTTAGGCGCTACCGATCCCTGATTGATTAACTAATATCCGTCAGTCGTAGGTAGGTACTCGTAGTTTATTCATATTTTCATAACTTCCGTCTCTACAATAGCGTTCTATGATGTATTTATTATTTATAACTTGCGGACCTAGCGAACGTTGTTTCGCCCCCAGCCACGTCCCGCCCCAGCCCCGGCCCCGTCGCACGGGATAAAAAGTATCCTATGTCCTTCTCCAGGTTCTAATAAACCTCTCCAACGTTTCACCCCGGGCCCCGTCTAACGGGATAAAAAAAAGTTTTCTAACCCACCAATTTTCAGCTAAATCGGTTCAGCCATTCTTTAGTTATAAATAGTGAACTAACACGACTTTCTTTTTTATACAATACTAGATTAAACCACCCAGAGAAGGCTATTTTGACAGGAAACCTGAGGGGAAAATAGTATAAGGCTGCGTTTCCACCAGAGATGTGCGATGGAAATGTGTCGTAAGAGGATGTCTAGCTGTGCTGTGAAAATGTGTGGGTGTTTCCACCAAAGCTGTGCGATGAAAATGTGTCTACGAGGATGTGTAGCGGAGCTGTGAAAATGCGCATTAATGTGTGGTGCGAGGATGCGTTGCGAAGCTGTGAAATGTGTCGACAGGGGTGCGGTATATGCGCAAACCTATTCAACACACATTCCTCGCACACATTCCTCGCACACATCCCTCGCACACATCCCTCGTACACATCCCTCGCACACATCCCTCGTACACATCCCTCGCACACATTCTCTTGTTTTGTATGCGCAAAAACCTAGCTCCGCTGAGCCGTTTCCACCAGAGATGTGCTGACCGAGGCGAGGTAAATGAAGCGATTCTATTGGTTCTTTACAAACACATTCCTCGCTACGCATCCTCGCACATCTCTGGTGGAAACGCAGCCTTAAGTCCGGAAGTTTGACATTTCTTCCATAAATTTTGTGTCAAATATTAATAAGCCAAAATAAATAGCATTATTTGAGCGGCGAAGCTATAATAAATAGATACAATTCCAAGCTTAAAACCCTCTTATCATCATTCCAATTATGTAGGGTTCATTCTGATTTTGTAGTTTCGACCATTTCAATAGCATCTAAGATGATCTAGGTACATACTCACATGCGACATTTATGATTATGATTATCCAAAGAACGATTGTAAGTACACATTTATTTTGTTCTTTACATCATCTTGATCATCTCAAGGCAACTTTTTCACAGCTGAAATTTTAAATTCGTTACTTTAATCGTATTAAACCGGCTAATATCGATTGGTATCAGTCGTTAAGACTAGTCAGAGGCCCTATGGGCGGCTTGATAAAATCTGACAGCATGGTTGGTCGCTTGCCTTGCAAACATCCCTCCGCCAATCCGCACTGAGCCCGCGTGGTGGAGTATGGCTCATACGACCTCAAATTTGAGGTAAGGCCTTTGCCCATTCGTGTGATACTTACAGGATAACTTTACTTTTTACTTTTTTACTTTAATCGTAAGATGTAATTAATCAAAAACCACCAGGGTGTGATCATGGTAATTTTGGCGACTATTGATGCCCTGTGGAGTATTTTGTATTGTCGCTAATGATAAAATATTGTATCCATTGATGATATAAGTAAACGCCGTCCTTGAGGTTACCCCATACAAAACTGAAAAACTGACCGAGCGGAAAACGTTTGTGACCAGAAAGGGAGTGGCCCCGAATAGCTTAAAAATTGCGTTTTCAAGGTAACGCGAACGTAGCCACTTTACGTGTCTTTTTTTGTTACTTTGTTAGCGTTAGATCCGATTGTTCAATGACAGAGTGATAAATTGTAAAGCGATAGGTTTTAAAAAATGATAGTTACGTATGATTGCTGACAATTAGGTGACGTTTTCAAATTGGCCATATTGTATTTTGTTCGACGAATATATCTTATCTGACTATTGAAAAATCAGCCCTTAGTAAAATGTTTTATGTATAACTTTAGCTTTCTCCAGAAACTCGCAAGCCCTTACTGATTACTGGTTGGAATTTTCATTTTTGCTTCATCTATACTAATATTATAAAGCTGAAGAGTTTGTTTGTTTGTTTGAACGCGCTAATCTCCGAAACTACTGGTTCGAATTGAATAATTCTTTTTGTGTTGGATAGTCCAGTTATCGAGGAAGGCTATAGGCTATATAATATCACGGTACGACCAATAGGAGCAAAGATATAGTGGTAAATGTGTTAAAAACGGGAGAAAGAAGTCACTATTCCACGCGGACGAAGTCGCGGGCAAAAGCTAGTTTCAATATAAGATGGTGCAATCATCATCACCATTCAAAAAAAATACCCCTAAATAAAGTACTTCTGGCCAAGTAAAGTCAAAACAGAAAATTTTACCATCTCAAAATATACCGGAGCCAAACCAGCCCTAGTTATTTTTGTGCCAAATTCCGTTCGATCGGTGGCAAATGGGCACAAACTACGGCCTCCAAAGTCGTCCAGACAATTTAGACGACGTTAAACTTTTTTTTAAATTAAAAAACGTCCTGGTGACACATTGGTCTAGCATCAACAAGCACTATGTAGCCATTGAACTACTATTACTAGCGTATAGAATTAACACCAACAAATTTTGTGCTCCATGATTGACGCCTCTTGTCATCAACTCATACATCATCATCATCATTATCAGCCAAAGGACGTCCACTGCTAAACATAGGCCATCCCCACAGCTTTCCACATCGACCGATAATAAGCGGTCTGCATCCAGTGTGATCCTGCGATCTTTACACGGTCGTCTGTCCATCTTGTCGGTGGACGTCCTACGCTGCGCCTTAACAAATGGTTTCATATTCGAAATTAAAGAAATACGTCACAATCTTGTCGTATTTGCGACACATTTTTTGCTTGGCGTAGCTTCTCTATACGCAGCAAGTCAGTATGTAGCACCTTGCTTGAGACAGTGGGACAATATTACTGTTCATCGGCTTTGAAGACTCTCACACTGTATTTTTACTTAGAGGCATTCCCAGTTTGACCATTCCAAGGTGGCCCATTCGGATTCTAGCTTATTAAACGCTCAGGGATTGATAGGCCGCCGGTGGTCGCATAAACACATTCGTGAGGGTTTAATGCTTATAAATAAACTAATGATTAAGAATAAATTTCAGTAAACTAAGGTATAAAAGCTCTGCAAGTCTATCAATATACTGGTAGGTAATGTAATAATCACACCACGAAGGCTGAGGAGGTCATGGAATACGTGCAGAAGAAGACCAACTATACTCTGCAGGTCGTCAAGTTGGAGTCTAGTCGCAATGTATATTTTAATTCCTCTGTTATTCGAATTCCGACTGAAACGTTGACGACCTTCACGAAGGAAGATTTTTGGCCGAAGGGTGTCGTATTCTGGCGTTTTCGCGGAAGTCAACGCGACACCACGAACAACACAAAGTAGCGTGTTAAATTTGTTTGGAATTGTATTTTGATTATATTGTATGTATGTTAGTCTGTAAGAAGAATGGAAGTCCCTAAACAGGCTTCGGACTCAGGTTGGCCGAAGTAAGGAGAACATGGCCAGGTGGGGATTTTTGGCAAGCTCCGATGTGGACTGTGTTTGCGGTGTAGTGCAAACTATGGCACACTTAACATCGTGCCCAGCGTGCCCCAACACCTGCACGCCAGCGGATTTAATGAAATGCAGTCGATCCGCAATACAAGTGGCTGAATTCTGGGCTGCTACGTTGTAATTTCTCCATTATAAAATTCCTCCATATGGGTTTCCATCGACACGCTAAGAAGAAGAAGAAGTCTGTAAGTTATTTATTTTATGGCCTGTATTTCATTATCTGATGCCTGAAATAAACGTTTATTTATTTAATTGAAAAACAACCAATCATTGCACCCAGGATTTGGCAATCCTTAATTGAAGAAACATTGCTAGGTAATTCTGTTGCAACACCATATACATCAAACATGAAATAAACAAACAAGTAAGATCAGAAGTTTTGACAATCAATTAATTTGGTACCAAGTTCTTGGATTCAGGAATGGGAGGATATGGCAGGATCGGATTTCGAAAATTCAACGGGTACAATCCACAACTTATCACTAAAAGTAGCTGATTACTAGCGAAAGGTATTAATTTGAAGTAAATAAGATTTTCTTCAAATTAATAGCTTTTTCAGCAATATTTTATGTCTGTACTAAATGCAGGAATTACAATAATAAGATTGTAAGTTTTGTGTTTATCTTATTTTTAAATGAATATGGTAGTTAAAAGGAATGTCAAGATTGTTTACAATATTCGACTAGCAAAGTTCAATGGACTTTACTGGGCACAACAAATAAAAATCGTTTAATTTACCATAGATACGCTTAGGTGAAGAATACATCTTTTGGGAGGGAAACAGTCTCGTTAGGAATAATTTTCCGGTGATAGAGAATTTCCACCACAAAACAGATTTCCTGCGTGGTCCCGACAGGTGGGTCAAGGCTAAAATAAACAGCTTATTTATTAAGTTAGTGGCTCTCAAACTAAGTGATATGCCTATTTCCTTTATTCGAAGATCAAATTTTGTATTTTAAAATACAAGGATCGTACGTGGCTTCGTACGTAGAAGAACTAAGGTAACGGACATAGCCCTGCGAATCAGTAAGCTCAAGTGGCAGTGGGCAGGGCGAAAAACTCGTAGAACTGATGGCCGTTTGGGCAGAAAAGTTCTAGATTGTAGACCCTTCGACCAAAGGCGCAGCGTAGGGCTTCCACCGACAAGATGGACAGACGAACTTGTAAAATTCGCAGGATCGTACTGGATGCAGACCGCTCACAACCGGTCGTTGTGGAAAGCCGTGGGGGAGCCCTTTGTTCAGCAGTGGACGTACTTTGGCTGATAAATGATGATGATGACGTGGCTTCATTCATTTAGAAGAGTTACGAATAAGCACCGATAAGCTCCGAACGCTGATAGATATACCTGCTTATTTGAAATGGTATTTATGACCTTTCTAACACCTAAGCAGTTATTAAAAAGGAAAGGTGACCTTTTTCTTTTATAATTGAGATTTAAATTAAAATCAAAGAGTCGTATGTTACACCTCGCATCGCCAAAATAGGCCAAATAAGGCCAATCTTCTTGGCCATGTGTTTGGCCTTATTTAACCATTACAGCATTTACGTAAATGTTGTTATTCACTCTCCAAATAAATAAAAATTATGACTGTAGAAAGTGGGGAGGGAGTGGAGTGGGACTTTTCAATTTAAAAAAATATTTTGGTAAACAAAAATCAGCAAATTACTAATATTTAACAAGTTATTTTAAAAAAACTAGTATTAATTTTGCTAATTTAATAAAAGGAAAATAAAAATTTATAATTGATAATAATAACAGGAAATAATTTACAGTTACACTTGAGAGATTTTGGTGTGATATTTGCACGCCTGCATGCAGGTGAATCTAAATAAAGCTACTACCTACTTTTAAGACATGCAGTTTGTTACTTGCATACTTTTGTGTATTTTGGCAAATAAATGATTGATTTGATAACATCCAAGGTCTCCGGCCACTCTCAAATAACAAATATACAGTGGTGGACAGCTAATTAAAGACACTTTGAAAATTGTATGTTCATCAAGTTTTGGGTTCGCATAATTTTGTATTAT
Organism: Pyrausta aurata; assembly: GCA_963584085.1. Taxonomy (NCBI): domain Eukaryota; kingdom Metazoa; phylum Arthropoda; class Insecta; order Lepidoptera; family Crambidae; genus Pyrausta; species Pyrausta aurata. Next base: position 3,388,738 of record OY757282.1, on the reverse strand, counting down.
GAATACCTAGAAACCAGCAACTGTTGTAAAATAATCATATGGGTTTTACGTATAATTTGAAGTTACTATTTGCCATAACATTGATCTATTTTTCGTAATTTTTGACCTCAAATCTATTATGAGCAGAATAAGTGTACCAGTGATGTGGACAACTAATTAAAGACACCTAATGTAAGTTACTGAAAACCAAAAAAAAAAAACTGAAACTACAAAATAGTCAGTTAATATGAAATTAAAAATAGTCATTTCTCAATTGTTTTACAAAGTTTTTGATATTTTGCCGTATGTCGTTTAGCTGCATTTTGACATTTACTTAGTCTTGGCACGGTCCTGGCATTAGTGCTATTAGTTCCTTGCAAGCATGTATTGGAATTTATTCTAATGCTTTCATAAATGCGTCATTAAGATATTTTTAGCGTTGGTAACTACCTACTAACTATTATTTGTCTGATATTACAAAGTTTCCAATGCGATAGATAGGATAGGACCTTAGAATAGGACCCCACTGAAAGACCTAGAATGGGATTTCTAGATGAAAAATATTAGGATCAAGGATCAAAGCATATTTTCATGACAGTATTTGCTGCAGGAAGATCGTTAAATATTTTAGCAAGAATGATAAGGCCTAGATTATGCGAGGAAAACTTGCACTGAAGAAAATTTTATAAGTTACCAAATTTATAATATGCCGAATATTTCACGGATGCAGTTTTCCTAAATACATTCTCAACGCGGACCGAATCAAAGTGGATAATTGAGATGTTTTCGAATGTAAATAAATTATATTTATATTTATATTTATAGCCTTTTATTCAGAAGAGATATTTTATGAATATTCGTTAATTTTCGATGTTTCTAGTCTCTTCTGTGTGCCGTCGGGCAAAGGCCTCCCCCAAATTTCTCCACTCTTCTTTGTCTTCCGTAAGTCTGGTCCAGGTTCTTCCGGCTGTTCCGACAATCTCGTCTTCCCATCTCCTGAACTGCCGACCTCTGCTTCTCTTGAAGCCTCTTGGATACCATGTTGTTATTATTTTACTCCATTTGTCTGGTCCTCTCATGATGTGTCCTGCCCATTTCCACTTTAAACTTTTTATGCTATATGCTACGTCTCTAAGTCCTGTTTTGGCTCTTAGGTCTTTGTTTCTCATCCTATCAATTCTTCTAATGTTGGTTAAACTTCTTTCCATGGCCCGTTGGGTTACTTTTAGTCTGTTGCATTGTGCTTTTGTGAGTGCCCAAGTTTGGCAACCATAGGTGAGAATGGGCAGAATACAGGTGTTGAACAATTTCCTTTTTATGTAAGTGGTTGTCTGACGGTTTTTGAAGATAGCTTTTAAAGACCAAAATCTTTTCCAAGCATTTCCAACTCTTCTATTTATTTCGTTTGTTGATGAGTCATTTAGAGATATTACTTGTCCTAAGTATATGTATTCTGAAACAAACTCTATGACATTGCTGTTTATGATTATTCTATCATTAGCTGTTCCATTTGTCATAGCTTTCGTTTTGCTGATGTTCATAGATAGTCCTACATCCTGACTTGCTGCATCAAGTTCTACAATCATGCATTGCAGTTCTTCAATTGTGTTGGCGAATATTATTATGTCATCAGCAAATCTAAGATGAGTCAGTTTTTCACCATTTATGTTCAGACCTCTTTGTTTCCAGTCCAACTTGCGGAACACTTCTTCTAAAACAGCTGTAAACAGTCTGGGTGATAGGGGGTCACCCTGTCTTACTCCTCTTTGGATTTCTATAAGTGGGCCTTCTCTGTCTAATTTTATTTTTGCTGTGGTTTTCGTGTATATGTTTCTGATAATTCTTATGTATTTTTGCTCAACTCCCTGGCTTTTCAATGCTTCCCAGATTTTAGAATGATGCAGTGAGTCAAATGCTTTACAGTAGTCCACAAAGCACCAGTAGTAAGTAATGTTGTATTCTCTGCATTTCTCTGCAATCTGTTTAACTACATGCATGTGGTCCACTGTAGAGTAGTTACTTCGAAATCCTGCCTGTTCTTTTGGCTGGTTTTCGTCTAATTGTTTGGTTATACGGCTTAGCACAATTTTCGCAAATATTTGTAAACTACTAGATGTAATTACGACGAAAAACGGTATATGAGACGACAATTTAACAAGACTATGTATCATATAACTGTAAGATATAAAGTGAGGAAACATCAAAGTGCGCCGTTGATTTTCTAGGCGTATTGCTGGACCTATGAAAAAATGCTAGTACATGGATGGAATACCTAAACAATAATATTCAACAACAGCCTATCCTACCCTTAGCTGACTAAGCATCTTGTCTAGAAAATCTTGTAGTTTAGAGTTACTAACGACTTACTAAACCGACTGCAACGGCCGTCTCAGTTTTCCTAAGAGACAATGTCTATCTTTTAGATATGCTACCATAATAGTCCTAACATCAATACAATCGAAAAAATTGAAATTCTTGTATTAGATAATACACTAGCGAGACATGTTGCTAATGTTTATTAAGTATACGGCGCTTTTATGAAAGCATTAGAACAAATTCTAATACATTATAACAAGAAACGCATATCACCAATGCCAGGACTAAGTAAAGGTCAAAATGCAGCTAAACGACATACGACAAAATATCAAAAACTTTGTATAACAATTGAGAAATGACTATTTTTAATTTCATATTAACTGACTATTTTGTAGTTTCAGTTTTTATTTGGTTTTCAGTAACTTACATTAGGTGTCTTTAATTAGTTGTCCACATCACTGGTACACTTATTCTGCTCTTAATAGATTTGAGGTCAAAAATTACGAAAAATAGATCAATGTTATGGCAAATAGTAACTTCAAATTATACGTAAAACCCATATGATTATTTTACAACAGTTGCTGGTTTCTATGTATTCATATTACAAAATTTTTGGAACCCAAAACTTGATGAACATACAATTTTCAAAGTGTCTTTAATAAGCTGTCCACCACTGTAATACCTCAACATCAACATCACTCTTTAAATACTAAGATGCAGATCTTATATGACAGAAAATCCTTGGAACAATATAATGTTTCTGTCATAAAACATACAAGCATATTCTTCATTTCTTTAGAATTACACGACCGCTTGAGACAGGTTGTTGTGAAAAACCATAGGGGAAGGCTATGTTCAGCAGTGGGACGTCCTTTGGTTGTCTATGATGAAAGTTACAGCACTGTATGTACATAAATTAAATCATATTCTAATTACATTAATGAGTAACAGGGAATGTTCTTATTAATACAATAACAATGATATCTTTTGTGCATTATATTTATTTAGCCTAAATGCATTCTATAAATTAATATTATACAAAACAATGATGAATGTAACGAAAATACTTTTATCATGAGGATATTATGAGCTTAGAAAACAAAAGTTATTTTTATCAATGTATGGGATTGAGTTTTTTAATTAATTGAAACGAGAATGACACAGTTTTGGTTTTCAATGTTTTCATTAATAACCTAAATATTTTTAGTCGGTATAAAAGAAGAATTTTGAAAGGTTCCCGCTTCATTATCCGGAATCTCTTTTGATATGTATTTGTCTCATTGATGGTGATTTTAATTGTAATAAATATTATTAACTCATTTAAAAACCAGGAAATAAGTCTTACAAAATTTAAGATAAAACTTTAGTACTTCATTTAAATTTATTTGTGTAAAATATGTTAGAAACGGTGTAACAAACATACTTCCTGTATTTCCACAATGATAATATAAGGAAACTAGTCAAGTAAACATACTCAGATTACTTTCGACATATCAAGTATGTTAGTTGTTTTGAAAATAGGTAATACCTAACAAGATATACCAATAAACTATGCTTCACAAACTTTCACAGTGGTATACAACTCTAGTTTATTATTATGAAACTGTGATTATTTGTAATTTGATAACTGTTTACAAAGTTTGTGTTACTCATTAGAAAAGTATGTAATTAAGCTAATAGACAAGGATGTAGTGGCAAAGGGATTTTTTTAGGGCGTTTTAAAGACGTAATGCAATCAACGTGACCTATAGCCGATGGTCGTTCAACCGAGTCATGAGAGGTCACGAAGCTTACTTACTGTTAGTGATCAGCTGACTACACTTGCCAACGTCAGGCCATATCCAGCTCCTGGCATCCAAGCAATCCGAAACACCACAAAAACACAATTTTATAGTAAACTTTCACGATTGGAATGCACTGAACACAACTATCATACAAACAAAATAGAAAACACACACAAACAAAACTATCACAGGAGTTAATGGTCGCAAGATCTCGGAATTCCTTGCCGCTAACCCATATTCGGGCACTGTATTTCTACTGTGTAATCAACGGAATTATTACCAATTTACAGCACCGCTCGCGACGTCCGTTCGGTCGCTGAGAAAATTTTTATAATGTTTTTCGAAAGCGCCTAGACGCCCCGCCGCGGTCCTTTCGAAAAAGTACAAAATACAGTCGCGCGCTAAATAGGAAAATCGATAAGGCCGTTCTATCGTCGCCGAAACTAAACTAGAATAATAATTTATCAAAAAATGTAATAAAAACGACATTATTTTCTTGTGACGGTCCCGAGCTGTCAGAATTTTCTATGCGCAATACGGCCGATTACAAAATGCCCTGTCGTAGTGGGAGGGACGCAGTCTACGGTGACGTCTTAATTCAGCCGGGTTGCTTTGATTGACAGGCCAAATTGGACCTTATTGACAGCACCACTTACGACTTTCCTATTTGGCGCTAATCGCGAAAAATTCGAAACGGATACGAATTTGTTTGTAAAACTTACTACGGACAGTAATCAGTCGATCGGAAAATTCCAAATAATAAATGGTAAGCGGGCGCGCGGCGTCCGTTGTAAGAAACGCGAGACACTGTTTTCGAAACAACACTGGCTCGACGTCATTTTTGGCGTATTTTGAGTTGGAACTTGGATCGTGAACGGGAAAACTCGAAAGCGTTCGGTTGTGAGAACGAGACGGCGGCTCAGATGATTTGAGTGAATTTGAACTTTATCGCGGTATAAGCTTGATACTTTCGCGTTAGAAATTCGCTTATTGATGCGGGAATGTGTGTGAAGCCGTACTATTTTGAAGTTTTTTTCTATACTATAGATAGTGAGTTATAGAGGAGAGCGGCTGTTTTTCTATGTAAAACTGTGTTGGTGTGTGTATGACTTCCCGTATGTGTAGTTAGCGTACGATAGAAACTACATCTGTGTGCGTTTTTGTATTACTTGGTATATAAAAATTGTATAGTCGAGCGCCTTACGTTACGGAATCAATATCTAAAAATTCATTTTATATTTTTGAGCAAGTCACGGCCATTTGTGTGAAACCGAAGCCGAAGCATTCTAAGTAGGTAGGTAAACGAAAAAGTTTAGGTAAAGTAGGTAGGTAGCATTATATATTCTGTGTAGGTAGTTTAATTTTAGTAAGGCTCGGTTCGATAAAGTATTGAATTCTAATTCGTTGGAGTGGAATTGTTTTTATAAGTAGGTAGGTAGGTATATTTTGGAATTTGGACAAGATTAAAGGTCTGGGCACACAGCCAGCGTGGCGGGACGGCGAAGTGACGGCGACGCGACGCCGACGGGTTGGACGAGTTGTATAATATAGAAATATGGGCGAAATGACAGACAGCGCCGCCACGCTCGGCGGGGCGGTAACTGGCAAGTCACGTCGGCGTCGCGCCGGGCGCGAATACAAAACACAGCGCGGCGGGACGGGCCACCGTCCCGACGAACGCGGCGTGAGCGGGACGGCAAGCGTTGTGTTATACGGAGTTCGTATTTAGTAGTCACACAGACGACGGAGCGTGGACGCGTCGCGCTCGGCGGGACGGAGTTTTGTATTTTAATACAACTTTAAGGACCAAAATAATGGATAGTGCATTAATTGAACGTCTGATAAAATGTGTCAGAGGTTACACATTCACCATACTGATTTCTCTACTGATTCACCTGATGCACCCACAGTCGTTTATGTTTTTTCTTCTTTCGAGCTAAAGCAATCAGAAGCAAAGCTGCTTGCTTTTGAATCGCTTGACATCTTATAAGAATGTGAAATCACGTCACACCGCGGGCGGAACGGCAGGCGCGACGCCAGCGGGACGGTCACGCCTGCAGTGTGACTGACTCATAGCGCTGGCGTCGCGTCGCCGTCACTTCGCCGTCCCGCCACGCTGGCTGTGTGCCCAGACCTTAAAATTTTTACTATACTTATTTAGGTAATACATATCTACATACTTGGATTTAGTACAGAAGGGTTTTTCATGTTTTAAGTTTTTGTCTTGAAATGTTTTGTTTACGAATGTACTTTATAGGTATAATAAACAAAACATCAAAACAAAGCATCAACAAATATTCGCGCGAAATAATTTACGTTGTCAGTGTAAAGGCACCCTTACAAAGGCTAGAACTATCTATTACTTATATTACATGTAGAAACGTTTATGTTAAGTTCACAATATTTATTGTATTTTTACATACTTACCTTACTACGTCATACATATAATCTGTAAAAATTAGGTGTTTTTTTTTCTTAAATAATTCGCAACATTCTTAATTTTTATTTCATTAGAATAGAACCTTCTAAGTAGTATTATAGTAGGTATTAGAAAACATTGAGCAAATAAAAATTAGTGAAATCCATACATAAAGGTTGATCCAAAAAGAAATCATAGTGCAACTTTTGACAGTTTTATGCAGCCTTACTGTCAAATTAACAATTCGTATTGCAATTGCACAATTAAATTGATAAAATTATTATAATATAACTAACAACATAAATATAAATCCAAGATATAAATATTCATACCATTGTAGTATAATATTATTTTATTGATAATATTCGTTTCAACTGAGTGGGAATTGAACTGCCAGGATATTGAACGGGTTAAGTTGGGTCGCAATGAAATACGAACCAGTATTTTTATTTATTTAACCAAAACAATTAAATACGATTCCTTTTCATACAGGCCTACTAGTTATCTAATCTAGATTCTTCATAATAGGGTAGATATTTGAGTGAGGATTTCAAAACGTGCTATACATTTTTGGTGCAGAGTGTACCAAAATTTAGCAAAGTTTTTTTTTAACAAGGTAGTAGCAGGCAAAGGTGGCAAAGATTGACATGATAAAAAAAGATAAGTAGTGTAGGTAGACCCTGCCCTGCTGAACCAGCCAGTGCGTTCAACTCGAAAAACTAACTTTCTTTACAGGAAGTAGGTACCTAACTTAATACAAAGAGGTTTTAACCTATGTAGACCAGCCAGTACCGGTTGCTCCCATCGACTTTTTTCATTTCCACCCCTCCTCCACCCCTCTCCCGATTTCATACAACCGGATAAAATGTAGCCAACGTTCTAACAAAATATTAAGCTGTTAGCTGTTAGGTAAGAAGGTAGTAGGCATAGTATAAACAAAATGGGGTGGCAGTGGTGGCAAGGAAATTGTTAAACCAGTTAATTATTTTTATCAATTTTGGAAACATGCAAGTTGGCTAGCTAGTAGAGTTTCACATGAAAATATCATTGCTTTCTAAAAATTATACCAATTTTGGCATAATGTAGATCACTGTTTATCAAGTGAATAGCATGTGGTGAATGTGGTGATCCTACCTTAGCTATCAGAAAAAGCTGTAACTGACCTTTGCAGTATTCCTCTAACATAAATAAATAGACAATTCTTTAGTTAGGATGTAGGTACGTCACAATCGTTGACTCTGTCTACTTATGCCACATTATCGCAGAAAATATAAATATGGTCATAGATAATAAGTTTAATACTTATTCAGTGCACCAATCAGTGCACATATTATCGAGTTTGCTTACGCTTCGCTTCTTTCGCACTTAAAGTATTCCCCAAACACTAAGTACGATTTGTTACTTACATTTTTTCAAGAAGCTGTTAAATTAGTCAGAAATTATCCATCCTTAGTCGCATCATCATATAACTTACCATTACATCTGGGTGTCCACGGAAGACCAGCGTCGTGGCATTCCTAAAATGCTACGACACATGCTGAGTGGCCCACTCTTTCAGTAGGTATCTTCTTTATGTGTATTTATATATAAGTATCTCTCTATTTGTAATTATGATACTGAATAAACATGTTTTCTTTCTTTCTTTCACTAGGTGAGATTGCGACTAGTAACTGGCTATGTATTATAAAAATAATATTAAGCCCGCCAATTGCCAATGGCGCCTTTTTTGACGTAATATCGTTGTTATTTCTTTTGATATCTTTACTTGTATTTAACTTTAGCTCATTTTTATTGACAATAATAAATCAATAAATAAAAAAAATAACTAATTAGTAATGATTTGGGTTACGTATTTGCGAAATATGTTTTGAGGTTATTTATTTGACAAGGTTCCAGCATTGAACTACTATTACTAGCGTATGGAACTGACATCACGAACAAATTTTGTGCTCCCTAAATTGATGGCCCGGTCATCAACTCTTTACAAACTTTTACAAATCAAGATTCGAAATTCAAATTTTCAAAGAAAACGTCACAATCGTGTCGTCGTTTTTGGAACACATTTTTTGCTTGGCATAGCTTCTCTATACGTAGTAGTAACAACTCACTGGATTCCAGCATTAGCAACTTAATTAAGTATATCACGGCAATTTTTACCAAAACCTCAACATTCAGACAAGCCAAACAAAGTCACGGGGCGAAACTAGGCAAGAAAACAAACCTGAATGCGGCGTGCACTCGAGACTCCATTCAGTGGAATTTTCCCACCTTTCTCTTCGAATGTTTTGCAACGAGTCGTACCGGCTAGATACAAAAACAAAAATTGTGGGCGTTTCCACTGTTGAGAGACGGCACGGGAAAGTATCGTGGTGCCCAGCCTGGGAGCGTATTGCGGTGTGTTGCTTTGACAGTTAAACAGCTCTGCTTTACTGTCAAATTAGCAATTCGTTTTGCAATTTCGCATTATAACTGATTATAATGTAACAAGATAAATATCAATATTCATATTATATCGACAATATTCGTTTACACTGAGTGGGAATTGAACGGATTAAGTTGGATCGCAATACGCCCTCAGTTTAATGTTTTATATTTAAAAATTGCGGAAACCATTCCTTTAGGATCGGTTGAATTCAATTTCATCGAGCTTGATAATAAATGAAACGTCTGCTCAATGATAAAATTAAATTTCTCAATTTACAATGTGATGTAGGTGGGTGGTAAGGAAAGCCCGGCGACACAACCCGGCGGCCTGTATGAAAAAGCGCAATACACACTGAGCCCGCCGGGCCGCCGACAAAGCCCGGCGACACAACCCGGCGGCCTGTATGAAAAGAATCATGTCGGCAACATGCGCCCGCGCGTGCTACCCGCCGACATGTTGGCGGCTTAGGTACGCCTGCGCTCAGTTGCCCGGCGACTCTCGACCTGTAGTGACGTGCTTGTATTCATCTCAAGTCGCCGACAAGCCGCGGCCGCGACAAAATTTTCCGACTTGTAATAAGTGAAGCCGCCGACAAAATGTTGCCGACATATTATGTCGGCGGCCCGGCGGGCTCAATATGTATTGCGCTTACTTAGTACAACATAAATTAATCGACAAAAAAGGGTTTTAAATGACAAAATAATTAAGCTGTATTATTTTGTGACTGAATTAAGAACTTAAGCCCGCCATGCGCAGACAGCTTCTAGCAGTTAGGGGACGGACTGCTTTAAGCTGCAACTGCATAGTAAACTACAGATTCAATCTACGTACACACTTATCGTTCAAGTGGTTCAAGGATCGACAAGGATCTTCGGGCCAACAGATGACATTGACAGGGGGGCGCTAGCATTCAACAAGGTAGCCAGAGCAAGAAAATCTCCCTTGATTCAGGGAGTCTATTATTTATTAGGGTATTTTTTTACCCATCCATGGCAAAGGCAAAGAAAAGATTTCTTGTATGAAAATGTTGTAGAAGGCATTTTTTACCATAAGATGCATTATCATATGTTCCACCGATTAATCGGAAAATCTCTTGTAAGATTGGAGAGATTTCGCTACACTCGATCTGGCAACCGCATTTTTTAGTTCCGACTGTCACCGTTGGCAAAAAGATCCGTGTCACACTGTACACGTAACCGCTCGAGCAGTTGTGACTGCTCCGGGCGGTTAGCAGCACGATGCGGGCCTTTATCAATGGCAGCTTCATCCTCGTACGACACATTTCCATCGCACATCTCTGGTGGAAACGCAGCCTAAGGCTGCGTTTCCACCAGAGATGTGCGATGGAAATGTGTCGTACGAGGATGTCTAGCTGTGCTGTGAAAATGTGTGGGTGTTTCCACCAAAGCTGTGCGATGAAAATGAGGATGTGTAGCGGAGCTGTGAAAATGCGCATTAATGTGTGGTGCGAGGATGCGTTGCGAAGTTGTGAAATGTGTCGAGGGGGGTGCGGTGTATGCGCAAACCTATTCAACACACATTCCTCGCACACATTCCTCGCACACATTCCTCGTACACATCCCTCGTACACATCCCTCGCACACATCCCTCGTACACATCCCTCGCACACATTCCTCACTTGTTTTATCACGCAGAGACTGCAAGAGCGGTCCGTGTATGTTGGTCACGGGCTAACTGCTCGAGCTTTCCGTGTATGGGGAGGGCCTTAGACTTTTTAGCGAGAAAGAAGTTCTTACCACCCCTGACACATTGAAAAACTTTTGTGTCAGAAAGGAATAAATAAGTAAATAAATATGCGCCAGACAACACACCAATTGTCTGGTTTCGTGGTAAGGAATTGTCTTCCTTGTGTTACGAAGCACCAGACAACGATTATGACGGGGGCGTCTCCCTTAAATACTTAAATACATATAACATCCATGACTTAGGTACAAATGTTCATGCTCATCACACAAACATTTGCCCCTTGCGGGATTCGAACCCGCGACGGCCGGTATATTAGTCAGGAGCGCTAACCAATACACCAAACGCGTCGAAAGTATGTATACTGATTAAAATACTGTAAAACTAAAATTGTACTAAATGTTAATACCGTATGTTTTGTTAAGTATTTTTATTTTAAACTTCTATAAAATATGTTATTTATAATATCACGTTGATAATATAATATTACATGCGATAAATAAATGTTCGAAAGGTCAGCAACCCAAATGTTTACGATTCTCGAAACTTCCAAGCTCGTAGTTCCTAGCTGAATAAAAAATAATTATGTTAATGCCTAAAAGGCTTTTACGCATAATAATACGATAAATGTATGTATAAGTTACTTACACTTATTGTAGCACTTAAAATTAAAATATTTATATATTCTGTGGTTATACAAAGGTGGATTTATGCTTACTGCATTATCTAGCAGTCAAACCTTTTGGTCCGTCAGAGCCAAGAGATGGAAAGGTGCAGGTAGGTAAAGGTATAAAGTATATTATATTTTTAGTTGTGTGCATTTTTTATTTAAGTAACATAAATTTCGACTTTCCGAAACCGACCTCTGACTTTTGTTTGAAATTAAAAATAGGCAATACACTTTTTATGCCACAAACGATTTAGAAGCCGTTTAGCTACTTGTTTGTAAATAAAATTAAAAAACTACATATACGGTCAGCAAAAAAATACGATCAGGAATTAGAAAGTTATTATATGCTAAAAAAAAATAGTTAGGTATGATTACTTACTGTGTTATTTTCGTATGTTAATGTAGGTGCCTAAAAATAAAATGAAATAAAATATTTGGATTTCAATTTAAGCGGATAATTTATTTTTGTATTTTCTATACAATAATAGGTTTCCGCAAAGTAACGCCAAATTCCTTAAATTATGTTTAGTGCCTACATTTGTAGCATTCATGTACTTTTTCATGGATAGGTATGAATAACCTTTCTATTTTCCTTCCTTGAGTTAGTCAACATTGGTAACTATCCAAATAGGTAAGTAGGTAGGTATAATTCTGTCAACTAAAGTTAAAACGTGTCGTGTTACTAATCGAAGCTAAAACGTGCAATATTGCGTCCAATGGCAGGATTTACAATAACAAAATTCAAATTACAAAAATGCTCCCACGAGTATCCAAAATGCATGTCGGTTTGTAGCGAGAGCTATTATTTGCCATTGTGGATTTGTGACATAATAATAAATAATAGATTTGCTTCTATCGATGGTAAATTGAAGCCTTTGATAATGTTAATATACCCACACTCATTACTGTCTAGCCCAAAAGCATGACTGATAGAGAATGTCACGTCTTATCTTTTGGAAAAAAAAATGCTTGTGCAATAAAGAATAAATAAATAATAATAATTCTTGAATTTCATAACCTTTTGTCTGTACAACTCATTTATTAACTGAAACTAACTATGCCACTTCATTGTGTTGTTGTTAGCATATACTAGCCTACTATGTTTCCGTCCAACAATATAACAAAAAGGGACTCCTCGTGGGCTTACCGAAATTCACGAAACGAAAAATCTATTTCAGCAAGGCCAACATTAATATTTTGGTAACTCTCAGTTTACGTGTGTGTGATACACACACCACCGCACCCCGAAATACCGCGTCCGATAATGACCCTCATTTGGGAGAATTAAAGCTCATTTTGGTTCGCGCGAAAAGTTTCGAGAAATATAGTTGGGTTCGAAATTCAAAACGGTGGCATACATACACGCGCCGCGTGATCGATTTTCGAAATGGCGTAGAAGTTGGAGACTCCCCGCCCGCCTTCACCCCTCCGATGCCTTTTTACGGCTTTTTTATTTTTTTTTTATACCTTGCATCTCAGGGAGTCTTCGTTTTACAGCCAGCCCGTTTTTTATCTGTTCTTTTAGGACGGTCGTAGACGTTAGGTAGGTAGGTATACCGAAAGATAAATATTCTTGGTTGATTTGAAAATTTTTAACGGCGATAAATGTAATTCCATTGGGCCATTTAATGGATCCTTACAGTAGCTAGGGGTATGTCAACTGGCTAGAGTCTTTAATCAAGATACTTATTCAGTCTTTGCAGTTGTATGGTAAAAATATGTCTTTAATCAGTCAGGTATCAAACGAATGCCGAGAGTCGCATAACAATGGAATTTTTATTGTGTCTCGTTTACACATACTTGACGAGTTAAAAGTTTCTGTATTTCTAATTTTTAAGCACCACCCACTTGAAATAAACGACAAGTTACAAGTTACAAGTCAAGTTTGTAAGTCACATGGCGTTAAGTCCACCTTTTGTAGTAAATAACGCAGATACTAATATCATTATGATGCTGAGGATTTAAAAAACGAGTTTAATTTTGAACTTTTTCGGTCTACCTACACGCCTAAGGAGTGGAATTCGCTGCCGGCAGAGGTGTTCCTTGGCAACTATAATTTGGCCACTTTCAAGAAAATAGTGAATAGGCTGATACTAGGCAGGCAGACATGGTCCATCTTAGGCAGGAGCTATGCCAAGCAAAAATTGTGTCGCAAAAACGACGACAAGACTGTGACTTTTCTTTGAAAATTTGAATTCCGAATTATGATTTGCACTACGAGTTGACGACCGTGTCATCAATTTATGGAGCACAAAATTTGTTCGTGATGTCAGTTCTATACGCTAGTATAAGTAGTTCAATGGTCTTAGGCCGCATTGTTTGTCTGGCTGTCTACAAAGAAAAACAGCCCCAATGACTTTGGGTATTCTTAATTTCTGCAGATAAAGTCACTAGAAATGGTCGGTTTCTACATGCTGACCTCCAAACTTCAATTTGAAGATGGCACCCCAAGATGATGATGATATTTTAACTGAAAAAAAAAAGTCATAAGTAATTTATTTATTCAAAAAGTACATTGCACAAATAAAAGTGTACAAAAGATGGACTTAATGCTAAAAGCATTCTCTCTCAGTCATACCTTTAGGTCATGTAGATATAATCATCATAATTATGTTCTCGTTATTATATTATCTTCATAGCGACTTATAAACACTAATAATTCTGTCATAGAAACATTACGGTATACCTAAATACTCATAGCTATAGCAAAACTTGGTTGTGATCCAAAATTGCAGCATGCATGAACAAATGCAACACTACAACGCCCATACAAAAATGAGCGCACTTGTATAAAAATCAAAACGACGTTTCCTATTTTCCCCAAACAAAATGACCAATTTCTGAAAATGTATCCCCTTGCCACGCGACCTATATGACTATATGAAGCCATCCATGATACATTGATGTACTATACGCCGTCCGGTATGGATAGCATAAACATAATAAAACCAAGACTAGAATAGGTTTTGCTTCTGCAAACCGTGTTAATAGACCGGGTTGATTCCCTTAAAAACAAAAGATAAAGTTTGAATTAATCTGATGGGAGGCACTTTAGACTGACTTAAGTTAGGTACTGAAGTAGTAGGTAGGTATTAATGTTTCTAAACAGGAAGAAGGAAGTTAATTAAATATACAAAAGGCCAAAATTATGTCATAAAAATATTATTCGTATAAAATATTTTCGATTTAAGTTACATATTAGATGAACAACTCAACAAATGTAAAAAAAATACATTTAAAAAAAAAACGATAAAATACCCTACCTTTAATCTTATCCGCATCCATGATTATCGTCATCATCAAACACCTGGCTTGTTGCTGAGCGAAAAATATAACTTTTAAACAATATTTCGAAATAGGTTTCATAACATTTCTGCTGACGGTACCAACTTTCTAACATTTTTCTTTTTTTACATGGCGTCCTTCGATTTTCTTGCAGACGGATTTTTGAGAGACGTAGGGGAGGGGTGGGGGGTGAGGCGGGTTATAAATTTTTTTATATGTTCGCGTCTGCGTCGAAGCAAAAATTTTTTGGAATCGATATCCTCGCTGGAGTGGTGTGTTTTTGAGCAGCGATCAACATAGATGAAACATTGTACTTTTGGCGTTCTATTTTTGAATATCAATTTTTTTAAATATCAAAGTAGGTTTTTATTTACTAACGAGGTACTAAGGGAGGCATGTTTGAAGGTTTAAACTTGTATAAACTTTTTAAAAGTATTTTCCTGTGTTGTTATTGATGTTTTGTAGGTAACTAAAGGTAAACAGTTAATAGTTTTATGATTACAATTTTGATGCCAATCCGCGCAGACACGCGGTCTTAAATCTTGGGTTCGAATCCCGATGGGTTCAAATTTTTTGCTTTGTTTTTCACCAAAATACAAGGGCCTTGTACTTTAATTTGAGTTATTTGTGACTTCAAAATTGGGTTGCGGAGTGGTACCACAAAATATAGGTGGTACCTTGGTAACCAAAAACATGTGTGAAAAAAAGTTATTTGGTATATCCTAAACCCGGCTAGGATCTATTTTTGAATTTCGCGTCTTTACGGCGTGATTTTGTTCATTTTTTAGTGCGATTTTCGTTGATTTTTAATTGATTTGCGAACGAAAATCACTCTGAATATTGACACGAGTTATTCAAATTTCCAAAATGGAAAACCCTAATAATTAAAAAAAATACGTTACAACTATCTATCTAACATCTTACTCTTAGCACTCTTTTACATTACGTACATTATAAATATTATTTGATACGAAATGATAAGTGTGGTCCTAATCGCAAGATAAATAACATTTCGGAAATTTAAAATAAAAGATTAGAATGGAAAATTCCATGGAAATTTTTATGCAAAATATTTGTTCTAGTAACGACTCAAAAACAGAACAAAGATATTCGTGCCATTGTGTAAATGTGTTATCGTTCTTATGTCTGTAATAATAGGACTCATTTTACAAAAAATATTGAGTTTTCAAGTTAACACGAATTCGGTAAAGTCGTGTCCTCGAACGAATGACGTCACAATATTTTTTATTTGCGGTTAGCAACTAAAATATCATGCCATTTATGTTAGTATTTAATTTTTAGTTTGTTTTTTGAAAACACAGTGTTAACTATTAAGTAAAAGTAGTTTCATTAAAAATCTGATGGCAAAGCTATTTAAGGAGTACACCAAATTCCTACAATACCTAGGTACTTTTAGTTTTTTCTTGCTTACTGATAGATTCTGCTTACGTCAACAACTTTTCTAGTTAGTGAAAACCGGCCAAGTGCGAGTCGGACTCGCGCATTGAGGGTTCCTTGCCAACTTTAACTTGAAATAGGGGTCCATTTACTTCCACTTAGCCAAATTACCACAATATTTTTTCAAAATATCGTTATTATGTAAATTGTTTTGTATGAATGTAGGTAATAACTTAATAAGTGCTTATTTGTCGATTGTAAACCTAAAACTAGGCTCTAAAAATGGTCCAGCACTGTTCTACATAATAACTACTACAGGAATCTCCTATAGATTTTCACAAGCGACCTGTTCCAAGTGGCCTGTGTCCAGTGCGATCCTGCGATCTTTACAATCATCATCATTATCAGCCAAAGGACGTCCACTGCTGGAAGCCCTCTGTTCATTACAATAATTTGATTGAAACCTGTGTTGCCATCCTAATCTTGCGGCGCGCGCTCCTACGCACATCATTTTGAGTACTTACCTATTTTTTGCTTGTTTGAGAACCCCGTAAAGTAGTTGCTTTCGAGACGTTGTTCCCATGACACTAAACTGACCTACCAGGGCTCAATTTTCGCGTGTGCTTTTCCTTAAACTTATCTGAAGACCTGTGTGACTGTGCCTGTGTTCTCGGTGATCACCTGCAACCTGGAAACCATCTACTGGCGGATAATAGGTGAGTCCTGACAGACAAAACCTCCCTTATATTTTTTGCCTACCACGTTGAATCCACTGCCGATCTCGAACACCCTCCTTCACCGTTTTCCACAACGACCGGTTGTGAGCGGCCTACATCCAAAATGATCCCGTGATCTTTACAAGGTCATCTGAATATCTTGCAGGTGGACGTCCTACGGCCCTGCACCTGTGCCGGCGCTGCGTTTTTCATCAAAAAGTTTCCAGTATCTAAAAAAAATATTTTCTACATTAATGCGTCCAAATCCTAATATAGTATAATATTTCGAGAAAATTAAACAATTTTGAAACATGACCGCGGCCAGACGAATGACCGCGATTCCAAAAATAGAAACGAAACAAAAATAAAAAAAGTAGTTTTTTGTAGCCGCAAATACGATTTTGTAGTCAATCTCAAAACGCTTGCACAGTAAAAGTAAATGCAGTAAGTTTAGTTATAGCCACAAGACCAAAACAACCCTGGGTATGATGGGTACTTAGGTAGAGCTATGATTGATTGGTAGAGGTATAGAACGCTTTATAGGATTTTAACACGTTCCGGGACACTACTCCAGAAACAATAGATGTTTTATGGTTTTACAATGAGAATTAGACATGACGGGTTTAAACACGAAATATAAATATAAGTAAATGCTACTCACTGCTCGACGTTTCTCATAGAACGCTTTTATCATAAAACGCTCAGGGATTGATAGGCCACCGGCGGTTGCGTTAACAAAAGAATGATTAAAACATCCGTCAGCAAGTATGGATATTTAAAATCGCCTTTACAGTAAGTAAATTACTGGAAATTGGGAATATTTCCCGCAGCTCTATAAGTGGTGATAATTTCATTTCATTAATTAATTTAATATACTTTTGATACCCGATTCAATTAACTTAGTACACGTCGGATGAGAGAGTTTACTTTAGAAATTACAATAGCTGAATTTAATTAATTATTTTAATGTTAGAACCATGTAGACTAGTTATAAAAACTCAAATATTATTTAATTAATGTTTCAGAATGTTTTCAACACTCACAGTGACATATTTGTATTCTTAAAAGATGAAATAAGAAACCAAAAGTTACACTTAATTAATTAATTACTTATCTTTTGATACCCAATTAAATAGTCATAATTTGTGCAAAAAAACCTTGTATTGACTATTGTCTGTTTTTTTAATATTAAATTATGCAAAAAGAACACAATTCATAGTTACTGTATCCGATCTGCACTATGGCTCCCGTTTGCCGACTACCATTATCTGTTAAGTCAGAAATGGCTACCCATTTTGAAATAGGCAATTACAAAGTAAATAATTGACGGAACTAATTTTAATGTGCGTCGTTTTTGTCGCATTGCTGCGTCACAGTAGCAGGTCTAAAATCACTGTATGACTCCTATAAGTGCTCTAGAATTTACCTATAGACAGTTTCACGAAGATTCTGAATTCTGGGGTTCACAAAGATAAAATCTCACGGAAATTTCTTTTTAAATCTGTCTAGTTGTTCCTGAGATGAGCGCGTTCAAAAAAACAAAAGCTTATTCTAAAAACTTAGTACCGGTACCGGACATAGAATCGTATTAACATATTAGCCGACCAATTTAAAAGGAATGTCTTAACCTTTACCTACTGAGGTGGTCTTACCTTGACGTAAATACTGACGTGGGGGCCTGAGAGTCCCGTACACTTATATGCTTATATTTCAAAATCAGTAGCCTTTTTAGGATTATATGTTTATTAATTATCTTGAGAGGAAGTATTTAAGCAAATTAAAAGCATTTTCGTATCATTTATTTATTTAAATTTAACTTTTACAATTAAGTTTTGAAATCACTCAACATTTTTTGGTCGAAATCACATGAGATCGTAATTAATGAAGTATCAACTAAAATTATTTAAAAAATCAACAAATTCACTTATAATCTTAATTTTAAACAGTCTTTCCATTAAATGGGACATACTTTATTATCATATTATAGGAAGAACTAAAAAACTACAAGGCATCAATTATGGCAAATTATTACATACAGTCTGGGCATACTACATATACTTCTTCTTTCTTCTTATCTTTAGAAAACTGCTGACATACATGTTTTTTATCCAAATAACATGTGTGTGTATTTTCTTTGAACCTTCAAACGGCAGGTTTCGCATCCTCTTCTTTTTTTAAACTCATCGATCGATCGACATTACGGTGGAATCAAAATTTTGTTGCCCGGTACTAGAACCCTTCTAGTTTTAGCTGCACTGTTATTATTATTATTAACGAACGGCCGTTTTCTCACGGACGAAGTACTAGGCTCCATAATTGTAAATTGATTCGACTTTACTGCAAAAAAAGACGATAACTAACTCAATACCAAATACAAAAAAGTTACGTAAATACTGAGGTGGGGCCTGAGAGGCCCACAAAAAATTTCAAAGTATATTTACTTACCGAAATTTCGCGCGCAAACACGTGCAGAGCCGTCGACAGCCACGTCGCAACTAAACTAGAAGGTACTAGAACGTTCGCGTGTGTCGCGCGCTAAAAAGAGAGTAATTCAACAATTTCACTTTTAAAAGACACGGGAGGCCCCCACCTCAGCAGTTAAAGGTTAATGCAGTATTCAATATTGGGGTAACTTTTATAATTGGTCGGGTAATCTTAATACACTACAATCTTAATTTTAATAAAGTACCTATATAAAAAAGAGTCAAGTAGCTGTCGATTTCGAATAACTCATTATAAAGTTTGTAGTACACAGAAGTAAACGAAAAGGTACCTTAATTCTTGGAACACAATTTTTGACTTTTTAACTTTGGTTGGACTAGTAATCAAAGTCCCCGCCCGTAGCCCTTGAGCCGGGAGGAGGGGGAGGGGGGAGGGTTTATTGAAGGTTCCATTTTTCGGTTTTTCACATACATGTAATTAATTTAACTCGGAAACTATGCGTCTAGCGACATCAGACTTTCTACAAAAATATAACTGATTTTTGCTCCAAAAATCTACTACTACTGCTACTAAGAAGACAGAATTAGCTAATTACTTCTATCTAGGCATACTTTCAGAGTTGAAGTTCTAGACGACAACGGAGCTATACGGTGTTCAGATAAATTATAAAGTAGATAGATACCTATCTATTGGCGTTAGATAGATCTCTTATGAGTCCTAGATAGATAAAGTTTAATTAGAAAGTAACCGTCTTCACAACACCTTGATTCAACGTCTAGTAAACACAAAAAAAAACATCTAAACTCGTGCCTACTCATACAGCCACACTCAAAAGCCGCAAAGCGTAAAAACCCGGCAGGTTTTTATGAAATCGGCCATTTATTTTTTGTCCATCACCGCTTTGTACCGTTGGTGCTAAATATAGCAACAATTCGGTGCTATTTTTAGCCGATCATTAACATGTATGCAGACGTGTTTTGTAACCGGTTGTTTAAGAGACGGTCGTGTAGACCACATGACCCAGCTCATATCTTACGGTTGTAGTGTAACATTATTGACCGAAGTTTGAACACATCGCGGTGAATCTCGGTTATCTCCATACGAAAAGTAGAAGTTATGCTAAATCTTAAACGCTCAGGGATCGATAGACCGCCGGCGGTCGCGTAATAGTTTTTTTTTTAGTTTAGTGTTTTGTCACTACAGTGTGATACTTTACAAAGTGCACCATATTAAAATATGCCATTATATGCTTAATTTCATCGACGGAAAAAATATTTGAAAAATGACTTTAAAAGTTTTTTTTTTCTAAAAAAAAAAGCAAAAGAATGTTGACAAACACATCCGGTGCGGTCAAGCAACTGAGCTAGATTTGAATAAATCTAATTAAGTATGTTTAGTGTTTACTGAGTTCAAGCTATAGTAATTGCTACTACTACGTCTGCAACTCCTGGTAGCCAGGATCTAGATATCTACAGAATGGCTGGTCAACTTAATGATAAGTTATAAAATTTCTGCCAAAAATAGCTAGAGGGTCACAGAACCCAAGTTTATTTCAACTGATTTAATAAGTTAACAACAACAACAACTAACCAATATTGAGAACATCATAGTATCTAGACAAACCTGCAATAGGCTTTAATATACTATTATTTAAGGCAATATTTGTATATTTTTGGAATAATAATAATAAATAATAATCGGCCCCATGTACGCCTTCCAAAGGTCCGGGACCCCATGGTCCCGAGAATGGAAACGACACAACATAATAATAAATAATAAACACCATTTTTACCTTTTAAACAAGTGAAAGTTGCATAAAATCCCGTTAAAGTGTGAAGTTTAATAATAAGTTCATTGGAAGAAAAGGGAAGGTTCGAAGGTTTTACTTTAACCTAAAATAAAAGTATCTAGATTATAAATAAAGTCTATAATTTTATTTATAAAAGCCTTGGTCTGAAGGACCGTAAGAAACAAAACTATTTCATTTATAACCCACCAGCACAACACAGGTTAACATTATACGAATTTTTAATGAAAAAGACGTCTGAATGGATAGAACCGGTTTTGTTGTAGAGATTCCATTTATGTGTGTGTAAGTGGTTGAGTTGAGTTTATTTTTGGCTATCTCCGCTCCGGTATTTATGTCGTCAACCTTGCGTCCGTTTTTTAAAGTTTATTTATTATAATATTATATTATATTTGGACCACGGATAAAATCCCAATTGCTTGCCAGTCAAATTACAAAAAATATGTAAAAAGTTAGACACAAACTTTCTCTTTGTAAAAAAAAACTGTTGTTGAAATTGAAAGTTTGGTCGACAAGATTCTTTTAGATTTCTATTAATATTGAATTATAGAATATAGAATTTAGGTTGAATAAATCTCGAACTTTGTCTAGTCACTAAGACAAAGACTAGTCACTCCTTACTGCCTACCATAATAACATAATATTTTCATAGTTTACTAAAATAATAATGTGGCCCTTTGACCAAAGACGCAGCGTAGGACGTCCACCGACAAGATGGACAAACAACCTTGTAAAGATCGTAGAACCAAACTGGATGCAGACTAGCAGACCGCGTGATCGGTCGCTGTGGAAAGCCGAGCCTATGTTCAGCAGTGGACGTCCTTTGGCTGATAATGATAATGATGAGATAGGGCACCAAATAACAGTCTTGACTAATAGCATGGTTTCTGAGCTGGATCCAATAACTTTATTTGCACCAACACAACATACAAAATAAACATAAGTTCAAGTGATGGTGGTCTTAGAGCAAGGCGCAACCATAATTACACCTACACATCGATTAAGAACTTTAGAAGCTAAGCATTTGTGATTCAATGAACCAAGAAATTTAGTTTAGTTAGTAGAACATCCCCCTCCAGGACATAAACTGCTATGGGCCACTTGAAAGTCCCTTAACAGACTCCGGTACCAAGCGGGTTGATGCAAGGACACCATGTTTAGGTGGGGATTCTCTGATGGAACCGTCTGTCCTGCGTCTGCGGGTTCACTCCGCAAGACATGTCCCCTCTTTTGTCTTGTCCAGCGTGCCCTGACTCTTGCTTGCTAGAAGACCTTATGTGTGCAAACGACAAGGCAATCCGCGTCGCCAATTACTGAGCACAACAAATTAAAGTCGCTTAACCATCGACACGATTTAAGAAGAAGTAGAAACCAAATAACATGAAATATTAAAAACAAACTCGTACATACCTGAATAGTTGTTGTAGTGACTTGTCAATACTTTGCCGCTTGCCTAAAGTTAGCCATTTTTGAAAAGACATGCTTCATTAATTCAATATCATCAAATTAGTTTTTAGCGTGTGGCCTGTAATAGTAGCAAAAATTTTAATCAATGATTCTACAAAATAAACGTAGATACATAGCACTTTAAAATGCTTTAACTCAGAGATATAGTAATCCAAAGTTATAATCCCCAATCAATGTTTATCAAAATCGCTAACTCGTTGTAGTAAATGACATTGTCAAGTATCATTAGTTAAATCTTACTGAGTCTCTGTTATTCCCAAGTGCGGTATACCCATTGAACTACATACTAGGGTCACAGATAAACTAGGGTATGCAAATGACACCACGAACAAATTTTGTGCTCCATGAATTTACGACACGGTCATCAACTCGTAGTATAAATTCATAATTCGAAATTCAAAGAAAACGTAACTATGCTGACTACTATGCCGGCGTCGCGGGTTCGAATCCCGCAAGGGGCAAATGTTTGTGTGATGAGCACGAAAATTTGTACCTAAGTCATGGATGTTTATATGTATTTAAGTATTTATGGGAGACGCCCCCGTCATTATCGTTGTCTTGTATTCGTAGCACAAGAAAGAAAATTCCTTAGTTCGAAACCAAGACAATTGGTGTGTTGTCTGGCGCATATTTATATTTATATCTTGTCGTCATATTTTCGACACATTTTTTGCTTGGCATAGCTTCTCTATACGTAGGTATAACAACTCACTGAGTAAACCCAAAACATTTCGACTTTTGGCCGACCATTCTCGAAATATCACGCCATTGGCCAATGGTCCAAAATTTTCCGCTAGCGACGGAAAAAATCCGTAAGGTCGATGAACAAAAACGGTGACGCAATACTTCGAAAGTAGTTTTTTGCCGCGCTTGCATTTCAGGGCCGGGTTTTTATTTGATTAGCTAGCTAGCTTCTATAGCGCGGTTACTCAAAAATGGCTGGTCGAGGTTTGACTAGACTTTTTTGGTATGAATTTGAATTTGAATTTATTTATTTGCTTGGAGCAGTTTTCTCCCATCGTTTTACAGCACTCACTAGATGGCGTTAGGGTCACTTTAGGAACATTTTTTTCACGTTGGCGGAAAACCACAAAGAAAAAAAAAGTGCGTAAGTAAATATTGTAAAAAACGTTAATGACTCATGGATTAATTTGAATACTTATTTTTTGGCATTGTTATCTCCTTTATGCACTTAAGGTTCACATAAATATTGTTTTACTGTTTATTATTTACGTTGGCGAAAAGCAATTACCCTCTGATAGAATTCTTAAATGAAGTTTAAAAAGTTAGTTCCTAAAGTGACGCTAGCGCCATCTCTCGATGACAGAAACATCTCATGACAAGAAAACTGCTCAATGGCTGATAGATACAGATACAGATAGAACAGCAGTGTCGGCAGGTAGTTTCAAATAAAAAATAGTAAAAACAGGATTCTTCTTCTCTGGGCTCGCTCGCTTTCTGTCTACCACTATACTAAATGCCGTGTCTGATCTTGTCTTTATTTCAATTATTTAGAGATTTTTTTTTTAAAACTCGTGAATAATAAAACGTTTGAACGGGTATTAATTAATGTATTATTACTCGAAAACGAATCTACCCTGTTTGTGGTTTGGGTCTTAAATTAGCTTCAAGACTATATTCTGTGCTACAAGTTCTTCTTATTCTTAGCTCCATGTGATTTATCTATGATATTCTTAGTTTAGCAGACCTTTTATTTGTCTAACAATTATCACAGTGCGTAACCATATTAACTCGTCAAGTATGTGTGAACGAGACACAATAGAAATTCCATTGTTATGCGACTCTCGAGAGTCGTTTGATCCCTGACTGATTAACGCGTATTTCGTATAGAATAAAATCTTTCAGGTTTGTTATTTGTAGAACTGGCAACACTGAAGCATTAATTTGTTTTATTTGACAAGTTTTGATTCAGTAACAGAAAAAAAATCTATCGTTCTGACTTATAAATCATTCTTTCGGAAAGTTGAATTTATCAGTATACAAACGAAGTGGTGCAATGTCGTAGTGACAGCGTATCATCTGAGCGCTCAATTTGAAGTAGCCGAGCTATCGTGAGTCGGTAGTTTTTGTGGTACAATCATTCCGATTTTGATATTTGACGGCGCATCGGGGCCAAGCCAGTGGGCTCAATTCTCGAAAACAACGGACTTAAACTAAAATGTTTCTTTCTTTTCTAAATAAAAGAAAAGAGACGAGAATGTTTCAAACGTCAAACTAAATAGCTGTCAATTGCAAAAAAAACCGACTTAAAAAAAGGAGGTACAATTCGATCTATATTATGTGATTTCGTTTGAATTGGATAAAATTCGAGTATGTCGATCAATTAAGGCTTCCTAACACGTGCGCTAATTTCGTTAGAGTATGTACGTTTTGTCCCCGTATTTCCCGAAAACGAGAAGTCATAGCAAGATGTTTCTTTTATAGTTCAATCAGGTATAAATCAACTTAGGGTACAGTGTAAGTCTTATCAAAATCGTACCAGCAGTTTTTGAGATATGAGTAATATTTAACTTAAATATTTTTTTACGGATATTTAGATACAAGAGAGATTTCTTTCAGTCCGTTGCTTACGAGAATTGAGCCCAGTTACCAGTACCAGGAAAACGTTCAATAAACTATTTTGAACGGCTATTTTTGGTTCGTTATTATTGCGAGGTAACGGGTTTCTAATGACGAAAAAAGAATGTAATTACTTGCAACACGTTTTCGTTTAAAATATCTTTCCGACTCATATTAATTATAATGTTCAGTTCGTGTTTACTTTTTTACTAATAAATATGATGATTTCACAAGTACCCGTAAGTAATACACCCAGCAAGGGTCCACTGAAAACCAGCGCCAGGGCCTCCCAGGGACCGCTGTTGGGGCCGCTGACCGAAATGCTGCTGAGTGAGGTCCTCTTGATTGTGACATCACCGACACACGGCACACCGTGGCACGTTTTTTTAAATGCTTAATAAATAAATAAATAAAAAAAACGCACTGCATGGTTGTTTTGTTTCTGTTTTTATGAATTTTTCTGTTTTGTAAATTCGTCATGTGATTTTGTATGTCGGACGACGCGTTTGGTGTATTGGTTAGCGCTCCTGACTATAACGCCGGCCGTCGCGGGTTCGAATCCCGCAAGGGGCAAATGTTTGTGTGATGAGCACGAACATTTGTACCTAAGTCATGGATGTTATGTATTTAAGTATTTATGGAAGACGCCTCCGTCATAAAAATATTTGTCTAGTACTTCGTAACACAAGGAAGAGAATCTATACCCAGAAACCAGACAATAGTGTTGTCTGGCGCATACTTATTTATTTTATATTTATGTTATTATTTTGTAAACTCGTTCAAATGTGTGTGTGTGTGTTTGTGATGTCCAAATTAAAAAAAAAACATTTTCATTCCTTCTTTATTTCTAATATGCATCAGAAGAAATTGTACTACATAACAAGTTCTCCTGGTCGTATCCAACCACGGCGGTCAATCACTTGAGATTGGCCATCGGCGTGAGACATTGTATATACCTCGTGTGTTCATAAGTTTTGAGACGAAAAAAAAAGAGGCATAACTTTTTAAATAATTAACTTATATTTCTAAAATTTACAGTGAACACTAAGTAGATAATAATCAACAATAAAATATATCTTTTATTCAAAATGTCCACCCGTGTTTTTAATACAGGCCCTTAGACGATTTGGCCAATCATCAATGGCGGCACGAATCTTTTCCAGCGGGATTCGCTTTGCTTCTCGAACAAGAGCTCGCTTCAGTGACTCCAAGTTTGGGTGGGACTTCCGGCAGGCCCTGAGCTCTAACTCAGTCCATAGAGAATAATCCAGCGGGTTGAGGTCGGGGCTGGAGGAGGGCCATTCGTTCGCCGCGATGAAGGCCGGAACATTTTCCCTCAACCAAGCTTGGGTGGTTTTTGCTTTATGGGATGGTGCTAAGTCTTGCTGGAAAACCCAAGATTTGTTTTAAAATAAAGTATGAGATAGAGGTTTCACAACAGGCTCTAAGATGTCACTTTGATAATTCTTGGCTTTCACCTTGACGCCTTGTTGACAGAAATGGAGCGGAGTGACACCTTCATACGAAACTCCCCACCATACCATCACACTTGCCGGATGATGAGTACGCGAGACATTCCGTGCTGAAGCTGGGACATCCTTGCTACTTTTAGCATTGACTTTATTGTTTTGTCGGTTGAACTTTTCTTCGAAAGTAAAAATTTTCTCATCGGTGAACAGTATCTTCCTCGCATCGTGTCTCCTAAGCAGTAATGGACAACGTTCGCGTCGCAATTTACGAAGCCGATCGTTTAAAAAGTGAACTTTTCTACGGCTATACGCCTTTACCTTAAGATCATATTTCAGTATTCTGTTGACTGAAACGCGCGAAATATTAGTCTGCAGAGCAAGTTTTTTCTGAGTGCGACATGGATTTCGGCGAAGTCGCTCTCGGATGATTTTGATGTTCGCAGGCGTCCTTACAGAGCATGGCCGACCACTCCTTTTGCGATCTTGCAAGGAACTTGTCTCCTTGTATCGTTTGATAGTGTATTACACGAAGTTACGGCTTACGCCAAAAGTTTTCATCTCACGGAAGTAGGGGATTATTGGGCATTCTAAAACAGTTTTTTTACATCATCGATCTCACTGTCGTTCGATCAATAATGTAAAAAAACTTTTTTAGAATGCCCAATAACCAATTCGCAAAACTCTGTTTCATTATAAGCAAATAGATTCAAAAAACAACTGGATGAGGCTTCCTGTTCTTCAGGACTGGATCCTCGATTCAGTTCCACATCGAGTAGATGTAAATTGTTTTACTTAAACAGATGAAAATGGTTTTGATGTTTTTATCATATTAACATAAAAATTAAATAACTGATTGAGGCTTTGTATTTAAACGTAACTAAAATATCTGTTTCATTTACTTACAATGAATCTCACTGTCGTTCGATCAATAACGTAAAAAAACTTTTTTTGAATGCCCAATAACCAATTCGCAAAACTCTGTTTCATTATAAGCAAATTGATTCAAATAACAACTGGATGAGGCTTCCTGTTCTTTAGGACTGGATCCTCGATTCAGATCTACATCGAGTTGATGTAAATTGTTTTACTTAAACAGATGGAAATGGTTTTGATGTTTTAATCATATTAACATAAAAATTTAATAACTGATTGAGGCTTTGTATTTAAACGTTACTAAAAACTCTGTTTCATTGTTAGTAAATAGAATTCAAATATAAGATGATACAACTTAAACTGGATGGAGTTTCTTGTCCTCCCAAGACTGGATCTCCGATTAAGTAGCATATCGAATAGATGTAACTTGTTTTACTAAAACAGATAGAAATGGTTTTGATGTTTTTAGCATATTAACATAAAAATTAAATAACTGATTGAGGCTTTGTTTTTAAACGTAATTAAAAACTCTGTTTCATTATAAGTAAATAGAATTCAAATATAAGATAATACAACTTAAACTGGATGGAGCTTCTTGCCCTCCCAAGACTGGATCTCCGATTAAATGCCACATCGAATTTATTTAAATTTAGGTTTCAAGTTTTAATGTGATAAGTAAAGTAGCAAAAATACAGATCTTATGCTGGTTGGGGTTTCTTGGCCGCCAAGACTGGTTCCCCGAATAATATCTTTACATTTTTGCGGACAGTACTCTAGACACAATATAAATTTTATTGTTCTCACGCCTATAGGCGGTCACTGTCAGTGAGAGAGTTAAGTATCGAATACTTTATTTCATTGTGAGCAAATATAATAAGTCAACTTAAACTGGATGGAGCTTCTTGGCCTCCCAAGACTGGTACTCCGATTAAGTAGCGTATCGAATTGATGTAAATTAGGTTTTAAGTTTTATTGTGTTTAGTAAAGTAAAATGCAAGAACAGATATTAAACTGGCTGAGGCTTCCTGACTTGCAGGACTGGTTCCCCGAAAAATATCTGTCTGTACCATTCAAAAACAACAATAAGATGGTGCAACTTAAACTGGATGGAGCTTCTTGGCCTCCCAAGACTGGTACTCCGATTAAGTAGCGTATCGAATTGATGTAAATTAGGTTTTAAGTTTTATTGTGTTTAGTAAAGTAAAATGCAAGAACAGATATTAAACTGGCTGAGGCTTCCTGACTTGCAGGACTGGTTCCCCGAAAAATATCTGTCTGTACCATTCAAAAACAACAATAAGATGGTGCAACTTAAACTGGATGGAGCTTCTTGGCCTCCCAAGACTGGATCTCCGATTAAGTAGCATATCGAGTTGATGTAAATTTGTTTCAAGTTTCAATGGGTTTAGTGCAAGAATAGATATTTAACTGGTTGGGGCTTCCTGGCCTCCAGGACTGGTTCCCCGAAAAATATCTGTCTGTACCATTCAAAAAACAACTACAAGATGGAACAACTTAAACTGGATGGGGCTTTCTGGTCTTCCAGAACTGGATCCCCGAATAAGTTGCACATCAAGTAGATGTAACATTTCTGATTTGAACGAGAATGTTTCAATACAGGCATTATATACTGTTTCTGCTAACCTTCAGCTACGTCACGCGTCGCAAATCAAGTCCGTGTGTAAAATAAATATTAAGTTCCGTACATCATTTCCATGTTTGAACTAAAATATAGTATTGTTAACCTAATCTTTCCGATTCCAGTTATATGGTTTAATTAAAAAAACTAAGAAATGGTTTCATTTTTTAATTATTTTATTCTTTATAGCCCTGACAAAAATGAAGTACAAATGTAGGACTTAATGCTTAAAGCATTCTCAACCAGTCAACCATTGGGGAAGCAGAAGCGTTGAGGCGGCGTAAAAGAACATAAAAAGCTACATTAATTATATACTCCTAATATATATACATAAAAACTTAAAAATAAACCTACATAAACATACCTTCATCACTATCTTTCAATATAAATAATAAAGAACAAAACAATTTTAAAATACAAATAATCAAAAGGAAATATGTAGGAAGAAGTTTATTTTTTATCCTATGAGAAACAACACTCATAATTTTCCTACGCTACTAAAGATTTTATACATGTCAAACTGATTTCTAAAACCAATAATATCAATTTACAATTGAAATTGCTGAGATTCTATTTTGATTTATTAATTAATTAATAACATAATTTGCAAAATTACTGATTACAAATAACCACCTGTAAAGGTTAGTTCACAAGATCAATAAATATTATTTCAATTACTTTATCATAGCGTTTATTATTATTATTTGTATATGCTATTGTATTTTACAATGTGCGACTTAATGCCTTAAACATGTTCTTCTAGTTAACTTTGGAGTAGGCAATGCAAATAGTTCAATAAATAATTCATGTTAATTGTACTTTTTGTTTTATTTTTTATCATACCTACAATTACAATGAATAAACAGCAACTTTTGTTTTTAATAAGTTTGGTACTTAATTTCTACGTATTTTTAACTAACAGAATATATTTTAATAGATTTTCATATAAATAAAATTTAAAAGGAATGTGCACATAACTGACATGTGTACACCGAGCTTTATTTTGCAAGCGTTGACAGTCAGCGGATTCTAATATTAGCTGCGATGCTGTTTTAAAATATGATTGGGTGTACTAATTTTGCTGAATTTTGTGAAAAATAATGTACATACCAGAGTACTATTATAAATACAACATTTTAAATGAAACTGGAACCAATTATTTTAGATAAACCTATTCGTTTTTTTTTCGTTTTAGAATTATCTAAAAGTCGTATCTTTGATTTTCACTATTCTATCATGAAACCTTTTTACGAGAAAAAGTTAAAACTTTGTTAAACGGGTACTGATAGTTTTCTTTATTCTATAGATAGAATGTAAAGACTTTTACAGTGATTTAAACTTACATTTGCTTCAATACTTTGACACTAGTAATTATCCTGTTACTAACATCTACAGTATTTCAAGTCAGAATAAAAGGGTACCAGGAGCTCTATTTTTGAATCACTCGCGTCAAGATGGCGTGTAATATTCAATGATTAAAGTCGAAATTTGAAATGAAAACCAGTTGTAATCTTTATAAAAAGTATTTGAAAAATCATTGCTTAATTTTGTGAGTACTCACGTCTAGATTTGGAGTGATTTCCGTTGATTTCTTAGAAGTTATATTGTATCCAACCAAACTATGCAGAAAGAGTATAAAAAAGCAAAAGGAATGCAGAAGCAAGTTTTCAGAAATGTACATTTTAATCAGTCAGGTATCAAACGACTGCCGGGAGTCGCATAATAATGGAATTTCTATTGTGTCTCGTTCACACATACTTGACGAGTTAAGGATCATTATAGAATATTAAATGAAAATGTCTTTTGAGAAAGAAAAATATTATATTTAAGTCTCTTAAGCATGAAACCGGTCGTTGTGAAAAGCCATGGGGAGGCCTATGTTCAGCAGTGGACGTCCTTCGGCTGATAATGATGATGATGATGATGAAGCATGAAATATTTATGCAAGAACAGAACAAGATGGCTTTATCAGCGAATGACGAGAGACGTAGGTATCAGTTTAAAAAACAAAATTTCTACTATATCTTGGGGTCACTGTGATACATTGTGATGATGTTAGAAATTCAAAATTTTAACTGTACTGAGTACCTATAGAATCGTAACTACCATTGTGTAACTTAAATTTAGGTAACTGTTTTGCTGTACTCAACAGATATTTGTGACTGCGAAATTCAATAGCTTATTTGACTATTGGGTAGCAATATTTTAATACGTGGCTTAGTAATTAATTAGGTTATTAGCATTATGGTCCGCTCACACGCAGCGAGTAAATTAGCGATCCGTTTGTTTGTTTCACTCATTTTGTACAAAAATGAGCGAGAGCGCGCTCGGTTGCACAACAACAAACAGCAACAATATTCACTTTATTACTCGCTACGTGTAAACAGACCATTAGATTTTCTGTGCTCAGCAATTTTTTTTGTCATGAAAATAAAATACTTTATTGTTGAAAGATAAAATACTTTACTATATTTTTTACTTTATTGACTAATAAGCATTTTTTATTTCTAACTTGTAGAGACCTGATTAAATTCAACCAAAACATGCAATAAGGTTGCATATAAATAGTTATTAAACTGTGGTAACTTTTGAATCATTATCAGTAACCTATAGGCAACGGCTGACTTTCTACAACAGCTATCAAAATGGTAAGTAAAAGTACTCACATTTATCTTAAAAATAATACTGTTATAAATGTGTAAAATTGATTTTGCTATGATTCAGAAAAATTGTGTTGTAATCTATTGTTTTAAACTTTCATGGTCACTAACATTGGAATAGTTTACATGGTAGCAATCCCGTATCTTACTATTCTAATGTGTTATAATCGATTATGCTCATATTGACTTATTGTTATTTCAGAATACGCAAACAGTCGACAATTCCTGCAACGCTGATCAGCTATCTTCAAGCTATTTGCAAGATGCGCAAGACCCACTGGCCAATTTTGAGGAAATGTTTCCATCCCTGCAAAGGAGAGTCCGACGAGCTATGCACAAGAAAAAGGAGAACCAGAAGAAATCGAAAATTATACATCGTATCAACAAAAACGAGTCGTTTGTGGTAGAAAACAAACCGCAGAATGGACGGAAATTGATACGCATAGAGATCGTAGATTTGGAAGCTTCTGGTGATCTTCGTAGTGGCGAAGATGAAAGCGTCGTACGTGCACAGTACATCGTGACCGAAAACATCGATCCAATATTGGATCAGACAGAAAATGTCATTAACTGCATTTCAAAAAAAGTATGTGGTTACAGCTACGGTTTCTAATTTAATAACTTGTAGTCAAATAACTTGAACATTAATATTCTCAGGTGATTATGCATGACATAATTATTTAGTCATGCATGACCTACAGAGAAGACATTTATTTTAAATATTTTT
Organism: Pyrausta aurata; assembly: GCA_963584085.1. NCBI lineage: Eukaryota > Metazoa > Arthropoda > Insecta > Lepidoptera > Crambidae > Pyrausta > Pyrausta aurata. The sequence goes on along the minus strand of OY757282.1, from coordinate 3,356,378 downwards.
CATTTGTGTTTCTGTTAGTATAAAGATTTTGTAATTTTTTTTATTAATTACTTAATAAATATATATTTTACGATAAAATTTTGTTTTACTGGTATAAGAAATCCAAAAGCAAAGTGTTTTTATTTGTAATCAATTTTTATTTATCAAAAATCATACAATAATTTTATTTTCAGTACACCATTTCCTTATGATTATTACATTTTTTAACGCACAAATAGTCTTATGAATAAAACAGTTATATAATGTAGGATTATCTACACAATAAAGTTTACAAAGAGTATTTAAATTAGGTGAGCCTAAAGAACCTATGTCTACAATATCATTAACGTCATCACATAGAACTTGTATCCATTTAATCTTTTCATCACCTTTTATAAAAATCTTTCTGCCTTTTAGATAAGGCTTGATAATTCTTTGAAATTCTCTATAGTCAACATAACCTTCACTCCACCTGTAGCCTCTGTTTTTTTCGATCCAGCGAACCTGTTTTTTCTCATCAAGAGATAATGAAGTAAATGGATACGGAGGTTTAACTAAAAACGTGTGAGTATGCTCTTTAGAAGCCATGGCAAACTCTTTAACTATAAATTCATTTTTGTCATTTTTGAATCCTTGGAGATCTACAATTATTGGATTGTTTGTGATGTTATTCATGATAGTTTCTTCACAATATTGCTCAAAGGTTTATACTCAAATACACAATCGTTTAAAATCAAACAATAAGCAGCTGTCTGATCAGGTATTTCTTGATCTGTTTCGATTTCAACCCTCACGTCGATCGATCCCTTTAAGGTTTCGTGCTGTCGCGAACAATCGATAACAAATAAAGGAGCGACGTCTCTGAATTCTTTTATACTCATCAACGGTTCTGACCGACGTCCGTGATACGACTGTTGAAATCTTGTATATTGTTCGTATAATAAAGTAAATTTGTCTTCTGAAAAACTAACATTTAATCCTTCATACGGATAATACGTCGAATTTAAAAATACTCTAACATCACGTACATGACAATGATCAAACTCGGCCATTGACGATAGACCGTTGTTTTTGCGGTTGGTTTGTAAGGCGATTACAACAAACCGTGGTTTCTCTATTTGGGACGAAGTTTTTATAGACCAAGTATGCTTGCGTGTTTTAGGTAGTAACGGATATTCATACAGATCCCAATTACGAAATACTAATGGAATAGCTCGATCTTTCTCTAAATACTTCAGTAAATTTATTCTTTCACGATCAGATACTTTGATGTGTGGCACTCTCCAAATAATTTTACTTATTGTAATATCATCTACAACTTGTCCTGCATTTAACTTGACCGCATTAAGATTTGTATTGCTTCTAAGTAATACTAACTCGTGTTTACAGTTAATGATAATTTTTTCATAATCTTCCGCAAAACCCAATATTTTGTTTAATGGAATGGACACGGAAAATGCTCCCCCACTAACATTATTTGTTCCTTCCGTTGACCAGCCCCAAACTCGAGCGTATTTTGATTCATTCTCGTTTAAGGATAGGTATGATTTTATTGTTGTAGTAACACCTGCATTTTTAATTTTATCAATTTCCACTCCATTCAATTCATATCGAATATCTTGAAAAAGAAATAATGCTGGGTTATTAACGAAATGTACATTCGATACTTTTTCTTTAGTAGCGCTATTGTACAAATTAACTTTTCCCTCGATATACAAACTACTAAGTGAGGGCAGCACGTACAGGTCTTGCTGATTGATAGGAATTCTTATTTCATCATTCTTGTTAAAACTAGTCACGTATGGTTTGTATGAATGATACTCAAAACTTTCAATGCTGTTGTCGTATGATGTTTGTTGAGATATATTTAAAATATTCATTTTATTAAGCCGATCAGCTTGAGAAACTCTTTGTTGGTCTTTGTTAGCTTCTTTTTTATCTGAAGGGGTGTGTCTTTGTGAGCTGATCTTTTAGAACTGGCTTGAGTACACGATGTAGATGGACTTTTATTAAAATTTATCATTTTTTCCTAAAATGCAAATACAGTTGCACTTCTTCACCTCGTAAATTTATTTCTTTGTTATCAGCGTCTAATAGCCTTATATTAATAGCACTTATAGAACTTTGATTAACAGGAAAATAAATCAAGTTCTTAGGTATCTCAATTATTCGATAACCAGGTGGAACATTAGGAACAAATTCATAAATTATATGGCTGGCTTTTCCGTTTACAAATGAACCACTAACTACATCGCATTCGATTCGCACGATGGTTGTTGATAGAATGCTAACAGGATACTGGGAATCCGTACTTATATTTGCATTTATTGTTTCTAATCCAAAACCTAAAATTTTACCCAGTGAAGCACTTTTATTAAAATGAACATCTTTTGAGCAAAAAATCTTGGTTTTCAATGTGTTATTATTGCATGATAGTTTTAATGCAGTGTTTTTTATGTTGCTTTTTAAATAATCGCAAATATCTTGAAGCTCATAAGATCCTTCAGGAATTTCTATTACATCATTTTCACCATAGTAAAACTTATTGTTTCGTTCATCGATATTAGGAATAGAATTGAAAGTTGAGAAATACAAAAGACCGCATTCATATTCTCCTGAGAGTTCCAACGTTGGAGAATGGTTTGTTATTAAAGAGGCTCCTCTCCCAGTTATAGACACAGTGAAAGACATTTTTGAACTGACACATTTATTCATTTTGTTTATTATATAAATATTTTTTCCAATACTTTTTTAAAAAACGTATACACAAATGACCGCAGTTAGTACTGCCGTAAGCTTGGTGTCTCACATAATTGTAGTTTATAGGTAAGTTATGCATATATTTCATAAACTCTAAAGGTGGTTTTAAATTACCGAAACTATCATAATATTCTACGTAATTGTTTTGCTTTACAAAGGCTACCCAATGTGTACCAGGATTTATATTGCTATCCAAATTCAATATTCCACACTCTATCTTTTTAGGTTTCAAAGGTAATGTATCTCTCATGTAAACGCCTCGAAAGTAAGGAATATCACTAGCATGTTCTAATATATCGAGGTTTGTGAGCGCACGTCTAGGTAGCCGCTTAATTAGTTTTTTGATGGGTTCAGATATAGACCTGCTCCATTTTTATGAGGCTTAATATATAGCCCTTTTCCAAGAGCTACCGCTTCCATTGTTCTGTTGTGTCTCTCAGATTCCTGAAGACTTTTCTGTGCAGCTCTAGAATCATTCACAGCTTTGGCTATACCTGCTGCACCGCCTGCTAGTGAACCTAACGCAGACAATCCCGCAAATATGGGAATAAGTGGTAAAAGACCCCCACACTTTGGAAGAGGAATAAACCGTGGCAATGATATTCCTTTCTTGTTATTAAATAGTTTCTTTGCAGCTGCATAGGCATACTTTATAGCAGATTTGTGGTCTTTTGATTTTAGTTTTTTCAATTGGGACTGTATTTTTTTTATACCTTTCTTAAATGATTTCATACCACTGCCTGCCATAATTTTTGCCTTCATAGCATTTTTTACTATCCACGAAGCAATTTTTTCTCCTTTACCAGCATCTTTCGATTTCAACCTTCTTTTAGCCATACTTAAAAGTTCTAAGTCAGCTTTGCGTCGAGCTGCGGAATCTTTATTAGTGTAGGCGATATCGTGGTGCATGCAAGCTTTATCCAATTCGTTAACCCCTCGATCGCCTTTTAGAATCCGTTTTTGAAGTTTTGTTCCGGGGCCACAAAATTGGTATCCAGGTAAATGTAACTCAAACGGTAAATGATCTATCAAGCTATTAATAAAACCACCGCCCTCTTTCATTGATAGGCATTTAATGTGAACATAAAATTATTATATGTTATTTATATATCAATTTACATCAGTAATTCACTTGTTTTTATCCAACTATTCTCTTGATCACTTAGTCCTAACCATTTTACAAATAGTTTGTTTCCTTTTCTCTTTATTACTTTTTCAATTAGATAATGGTCTGGAAAATTTGTTTTTTGAAGCTCGTATCCGTAAAAAGAGCCTAGAATATTTTGATTGTGTTTGTCTTCTATTTGATATGTTAGGGGACATGTTCGATTAATTTTTACAATGCGAAATATTTCCGTAGACCAATTAGGTGTATAACCTTTATAAAAATCACCTTTATATTTAGTAATACGAACAAAATCACCAACTTGAAAGGATGAACATTTTCGAACCTTCATATTGTATGGCTTTTGGGTTTTCATAATGTTAGACTTAACTAGATCCTCATTCGATCGATTAACATTGATTGGTTTGAACTTAGTAATGCGGTGCAACGTGTTGTTATAGTGATGCACAACAGAGTTTAAATTATTTTGAAACCACTGATATTGACCGCATAGACTAAATCTCTTGTAAAGATGGGTTTTTATTGTTCTTATAACTCTTTCTACTATGGATGCTTTTTTAACAGAATATGTGGAATAATGGTTTATATTGTTACTTTTCATTAACTGTTTAAATGAATCATTATAAAATTCTGTACCTAAATCTGTTTGTAAGTTTTTCGGCTTTCTTTTTGATTCAGATAATATACTATGCATTGCATTCGTAACACATGACTTAGATTTACATTTTAACGGTCTAACCCATACATATTTTGATAAAGTATCTATCACTACTAAAACATACTTATGTCCTTTATTAATCGAAGAAAATTTTTGAAAATCTATAAGATCAGCTTGCCATAAATCATCTATTCCTTTTATGATGGTATGACGACGTGAAAAATTTCTTCTAGCTGCTTTGTGAAGCTCGTTCACTATATCTTGTTTACTCATTCTTAGCAGGTTTGGGTGCTATCATGCGATCGATTTCTTTTTTTGTGTAATACAATGTACTCAAATTATTAGTAGTTAGTTTTTCTAAATTATTAAGGTAATTCTTGATATGGCTTTGAATAGTTTTCAATTCGTTTTGCAGATCCTTGACACAATTGTCTACGTATTCTTTATTCACAGCTTCATCTTCTTTTTCCGGTAATTGTAATCCTTTCAATCGTGATGATTTCAAATCAAAATCACCTACATCCGACCTTACTAATGCGTCAGTAAGAATATCAGTGAATTCAGACAGTCGTAAACGCTTATGAACATGATGACCAAATTTGTCTATGTTCATTACCGTCTTGTTTGCTTCTGTAGCTTAATGATACTGCCCGTTCTTCCGGACGGCAGCTTTATATATTTAATGTCTTTTATGATTCCTGCTTCATGCAGTTCTTCGATTATTGCATAAATTTCATTATGCACTCCAGTGTTACCAGCTGCCCATGATCCAAGTAGCAATTTTAATCTTTCCACTAACTCGTTTGGATCATCCCAATAAACCAAATCTGTATCTTTCTTAACTTCTTTTAAAATATCAATTCCTTCACCTCGTGGGACACTTTCAACACTGCTTGTATGACTTCTAGAGAACTTAAACAACGGTTTGATTACATGCATATATTTAAATCCTTTGTTACTGTTTAATGGTTTGGATGGATCGCAACTACGTTTGTGTGCATTAGTATCCATGAGTATTAATTTATAATTTAGCAAGTCGTCCTCTGTTATAACATCTAAATTTGGTGTTTTTTTATACAACAATTCTTTGATGCCAGGAGTTTTTTTTAAGCTTCGGTTTCCAATTTTCACAATACGATCATCGTCATAAACACGGGTATTGCCGAGCATAAGTTTTCCCTTTACATTTCTTACACCATAAGGTATATTTCCTTTCATTACTTCAGAGGACATCGACCACGATAAAGTATCATTGTTAATGCTTGGTGATGACTGAAGAGATTTAAATGAGTTTTCATGATCATCCTGATCCTCACAGGATGATGTGGTGAGGGTGTCGTTAGATGTCTTACAAACATCTGCATTTTCTTCATTATCTGAATTCCTTTCATCGTCAACCGCTGATTTAAAGTAATTTAAATCCTCTGCAGAAGTATTTGACGACTCGCTTTCCGAATGTCTACTTTTTTTAACTAATTTATTCTGCTCTTCGTTTTCGCTAATTTTATTAGTTAATAATTTAATTGGGTTCATAATAGGTTTAAATATTGTTTCTAGTGCTTTATCATTTCTGTTTCTTAAATCTTTTATCATTTCTACCTTTCTCTTTACAGCAGACGCAGACTTAACGATTTCTTCCTTGAGGTTCCGCTCCATTGTAGAGATTCCACACTGTTTAACTTCTCAAAGTTAACTGATTTGAAGGGATGTATGTAACAGCTATATAAAACTTTAATCCAATACTATAAATGTATCAAATTTCAGTCTGTAACAGCCTTTGTTTCGATCACAATCCTTATTGATGACGAGATAGCTATACTGTTTGCTCCATACAGTTGAACACATTTCTCGAAACTGAGACCACGTCATGTCAGACCCTACATGTTCATCGTAAACATGTCTTAGATTAATATCGTCTTGTTTAAATAATATGATGAGGTTAGCATTATCTCTCACTAACTGCTTAGGTACCTTAGTGTAAGTTTGATTAATATAAAAACAATCAATGTTCTTATGACGACCCATTGCAAAATAATCACGTATATTGTTTTGATTTTCACATGCCACGTCGTCAAATATTATAATAGAATCAGGCAAAGCTTCGTGTGGGCTTAAAATTTCACTATTGTGGCTGTATTTGTTGTAAGATGTGTCTGGAACTTTCTCCAAAACTTTCTCTAAAAAAACATATTTAGGTTGATACAAAGACTTAGAGTACACATATAAGTTGCGAAAACGTGGTCCATCCTGATGTAGCAATAGACTTATTATTAAATTGGTCTTTCCACAATTTGATGGTCCACAAACAATGCTTCGTATAGTATTTGGCAATAAATTTCCATGACGCCGTTCCTCATTTGTTGTTACAGGGCAAATACATTCCAATTCTAAGGATTCTTTTTGTTTCACAAATCGCATTCTGATTTTTTTACTCGACCGTCTTCGTTGAAGGATTTTGACAAAATGATTTAAAGACAGAAGTGTTAATAAATTAAAAACTTGTTTTAAACTTAGCAGTGAAAATTTACAAAACAGAAAATAATAAAGTACAGTGAAATCTAATAATACAGTAAGTATGCGATTGGCAAAGTGGTTATTGGGCATTCTAAAAAAGTTTTTTTACATTATTGATCGAACGACAGTGAGATCGATGATGTAAAAAAACTGTTTTAGAATGCCCAATAATCCCCTACTCACGGAAAATCTCCATTGGTTTTTTTCCCGCCTTAAATAGCGATATCACGGTCGCACGCAATTCTTTAGTCCCCTCCATCACGATAAAATTGACAGAAATAAATTTGAAAGTCAAAGGTATTAAAAGTAAACATTTCAAATTCAAAATTGGAAAAAGAATTAAATAGCAGCCAGTAATATTTAATTTATTTTTTTAACTTCAAAGTTCGTCTCAAAACTTATGAACACACGAGGTAGTACTCAAGTGTAATATTTTTACTTACTAGATTTTGTAAAATATCTGACTCATTGGGAGATTCTACAAATAAATGAAACAGAAAATGCCTTCAACCAACATTTTATTTTCCATATATTACAACGCATAAAATTGGTTTTTAAAACTTGCTCAATCAACTAAATACATAAATGATAACTTTTGAGAAAATATAAAGCAAATGGGAACCGCGTCTTAGCCTAGGGATCAGTTCGAATAAAATTCATTACAAGTATTAATATAATTAGCTAATCATCTCCGTAGTGCGCACACAGCGATGCGACTTAGTCGCAACGCGATTTTTGTGCTAACTTCTAAAAATTGCGACACGCGACCAAATCTTATACATTTATACAACAAACAATCATAAGGCACATAATATAAAGGCATCATGAGATCCTACATCCGAATTGAACTCGCATACTGTCGCAATGAATAAAAGTTAAAAACCGTTGGTCTGGAAATGAGCGCCACAGAGTTGCGACATAATTTAACACGTAAACTAGATACGTCCATACATATGGTAACATAACAAGGCTGCGTAAGTTGAGTATTTTGACAAAGACTCCCTTAACACTTTTACTGTCTATGCATTACATGTAATGCACTGATGAATTATCTCGGTACGTCCGTGCATCACATACAATACACTATTAACACTAAGAATAGTGAAGTTCATACGTCCGTGCTTTGCATATAATGCACTCTTAGACGTGTGGCAATTGTATTGACAATTGACTTATTATTGACTTCGTTCAGGTGTAGGCAGGTGCAATGAACTCAGGAAAAGGTGGGGCTTCACTGAGAACGACACGTGCGAGTGTGGCGCCTTACAATCTACGCCACACTTAATATCGTGCCCTACCTCTCCTGCCACCTGCACGCAAGAGGACCTTTACAACGCCAACCAGAAGGCCATTGATGTTGCCACTTTTTGGGCGCAGAAAATTTGATTGCCATTGACTCGAAAAGAAGAAGAATGGCCTTGGGACAGTATAAGTCTTAATTAATCGATATCGAGAGAGAGCAACATAATAGTAGGATGTCCAAATACAAGAAATATTCTAGCGAATATTAAAATTATAGATATCGCTGTTTCTTTTTAGATTTAATAATTAACACCTTACATATTAGAAGAGTCAGTATTTGGGAAATACTTCAGCCGAATTAGGACGTGAGGGAGGGCAGTTTCTCTCTCTACCACAGATGACTTAATAGTCACGTGTAATGTCAACTTATAAGAGTAGGTAGGCTACAACTGGACATTTAACAGTACTTGACCTAATGTGACAATTATGTACCATCCGATCACATCAGACAGAGTCGCAATTCAAACGGCTGCGACTAATCGCAACACTGTGGCGGTTTGTAGACCAGCGGTTATTGTGACATGGTTCCTTTTGCGTGAGTTCGATTATCGACAAATGTGTAGTTAAAGGTTTTGCCAATACCCCCCCCCCCCCCCCTGGCTTGAGATATTGCGTTTTATTTCTAGAAGTAATCCATTAGATTTATTCAGATTATCGTCTACGTATCAAAGAGGTTATATGCCATTCTTAAACGAGAGAAAATAAATTAAGAACATGTTGACTGTCTAGTGTACAGGAAAAAGTTTGTGAGAATAAAAAGTCTTTTTTTTGTAGACGAAAGACATATAAATCTAATGGTTACATCTCGTGTCGAATTGTTATGTACCGTGTTTTAACTCATAATTATCAAACAATAAACTTTTTTTGTAAAAATAAAAGACACCCATTTAGTCATTCGATACAAAACACAGTTCATATGCTACTTTGTGTCGCTGTTACTTGTGTCATATGATATTTTATGGAAAAATAGTTAAGCAGTCTTCTACAAACGGTGGAGTGAGACAAGCAGATATAATTCTAGAATTTAAGTAGTATTTCTTGGGACAAACAATATATTCAGTTTTTTTGTTATTTGAAATCTCTATAAAGCCCTTATAGGACCATAAGTAAATAAGTAACAGATATACCCTGGTTGGGAAATCTTCAATTAAAGCATCAAAACAACCAATCACTATGTGATATTATTATTATAATGTATCGTACAATTAATATAATACTGTAGGCTAGATCTTCTCACCCCACCGGACACGGTACAAAACTCGACAAATGGCGTCCGACCGACTGGACACTGTCCGAAATTTAAAAATAAAATCACACTGAATCGGATGAAATAATCTTTAGCTACATTTTCGGACGTATGAGTTCAGCACGATCTTAAAAATGAGGTTGTTCTATTTTATCTACGAATATTTGCTCCCTGTTACAGTTGAGGATATTTTTTACTATCCGCTATATTGATTGGATGCTAAGATATTAAGGTTAGCTATCCATCCCATAGCGATGAAAGATTGTGACATGAGCAAGTGCACTCGCAAGAGCATTCGACTCGGATAGACAGAGAGCTGTCCGGATATTATTTATTTTCACCAAATTTTATACAAAGCTTTTATTGACATTAGAACAGTGTCAGACTTTCTTAAAACAATATTACCAGTTTCTATGCAAGTATTCTTTAGCCATCCGGACAGTGTCCGGTCGGTGTCCGGACGGCGGACGGTCACGCCTCTCCCCGACGGATGGTGTCTAGTAGTCGTCGATGTCGTAAAGGTTGTCGATCTCTTCGTCGTCGAGTTGCATAGATTGGAAGTCTACCTTGTAGCGGAGGAGCCCTGCAAGGGAGAGAGTTGAATAAGTAACGTTAAAAATTTCTTGAATTTAGGAAGAGACATGACAAATGTCATTTATTTCTGCATGTTGGCTCAGTATGAGCATTAAACGCAGTATCAAGAAAAATGATTCATATTCCATACAAAAAATAAGGTGATTTCATTAGTTATTTGAGAGTTTGAAACCAAATAGCACAACAAAGATATAAAATGCGATGAAAATCAATCATTAACAAATTTTTTAACACAAACTGATAAACAATTGTATATTATGAAAAAAAAATGCAATGCTAAAAATACATGCACACACACACACACACACACAATATTTTACGATTTTATTACCTTCGTGTCCATGAAATGAATGCATGTAAAAATCTTATAAAACTAAAGAAGTATTAATTTTTGACGATGTCTTTTAAAAATACTCTGAACTTGTATGCACGTCCATTCAGAATGAACTGAGCGTAGACTAGACTAAATAATGGTTGAATTCACTTTGCAAAATTCAACAGGCTTGCTATGTGACGGTGGCCGAGTGGTATAGGCATACACCCGGAAAGCGTAAGACACGGGGTTCAATTCCTCATCTGTCACAGAGTAACGGTTGCTTTTTACAAGTGCAATTTATATTATTGAATTCACATTGTGAAATGTATGCAGCATCCCACACACACACATTTTACTCACTGTTAAAATCTTCGTAGGAGGCATAATATGTTTATTAGTCTTATATGTTGCTTTTCGACACGAAAAGAAGAAGATGCTACCAAAGTGGGAATCCATTTTTTTTTATAATTTGTCCGTCCATTTTTGGGACTTGCTATTTTGAACTGAGTCACAAGCATATTAAAGACTACATTTGCTGTTTTAAGTAGGAGATAAAGTAAACATCGGTCCATTTCAAACGTTTTTTTTTGTCATATTTCAGAAAAGCATACATTTTCAAACCCTCTTTACAATCTCTTAGCCGTCACTACATCTTAAAATACATCTTCGATCCAAAAAACTAAATTCTAAAATTGAATCGTTTTAAAATTATCACCTAAATCTAATAAAACATCTTTTTTTGCTCCGAAAATTAATATACATCTTTTTTCTGTATACTTTAGAAAGGGGGCCTTGATTGATTCGCTTTACATAAAAATTTAAACAATGAAATAAGAAAAATAATATACAGTATAAACATTCAATATCAGCTAAAATAAACATTTTTTTAACGGAATATTGCGACATCCAAAAACAAGCTATTGTTTAACAATGGTCCTCAAATAGTTAAAAAGACAGTGGCGCCATCTTTTCTAGTTAAAACCATAGATAATGCTTCAAAGCGTTTACAGTAATAGGCCAAACTTCTAGCTGTTGTCCTTAAAATCTTCACCGAATTCGATAGTCTCGCTCTCTTTCGTCCTCGGAGAGTGTGAAAGGGAGATTCGTATTTCTGTCGAATCAGTATTTAATGCTGTACAATGTATGCTTCTCCTAGGGATATTAAATAGCGGCTACTATAGTTCTGTCCTTATATTCCCAGCTCAGGAATACGTACGACTAATTGCAAATTATCAACGTCTCTTTTTAAAGTTAAGCGCAATTTGACAGCTGTCAAATCTGTATTAAGGCAATGTTTACTCCCTACGATTTTCCGTTAAAGAATGTACCTGTCAAACATGTCACGCCCCCCGCTTCCCCGCTCACGCCAACCGCGTTCGTCCATTTCATGTCAATACAGTTCATTTCTGCACACTTTTCCTTGTGTCACCGCGCAGTGACAGGTCCATTTTTTACGATAACAGTGCAGTATGTCCGAGTTTATTTATATTCTTAAATCTACAAATTGTACGTACAGCTCTTGACCGGATTATTTTTTGGACAACTATGAAACTTTGTATACGAATTGAATTTCCAGTCAGTTGGATAGCATATAAAATGTACGAAATATTGATTTTTTTTTTTAAATAGATGACATGTTTTTTTTTCTTTGAGAACAGTTTTTTTTTCTTGTCATGTGAATTTGACAAGTGACATTTAGTTTGTAGTTCTATAAAAATCCGTATCATATAAAATAGCAGCACTAATTATGAAGCGTAAAGTTTTCACAAAGGCTGATTACAGTTGTTATTTAAAGAATTAGTTTGGAATATTGGTATACCGGATACTGCATACAGGGTGACATGGCGAGTTGTTCCCAAATTTTAGGACGTTAAATAAGGCAATATAAACAACTTTTACAATAGGATTGTGGTTTAAATAAAATTTCAGGTGCCCCATAGAAATCAGTCACCTATATTGGCGATAGTGTGTTTTTTTATCCGAATAATGGCCCTCTAGTACAAGATTAAGGTATTGATGGTCTCATATACCTGCTAAAAGGCGTATGGCTCCTTTGGCTCACTTATCGGTCCTCGATTTTAATTTCGTTAGAAAGTAGCTGCCCTATAGAAAACCTTTAATAATTGATTCCTTGCATCATTCTAGAAATAAAATATTATATGAATAAATCTCCTCGTTTAGCAATAGGCTGTAAAGAACGCTCCAATTTTAGTTTTACAACTTTGACAGCTTCCAATTCGAAAACCTGATATTTTATGAAGTTTTAGAAAAGTATATTTTCGATTTATATTGATATGATCAATCGATTTTTGAAAGTTAATAATATAAAAACCAAGTGAGCCACGCTTCTTATAATAATAATAGTCCCCCTAGCCGATTTCGACCACGGTAGCCAGTCACAACGACTAACCGACTGCGCGGGACATATTATAGTGCACAAGTGTGTGCGCAAACACAGGTGCACTCTCTATTCCTTTCACTCTCATAGCCCGATGGGACAGCAATCTGACGCGACCGGAGAGAGATCAGGCGCAGGACCAACGGCTTAACGTGCTTTCCGAGGCACGGGGGTGCACCGCCGACTACCAAACTCCGGGCTACCCTGACAATTTCTGAACAGAAAAACTTCGGTACATTTTTTTTTGACCCGGGAATCGAACCTGGAACCTCCGGCGCAGCCGTCGCTTCAAAATGCGACCACCACGCTCCTTAGCAAAAACTCAAAAGGTCTTTGGCAGCCCCTTGCTATGTCACCCGGTATTATTCCATTTCAGTTAAATATTATCGCAGCATAAGTCTCTATATCATTTCTAGACGACACCTATTATATTTATGTTCACTATAACTATTAAAGGCATATTCACTGTAAGACAAAAATTTACTGACCGATAAACTATACATAGAAGCAAGAAAAATCCTGTGCGATGTGAGAAAGTACGATTCTAGTAATTGAATAAAACAAGTTTGCATGTATTCAAGTATCAGAGTCACGCCCTTAGTTCAAAAGATCTAAGTTATATAATTTACTTTACAAAATGCAATTTATAGAAACATTATATTGTTTTAAACTTTCATGGTCACTAACATTACCTTATTATTTATGAGCTTCCGATATCTCGACACTGTTGCAAGCGCTATTATCACAGAGTAACTCAAGAGAACTTGCGGGTGGGTTGTTATTGGCAGATATATCGGTCTACCCTCCTTCGAAGTCATTTATCATCAATAATAAGGTACATGGTAGCAATCCCGTGTCTAACTATTCTAATTATAGAAACATGTTTAAATTACTAGAAATATGTTTTGTTTCATTGTTATTATTGTGTTTTTTTATATTCTACATCATTAATCATTTCATGCATGATTTTGGTCTCATGGACAGCCTGTATAATGTTTTAAAGTTCTCATAAGAAACCTTATTTTAAAGCGGTCCAGTAATTTTGCTTTGATTTTTTATTTCAGTAGTTAAGCCTAGTCAGTGCCCCTATGGGTGGCCTGATAAAATCTGACAGCTAGTTTGGTTACTTGCTTTGCAAACACCCCTCCACCAATCCGCACTGAGCCTGCGTGGTGGAGTGCGGCTCCTACATACATACTTGAGGTAAGGCCTTTGCCCAGCAGTGGGATGTTAGAAATTTAGTTCATTTTAGAAGTCTTTAAGGCTGATTAGTGAATAATGTTCACTGGTGAGAAGCGAATCAGTCTTCATTTAACTATTTTTGATTACTGTATTTTTTTATACAAACTTTGCAGATGTTATCCTATTTACCTAGAACCTATGTATATGTTGCAATACCCGACAGGGTCGTTAAGTATCTAAGCCCTCATTTAAATTTTAAGATCCCGTTACACTTAATGGCAATAAAAACATTTTGACTTTGACTTTACCTACTACTATTCTCAAGAATGTATAACACAGATTTGTCTATTAGGCACTATAATAAAGGTCTGAGCCAACTACACTGTACCATACCATGACCTTGCTAGAAGCGTATCAGGCATGAAAAGCAACACGATACGCTCCACCTTGCCCACTGAACGGATCTACAGCGTTCTGTCTCACCGTTATATGGAGCGAGAGCGTATTTTGCCGGTGCTGACACGCTCCGTGCATGACACGCGACGGTTTTGGTCGGTGACGGAACGGTCTAGTGGGAACAGTGTCCTAAAAATCCCGACACTTTCCTAGCGCGGTCATGGTATGCTAGTGTAGTGGGCAGAAGCCTTTAGTGGTCCTATTTCACATTACAGACCGTTGTTCGAAATGTTCGTTAAGTAAAAAATATGGAAAAATTTGTAACACTACCTGAACCGGCTTATATCTCTGTCTTTAAAAGGCTAGCATACTTAAAACATACAAAATTATTAAACACTATACTAAATACACCAAAATCCCTTTCTAATTCAATTAAATGTATAACAACTAACTATATTCCTGAGCTGGGTTTAAAAATGGTATTATATGGTGTATAATGTAATACTATTCTGTAATAATTATATGTATACTATAGATATATATTTTATTTTATTTTGATCATTGCTTTGTTGCAGCCAGTGACAAGATTTGCTAATATGTAATTGTCATATTTTTGATACAATAAAACCAATAAAAAGGATGCACTATTTTTTTAATCGCTTGCACATGACACAAAAACGTGCGTAATTTCGCGACGACGCGACGCACTATGCAACCGATTTCGGATTAAAAAGTGGTTAGGTGGCGGTAACCTCGATAGTACCGCTCAGAAAATCATATTATAAATATTGACACAAAATGTGAGAAAATAATATCAAACTTCCTGAATTTTTCAATTTTCTCAAACATTTTTTGTCAAGTTACGTCAAAATACTATTCTCTGGCCGGCAAAATATAGTCAACATTGTTTACCTACGCAACCTGAGTTTGACGCACGGGTGTGACATCTTAGGGCATTAGTCCAGTGTCTCTAAGTATTTTAAATCGTTTGTACTATCTTTACTAGCGGTCCCAGCGAACTTCGTTTCGCCCCCAGCCCCGTCCCGCCCCGGCCCCGTTTTATGGGAATTTTCTTTGCTATAAACCTCACGGAGCCCGAGACCTTTCCAACGAATGCAAAACCGTGCAAATAGGTTCGTGCGTTCTGGAGTTATAGCGTCAGGGAGGAAAACCCGACTTATTTTTATTTATTAGATTAATCATATAAAGAATTACAAAGAATCATTGATTAATGTCTGTTTATGTTAACAATAAAATAAGTCAGTCTGCTGAACTTTATACAAAGAGATAATTTCTTGAACATATTTTCTATATCTTTTGACGATAGTTCCCTACCAGGATATAGTGTTTATAAAACAAGAACATATTAGCAAATCTCGGCACCCGCTTGTTTCACATACAACAAAAGAAAATAAGCCGTGAAGAGGGGGGGAGGAGAAGCACAAACAAATTAATAAACAACACAGGGACAGAGTGAAAGCATCATAATAAATTATGATTCTCGCGTCTGTCACACGGCCATTTTTTTATTTATTTAACCTATATTATCCCACTGCTGGGCAAAGGTCTCCCCCAATTCCTTCCATACGTCTCTGTCAGTGGCCAACGACTCCCAATCTCTCGCGAAGCTTAGACAGATCGTCACTCCACCTCTTTCTAGGTCTACCCCTTCGTCGGTAGCCGTCTGGTGGTATCCATCGCGTGACGACATTTGACATTTCATAAAGAGATAACACGGCCATAATAGCACAAAATAATAATATTATAGGGTAAAAGATGTTTTGTATAGTTAATATAGATGTCAAGAAAATGTATTTCTAAAAATAATTACATATTTTTATTGAGTAAAGCGAGGTGCTCGTAGCGCAGTAGTGGCAGCGCTTTGGTAGTAATACCGAAGTTAAGCAACTTACGGCGCGGTCGGTGTTTGGATGGGTGACCATTCCGACCATATAAGTGACGTATATCACGAGCACCTCCGTGCTTAAGCAGTTGGTCCCGGCTAATATCGGTTGATATAAGTCGTTAAGCCTAGTCAGAGGCCCTATGGGCGGCTTGATAAAGTCTGACAGCAAGGTTGGTCGCTTGTCTTGCAAACACCCCTCCGCCAATTCGCTCCATCCTCTGAACCCGCGTGGTGGAGTATGGCTCATACTACTTCAAAATTGAGGTAAGGCCTTTGCCCAGCAGTGGGATTCTTACAGGCTAACTTAACTTTTTACTTTTATTGAATAAAGTAATGGTTTTTAATCTATGTTATACGCAACCACAAACGCCAAGGATGGAGTGTGACGTCATGTCTCAGTTTAAAATTGTTTATGCACACTATTTATAATGATATCGTTGATTTGAATCAAAGGTTCCACATTTAGGACATACTATATTTGCCTGCTATTGAAATGTGTCAATTTAAAAATATAGTTTATGATTCATTTAAAAGAATTGACAAGAAAAGGCGGTTTATCGAGTAACAAACATAGATAGAGCATAGGTTTATTTTCAATTCAAAGATAATTTATGAATTGAAAGCGCAATCTACAAAAGTTTATGGCCGTGTGACAGAATCACATAACATCTAAACAATGAATTCATGCAAGCAGTATCTTATAGGACTAGAATAAGTATCAATAAATATTTTTAATGGCTCCTAAAAATTCATGTCTCCTTTTTATCCGTTGCTTTTTTTCTATTTTTTTTTTCGTTTTTTTTTATGTTTTTTTTTTTAATAGTCATCGAGGTCTACGTCGTCCAAAGGTTCGTCGAGTTGAAGGGATTGGAAATCCACTTTGTATCGTAGTATGCCTGTTTTTGTGAATATTTTTACCGTTTTTTTTTTGTGTGTTTCCGATGTCCAAGCGGCAAGGAAAGAAGAAATTGTACACATTAGTAAAATAATTAGTTAGGTAGAAGCTTTGAATGTATATTATGGGCATTATACCTTTAGATATTAGAAACATAATGTTTAATCCGTTGCATAAGTCGTATCAGACATCCAATGAAAATTATTTCTCAACAGTAGCTTGGCTACTGATATAATTTTAAAGTTTTTTACCAATAATATACATCAATTCTTATCTATCAAGCACAGTTTAGTCTTGTTAAAATAATATAAATAGTCGTATTATAAATATAATAATAATTACCATAAAACTTTAAAAAATTGCGGTATTCAATTCCCCGATCAATAAGTTTATTTTTAAATAAATAATAATAATACTCCTACCGATTTTCTGTAATGACGGCCTTTCTCAAGAGTGATAGGCCAGGAACGCAGGAGATATTATAGTGCCCAAGTGTGTGCTCTTACCAAAGACACACACTCCTAACATTTCAATTATAATGCTAACTAATACATTTCGTATTCAAATTCAAACGTTCTTCTCCTTTCTCACTCTTACTCGCGTCTGTCATCTCTTAGGCCTGCCATACACGGACAGCTCGATCAGTTAGCCAGTGATCAACATACACGGACAGCTCGAGCAGTTAGCCAGTGATCAGCATACACGGACAGCTCGAGCAGTTAGCCAGTGATCAGCATACACGGACAGCTCGAGAGGTTAGCCAGTGATCAACATACACGGACAGCTCGAGCAGTTAGCCAGTGATCAGCATACACGGACAGCTCGAGCAGTTAGCCAGTGATCAGCATACACGGACAGCTCGAGAGGTTAGCCAGTGATCAACATACACGGACAGCTCGAGCAGTTAGCCAGTGATCAGCATACACGGACAGCTCGAGCAGTTAGCCAGTGATCAGCATACACGGACAGCTCGAGCAGTTAGCCAGTGATCAACATACACGGACAGCTCGAGCAGTTAGCCAGTGATCAGCATACACGGACAGCTCGAGAGGTTAGCCAGTGATCAGCATACACGGACAGCTCGTGCAGTTAGCCAGTAATCAACATACATGGACCGCTCGAGCAGTTAGCCAGTGATCAACATACACGGACAGATCGAACAGTTAGCCAGTGATCAACATACACGGACCGCGCTAACAGTCATAGTCAACAGCTTGAAGCTGCCATTGATAAAGACCCGCATCGTGCTGCTAGTCGCCCGGAGCAGGCACAATTGCTCGAGCGGTTCCGTGTATGTGTGTACGTAGAATCTGTAGTTCACTATGCAGTCGCAGCTTAAAGCAGCTCCTGACTGCTTGAAGCTGTCCGTGTATGGCGGGCCTTACTTTTTACGTTCCATTCCACGTCTATATCCTGCAATAACGTGTGCATACTGACCGCCGATGCCACCGAATCCTCGCACGAACTGGCTGCCCTCCTGGCTCTTGTCGGTGATGATCTCGAGCGTGGCTCCGAACGACTTGTAGTTGTTGGCGAGCCACTCCAGCAGCGGCTGGCATTCCACCAGCTCAAGCTCCACGCCGCTCTGGAAGAGAGAAAGAGAGCCTTTATTATGGTTGTGCTGGTTTTCCATAATAAAAATCCACAAAACTTGGACTTCTTGTCCAATTATCCACACTAACGGCTTGGTGTGGAGAAATGGACAAATTAATGTTAAAAATTTCTAGATACGTTATTCTATTTTAATCAGTGATTTTGTGAAATAACGGCATGTTTTTCGTAAACAAATGTTTTATTGTCGATTCTGACGTTTACTATTCTCATTGATCAAAAAAACACTATTTTAGATTTTTAGGCGGTGTTAAAATTCTATGAAATCTCCTAGACTTTTTACAAAAATTGTGTTTTAAAGCACATTTCTGCTTGCGCTATTGAAAATATTATGCGCGAAACTAGCTTGGGCTCTCTCCGAGTCGAACTGGGAACTGTCTCGCTCTTGCAGTAACTAATCAATATAGCCGTACGCTTTACTCTCTATCACTGAGCTGCTGAAGAACTGAACTACTGAGCCGTATTCTACGATAGTGAACGAGTGATATAAAGGAACTAGATTGATGGAGTACTTCAATTGAAGCATTCATTCAGGAACTCAAATCCATACTGAAGGACTGAACTACTGAGCCGTATTCGACGATAGTGAACGAATTGCCGAAAACGTATTTGCCGAAGTACTAAAATATACTAGTTGACCAAATTTCAAAAACTAGATAATACCTTACATTAGTAAATATTTTAATCGAAAACCTTGTTATTTTGAAAAATATCAACATTTATATGATATATTAATGATTTGAACAAAATAATTTGAATGGACCTCAAAAACGCCATAACTGTCATGGCGTCCTAAATGATGTCACTTCTTAAGTCTCGTCCGTCGAAAACGTCTTCTTGACAGCAAATTATCAAGGAGAGTTGTCTATGACAAGAAAAAAAAAGCCCGCCATCGTACAAGGTGTGATGTCACATCCCCTGATAGGCGTTTACGATCACGTGACCAAATGTGTCTTTTGTACAAACTTAATATTTAAATACGTTAATAATCCTAATTTAAAATAGTAAATGAATGTGTTTTTTTGTTATCTCCATATCATAATTTATCACTAGAAACTATCAACTTTGTGATTTGTACTTAGTGGAAGTAGTAGTAGTAGTAGTCCCCCTAGCCGATTTCGGTGGCCAGTCACAAGGACCAACCGACTGTGCGGGACATATTATAGTGCACAAGTGTGTGCGCAAACACAGGTGCACTCTCTATTCCTTTCACTCTCATAGCCCGATGGGACAGCAACCTGACACGACCGGAGAGAGATCAGGCGCAGGACCAACGCACCGAGGCACGGGGGTGAAACACAAACAACTTCCAAACTCCGGGCTATCCTGAGAATTTTCTGAACTGAAAAAACTCCGGTACACATTTTTGGCCCGACCCGGGAATTGAACCTGGGACCTCCGGCGCAGCCGGCGCTTTAAAATGCGACCCTCTCACCGCTGCGCCACCGAGGCAGTTGAACTTAGTGGAAACTAGCCTGTTGAAGCATTCATTCGGGAAATACCAAACTCTACGCACCTCTTTGTCTGTGAAATGTGACTTGTCCTTCTCTTGTTCGGGCGTGAGATGGAGGATCGTCTCCTGGTTGGTGGCGTGAGACTTCAGCACGTATCTGAAATAAAATTTATATTAATTTAAAATAGTAATATTAAAAGATGAAAAAAAAAACAACAAAATTTGTGCACGGGTGGGACTCGAACCAGCATCTTTCTGGGTTACCGAATTATGCGCGGTCGGACCGACAGCACGGTTGCTCAATTGGAAGAGCAGTTGGCCCGGTAAGCCAGAAAGATGCTGGTTCGAGTCCCGCCCGTGCGCAATTTTTTTTGTTTCTTATTTATTTTTTTAAGAATTCAAATATGACACTGTGAGTGTTAAAAACATTCTAAACCAATATTCTGTAATTGAAATGGCAGAATAAAGTTGGCTTTAATTAACCAATTCTACTAACTTAGGACAATTATTAGACATTAAATAAACATGAGAAATCTTTTATGTAAATTTTACTTGATCCTTTTAACATAGATTTATGAATTAATTGTGTTGAATAGGTTACTGACAAAAGATGTAATCACATTTTTCCAAACTTAATATTATAAATGGCACTTGTAAATTGTGTCAGACAAGGAAACATCCGAAGGTTAAGTTGGTTAAGATAACGGATGCCAATCTATAATATGCGCTAGACAACACACCAATTGTCTGGTTTCGTGGTAAGGAATTTTCTTCCTTGTGTTACGAAGTACCAGACAACGATTATGACGGGGGCGTCTCCTATAAATATTTAAATACATATAACATACATGACTTAGCTACAAATGTTCGTGCTCATCACACAAACATTTGCCCCTTGCGGGATTCGAATCCGCGACGGCCGGCGTAATAGTCAGGAGCGCTAACCAATACACCGGCCAAACGCGTCGTCAAAGGACTATACCAGATTGAGACATTTGCATTTTACAATAAGTATGTACAGTAACAAAACACTATAAAAACTTAGAATTCTTATAAAAACTTAGAAACTTACAATTAGAATAACGCATTTTTCATATTAGGAACGCATGTTTCATACAATACAGTAAGATTGTTATTCGCGTTACCTCTGAATGTCGAGGTTCTCCCAGCAAATGAGCGTCTCAACAGCGCCCAGCTCCAGCGCGCGCAGCGTGTCGTCCACGCCGAAGCAATATTTGCCCGTATCCTGAAATACGTTAAATAACATTTAAAAAAAAACCTATAATAGACGCTTGGCGGGTTGAAAAATGTTGGCGACCCCTGCCTGAGTATCTTAGATTGGCGACCCCTGCCTGTGTATCTTAAGGTTGGTGACCCCTGCTAGTGTCTAAGGTTGGCGACCCCTGCCAGAGTATCATAGATTCTGCCTGTGTATCTTAGATTGGCGACCCCTGCCTGTGTATCTTAGATTAGCGACCCCTACCTGTGTATCTTAGATTGGCGACACCTGCCTGTGTATCTTAAGGTTGGTGACCCCTGCTAGTGTCTAAGGTTGGTGACCCCTGCTAGTGTCTAAGGTTGGTGACCCCTGTTTGTGTATCTTAGGTTAGCGTCTAGCGACAACCAGCTACGTGATCTTCGCTTGCAGACTCTCCGGGAAGCCGTCCACTACAGTGGGCCGGGGCCGGGGCAGGCCCCATTATTCCTGACTTGTACCAGCTAGTATACCATATACCGCACCTGCGAGATCTCGTCGAAGTACCGTCCGATGAGCTTCTTCTCCTGTATGAACTTGACGTTCTGCAGCGACTCGGCCGCCAGCTCGATGGCCTGGTTGAACCCGTTCTCGCCGCCGTAGGACACGTCCACCAGCTTTATGATCTTGGCTTGCAGACGCTGGAAAAAAGGGGGAAATAAGTAAAAGAGAAATAAGAATCTTGAGCAAAGATACGGCTACAATTAGTGCTGTTGCCTATTCGGTTGCTGGTGGTAATTTAGCGATGCAAATAGCAATTATACGTCGCAACGACGACGTCGACGACCCCTGCTCATGTCTGAATAGGTTATGGACCTCTGCATGTGTCTAAATAAGGTTGGCGACTCCTGCTAGTGTCTAAAATTAGTGACCCCTATTGGTTTCTAATTTAGGTTGACAACCTCTGCTTATGTCTGCATAGGTTGTGGACCTCTGCATGTGTCTAAATAGCGTAGGCGACCCCTGCTAGTGTCTAGGGTTGGCGATCCCTGCTAGTGTCTAATTTAATGTTTAACCCCTGATTGTATCTATGGTTGGGGACCCCTGCTAGTGTCTAGGGTTTCGAACCCTGCTAGTGTCTAGGGTTGTGTCTAAATTTAGTTGTTGACCCCTGCTTGTATCTATGTTTTTCGACCCCTGCTAGAGTCTTAAGGTTGGGGACCCTCGCTAATGTCTGAATAAATTGGCAACCCCTAATAGCGAGTCCATGTTTTGTTACCTGTCAAAAGATTGTTGACCCCTGCGCCTCAAAATAGCCGCCTGTATATTAATCTAGCTAGACGTCATGTCATCAATCTACTCACCGGGTCGAACATGTCTGACTGCGAGAGCTCGGTCTTGAAGTCGGCTGAACCGGCAAGGATGAGTCCGGCCACGTTGGGCCGGTCCGCGCTGATGAACAGCTGTGTGGCCACCTCAGCCACCTACGGATAAAAAACAATAATTAACAAAAATTATATTGAACGTGGGTGGAGGTGACTCCCGAAATAAAAACATTAAAATGGATGTGGGCATGTCACACAGGGAGAGATAGAGAAAAACGGAGCAAAACTCTGCTACACTAGTGTATTAGATAAGGGAAAAGAGATAGAGGCCTCCAGAAGAAAAGGTGGGAAGATGAAATCATGGAAATAGCAGGAAAAACATGGACTAGGACAGCACAAGATAGAAAGGAATGGAAAGAATTGGAGGAGGCCTTTGCCAAGAGGCAGACAGAAATCATATACAAATATTAGATAAGAAAACTCTGTTATGAAAAATAATTATAGTTAACTTCTGAAGAAAGGCTATAAAAAAATTTTGAACGTGCACAAACAACATGTCCTATCGATAGAAGAAGCTGATATTTTGTCTCTTAACAAATAACGGGTTTCCCGTACAAAAAAGCCTGCAAGCATCCCACAACTGGGCAAAGTCCTAATCTCAAATATAAGGTAGTATGAGCCATAATCCACCACACGGGCTCAGTGCGGATTGGGGAACAACCTTGCTGACAGATTTTGTCAAGCCGCCCATAGGGCCTTTGACTAGGCTTAACGGCTAGTATCAATCGATATTAGCCGGGACCAACTGCTCAACGTGCCTTACGAAGCACGGATATGCTCGTGATATACGTCACTTATTATGGTCAGAATGGTCACCCATCCAAACACGACCGCGCCGTAAGTTGCTTAACTTCGGTATCACCACATATCTACTTAATAGAGAAGGAAATTGAATCTATACTAATATTATAAAGCTGAAGAGTTTGTTTGTTTGTTTGAACGCGCTATTCTCCGAAACTTCTGGTTCGAATTGAATAATTCTTTTTGTGTTGGATAGTCCACTTATCGAGGAAGGCTATAGGCTATATTATAACATCACGCTACGACCAATAGGAGCAAAGATATAGTGGTAAATGTGTAAAAAACGGGAGAAAGAAGTCACTATTCCACGCGGACGAAGTCGCGGGCAAAAGCTAGTGCATTATATTACCTTGCGCACGTAGTTGTGACGCTTCTCCATACGCAGACGAGCGAAACGCAAAGCGGACTGACCACCACGGCCGTGCTTCTTGGGCAGGTCCACGGTGAACTTGTGGAGGACCTGGAAATTTAAAAGAAAGGAACAGGTTATAGACTTGGCAAAAATTAAAAAGGTTATAGACTTGGCAAAAATTAAAAAAAAAACCGGCTAAGTGCGAGTCGTACCCGCGAACTGAGGGTTCCTTGCCACCCTTTAACTGAATTCGGGGTCCACTTACTTCCACCTAACGAAAATATCACAATATTTTTGACAGCAAAAATAAATTTGTATTTACAATAAAATAAATTTCGGATCAACAGACATAAGTCAGAACCCCTTCAACAAATAGAAATGACCTGATAGAGGGCGCTGCACGTCACGCAATAACGTATCCATAGGAGACCAAAGATTTCGCGCTGTCGGACCGACAGTACGGTACCTCAATCAATTGGAAGAGCAGGTCGCCCGGTTAGCCAGAAAGATGCTGGTTCGAGTCCCGCCCGTGCGCAATTTTTGGTTACTTATTTCATCTTTTAAGAAGACCTGATAATCTTCAAACGGATGAACAGATTTTCATGATAAAATTATCTATGACATAAAAATACGTAAACTAAAATCTCATCCATTTGAAAGCTACGATACACAAAACTAGTTTCAATTATAACACCCCTCATTTTTTGCGTCAGGGGTTCATCATCATCATCATCATCATTAACAGCCAAAGGACGTCCACCGCTGAACATATGCCTCCCCCACGGTATTCCACAGCGTCAGGGCACAGCCCGGACACTCGGAAGAAATTTTTCATTTTGGCTATACATTGAAAGACGGCGTGTTGCACAGACGCTGCGTTTGTGTGCGTGCTATAAGGGTTGACAAAGTCTGTTGACACGGGTCATAGCTATTTTCAATTGAATAAACAGATACCTAAACAACGTAATTTTCTTTAATTTAGTAATCATCGTAACGAGTACTAATTTTCATAATGTCATATTCACGTGGTGTCATGGAGAAATAAAAAGATAGTATCTACCTTAGCAACACCTGATTTCACTGATCACATAAATATTACAATTATAATTTCTTAACTACACATTATTTTATAGAATGTTGCCTTTACCTAACGTTTTTAAAGTTGTTCCCTGTAACTGAATAGTTAGAATAGGTTATGGTTGCACATTTTGTATGAAGTTACTTACCGTCTCTCATCTTTTGAGAAGCGAAAAAAGCTCCTATCGGAGTCAATTCTCGAGGAAGAAAGGCACCCGTACACTGCACGGTAGGTACTTAGGCATCTCTCGTACACAAAATTTTTGTACTTCGCATGCGCGTGTCATGCCCGCTAGGCGATCGCATAATGAGAACCCTAATTCCGGCGCGATAGTGAGGTAAGCCAGACTAGGGAGGGGAGGTGAGTGGCCGTTCTGTATGTAGTACTATTATATATTCTGTGGTCAGGGGTTAAAAACATTAAAATCAACCCACCTCTCTCGTGTTCCCCTGCAGCGTACCAAACAGCGCTCCGTTACCGTCCATCACAATGAACCCAAACTTGTTATCGTCGGCCAGCAGCGCCGTCAACGCCTCGGTATGGAACTTGTTGTCGCACAGGTACAGAGATGTGTTGATCGGCTTGAACGGCTCGAAGTCTATGTTGACCTTCTTCTCTTTGCCCTCTTCGGTGACGATCGTCCCGCAGTAGATGACCAGGCCGTTTGGTGGCACTATGGAGGAAGTAAATAAAAGTGGTAAAAAATAATAATATAATGCAGTACACATAAGTAAGAGTAGGCATGTCTAAAGAAGAAGCTTTGCAGTCTGTTTTTAATAAAGAGCTTGCGATGCCATTTCTTTATTATTTTATTACATAAAAATGGATATGGTTTGTAGTTACGTGTTTTATTTTTGATCTTTTTCTTTTATGTTTTTCTTGTTTTGTGTTTTAACTATACCCCGTTGGTCCTGCGCCTGATCTCTCTCCGGTCGTGTCAGATTGCTGTCCCATCGGGCTATGAGAGTGAAAGGAATAGAGAGTGCACCTGTGTTTGCGCACACACTTGTGCACTATAATATGTCCCGCGCAGTCGGTTGGTCGTTGTGACTGGCCACCGTAGTCGAAATCGGCTAGGGGGACTATTATTATATTATACCCACAAGGCACCCTCTGGAAACGATTAATGCTGAGGGTGCCTTTTCGACTCATACTTATAGTACTCATACTCATATACGTGTGTGTGTGTCTGTTTATTGTATACGCTGCGACGGGAGGAGAGGGAGCAAACTCAAAACGCTCGCGGGGGACTGCTAAAATTCAAAATTCAAAATCTTTATTTCAAATTAATAGTCCCCCTAGCCGATTTCGACTACGGTGGCCAGTCACAACGACCAACCGACTGCGCGGGACATATTTTAGTGCACAAGTGTGTGCGCAAACACAGGTGCACTATCTCAGGAAAATAACTGTATTCATATATTGAATACTTTATTATTTAATCTAATCCAACGTCATAGTGACAAATTTGTGTTTTTTGACACAAATAAATTTACTAACAATTCATTTTTGCTGACTGGCAGCTCTTTACACCTGCCTTATAGAATCAAAAAACAAATTGCTAATTTATTAGCATATAATATTAATTGTTTAATGAACAAAACCATATCACATGGTTATCAACTTGTAAATAATAATAATAATGTTGATGTTATCAACCAGACAACCTCTGAGGCTTTAAACTAAGAGGGCAGACAAAGGCCAGGTCTAGTTTTAATGTTGTTCACCAAAATATACAAGGCCTGGCTGGCAAAGAACTTGAGTTATCATTAGTTTTACATGATTTAAGTGTTCATGTAATGTGTATAACAGAACATTGGTATAGAAATTGGGAAATAATGATTAGTATTGAAAATTATACAGTCGGTAGTTCGTTTTCAAGAGAGATGACGACTAGAGGGGGGTCACTCATACTTATAAATAATGAATTAAATTGTAAAGATCGCAGAGATATTGTGTCACTCTCTTTAGAACGTACTATCGAACTAGCGTGTACTGAGCTCGAAGATCATATTATTTTATCTGTGTATAGCCCCCCTGACGCTACTTACCAACTTTTTGAACCAATTATGGAATCGGCACTAGAAAGGGTTTCAAAATCGAATAAGAAAATAATAGTATGTGGAGATTTTAACTTTGATATTTTAAAGGAATGGAATACCGCCATTCGATTTCTTAATCTCTTCGAATCTTTTAATTTAAAAAATCTCTTTTGTGAACCAACAAGGGTGACTCCTACCACGGCCACTTGTTTAGATAATATTTTTTGTGATAAAAACGCAAATGTCATTGATAAAGGTATTTTAATTGGGCTCAGTTCTGATCATAGAGGTCAAAAGGTATTATTTGAACACAATCATACCGCAAGTTTACCTGTGGAAACTAAGTATAGGCCAGTCACAGTAAATAGGTTGGATAGATTTAGGGATAAAATCAGTGAAAGTGTATATTCAGTTAACCAAAATATTAGTGATAGTGTAGATAAGCAATATGACGACCTCTTTAACTTAATTAAAAACGAATTTGATGTAATATTTCCGATAAAGAAGAATAAACCAAACAAGGCCAAATGCCAATTTAATAATTGGGCCACGACAGGAATTCATAAAAGTAGGATCAAGTTATATGAATTATATAGTCTACGAGAAAACTCTCAAGATCAAAACTTTATTGAATACGTTAGAAATTATTCAAAAATATTCAAAAAAGTTTGTGCTACAGCAAAATCACACCACCTTCGTAGAATAGTCTCTAGCGCCAAAAATAAAGTAAAAACAACATGGAGCATCATAAATAAAGAAACTTGCAAAAATAAATTGAGAGATAGCGAATTTACATTAAAAATCAATGATAAAACAATTAATTCAAATCCAGAAGTTGCAACTGCCTTCGAATCGTTTTTTTCACATATTGCACCTACAACAACGAAAGAACTTGCCTCTTCTTCAGTAATAGCGGAATCTATTTTAAAATTAAATGTCAATGAGTGTAATTCTCAACTGCAATTTAGGCATGTAGGACCTGAAGTAATAATAAAAACATTTCTAGAATTAAACATGAAAAAAACTGAGGATTTGTGGGGACTATCTGTACATATTATTAAGTCAATTATCGACACAATAGCTCCTCAACTGGCAATAATTTTTAACAAGTGTATTGATGACGGCCAGTTTCCTAGTTTAATGAAGATTAGTAAAATAATACCACTTTTTAAATCAGGTGAAAAAAGTGACCCCTCCAACTTCAGGCCAATATCAATTCTGCCAGTCTTAAGTAAAATATTTGAAAAAGTTATATTCAATCAACTTTTAGCACACTTTTCATTAAACAAGTTATTGCATAATAAACAATTTGGTTTTACTAAAGGTAGAAGCACTACAGATGCAGGAGTTGCTCTCTTAACACATGTATTTGATGCGTATGATAATAGGCATGATGCTTTGGGTATCTTCTGTGATCTATCCAAAGCATTTGATTGTGTCGATCATGAAACATTATTGAAAAAAATACGTCACTATGGGGCATCATTGAATTCATTAAGCTTAATTCATTCTTATCTCTCAGGTAGAACGTTAAAAGTATGTGTTAATGGAACTGAGTCTTCTGGGGCACCTCTAAC
This sequence comes from Pyrausta aurata, assembly GCA_963584085.1. Classification (NCBI taxonomy): domain Eukaryota; kingdom Metazoa; phylum Arthropoda; class Insecta; order Lepidoptera; family Crambidae; genus Pyrausta; species Pyrausta aurata. Next base: position 3,327,612 of record OY757282.1, on the reverse strand, counting down.
AATGGGTGTGCCACAGGGATCTATATTGGGACCTCTCTTATTTTTAATATATATAAATGACCTCCCGCACTTTGTAGGGAATCTTTGTGACATAGTATTGTTTGCAGATGATACTTCGTTGATATTTAAAATTCCAAGAGGTAAAGGTAATTTTGACGATGTAAACAATACTCTTTCACAAGTACTACATTGGTTTACTGTTAATAACCTACTTCTTAATGGAAGTAAAACAAAATGCGTTAAGTTTACGATGCCTAATGTCCGACAGGCACCAACTCAGGTTAAGATCAAAGACAAATCCCTTGATACCATTGACTCCACAACATTCTTGGGTATCACTTTAGACTCCAAACTACAATGGGGTCCTCATATACAGACCTTGTCAAGGAAACTAAGCTCGGCTGCTTTTGCTGTAAGGAAAATTAGGCGTTTGACTGATGTAGAAACAGCTAGGTTAGTTTATTTTAGTTATTTCCATAGCTTGATGTCCTACGGAATTTTATTGTGGGGCTCAGCTGCTGATATAGAATCAATTTTTGTATTACAAAAAAGGGCAGTGCGTGCTATTTATAGTCTAAAACCTCAAGATTCCTTAAAAGAGGTGTTTCGAGAAATTAGAATATTAACTGTAGCCTCTCAGTATATTTATGAAAATTTAATGTATGTACGCAAAAATTTAGATTCATTTACGAAAAAAAGTGATATACACAAATATAATACTAGGAATAAGGATAAGCTTGCTATTCCACAATTCAGGCTTCGAAAGGTTGGTAATTCTTTCATGGGGAAATGTATAAAATTTTTCAATAAACTACCAGAATACATTGTTGACTTACCGATTACTAAATTTAAAATTGTTATTAAAGAAACCCTAATGACGAAAGGGTATTATAAAGAAGATGATTATTTAAAAGATAATAATGTATGGACTTGCATGATCACCACAAACATTGTAAAACTTTTGAAAAGAGGCATTGACAATAGTGACTGAGTTTCTTGCGCAGCTTCTTCTCAGCACTAGCCCACAATTGTCCCGAAGCTGTGGTAGGGTCTATACTGGGACGTGTATAAGTGCCCCCAGTGGGTCTATATGCAAAAATAAACGACTTTTACGACTTTTATGACTTTTTTTATGACTTTTATTCCTTTCACTCTCATAGCCCGATGGGACAGCAATCTGACACGACCGGAGAGAGATCAGGCGCAGGACCAACGGCTTAACGTGCTTTCCGAGGCACGGGGGTGAAACACCGCCAACTTCCAAACTCCGGGCTACCCTGAGAATTTCTGAATAGAAATTCTCCGGTACATATTTTTGGCCCGACCCGGGAATTGAACCTGGGACCTCCGGCGCAGCCGTCGCTTTAAAATGCGACCCTCTCACCGCTGCGCCACCGAGGCAGTTTTTTTTCTTTATTTCAATTTGGGTCATGAAATGACACTTAAAGCTAGTTGAGCGGTATAGCTGAACGGTAGTAAGCAATTTGTTCAATGTCATTAGCGTTTGATAGACGCACCTACTTCCTGAACACACGTCGATTTTATGGATAACTAGCTTTTGCCCGCGACTTCGTTCGCGTGGACTTCAGGTTCGTCCCGTCTAGTAGCGCAAAAAAGGTGTTTTTTTACGACCTCACATTAGAAACCTCAAAAATTGTAGCCTATATGTTATTCTGATGTATAAGCTATATTGTGGTAAAGTTTCATTCAAATCCATTCAGTAGTTTTTACGTGAAAGAGTAACAAACATCCATACATCCATATATCCATACATCCATACATCCATACATCCATACATCCATACTTACAAACTTTCGCCTTTATAATAGTAGTAGGATCTGAGTTTAGCTACTATTTTAACTGAGGCTATTTTATTTTTATTTTTATTTTTTTTATTTAGTTTACCAGCAATCGATACACTGTTCATTGCAAATATAGTACATACAAACTATCTACTTCTAAGTGTACAATTTTTTTAAGGTAAACACAACATGCAAAATTTGTTAATGACAAGAATTTAGTCTTAGGTACTAAACACAATAAATTAAGTAAATATAAATATAGTCTTAGTGTAGGCATGGCCGATTCAAATCGTATATAGATATTGAAACGTATATTGGATCAATATCGTGATATCCGATATCGCCCCGCATCAAAACTATATATTTTCAAAACACTATATTGCCGTATCGATGTGATACGATACGCCTCGATATCCATGATTCATAGATATAGGAATATCAAACTGTATTCCGATGCAATACGGTTTAGCTTAGCTAGGCACTTGCGCTACGATGAACAGATATGAATGAGAGGGTCTGTGTGCGAGTGAAACAGCAATACTCCTCCGAAACGGCTTGACCGATTCTCATGAAATTTTGTGAGCATAATGAGTAGGTCTGAGAATCGGCCCACGTCTATTTTTCATACCCGTTAGACGGGGCCGGGGTTGGAGTGGGCCGGGGCTGGGGTGGGACGGGGCCGGGGCTGGGGTGGGACGGGGCCGGGGCTGGTGTGTGACGGGGCTGGGGCTGGAGTGGGACGGGGCCGGGGCTGGGGTGGGACGGGGCCGGGGCTGTTGTGTGACGGGGCCGGGGCTGGGGTAGGACGGGGCCGGGGCTGGGGTGGGACGGGGCCGGGGCTGGGTGGGACGGGGCCGGGGCTGGGGTGGGACGGGGCCGGGGCTGGTGTGTGACGGGGCTGGGGCTGGGGTGGGACGGGGCCGGGGCGAAACTGCGGAGAGGAGCTTATAACCAGTAAGACATAGAATACATTTATCCCGTTCGACGGGGCCGGGACTGGTGCGGGACGGGGCCGGGGCGAAACAAAGTCCGCTAGTTTTCGATATAATTAAGTAATAAGTTCATAATCCGAACAGATTTAAGAAAAACAACAACAATGATATCACATTATAATACGATATCACTGTAAACTGTTTCAGAAGAACATATTTGGTTCTGAAGTTTACGCGAATACTCATTACAATAAAACAACAATTTTACGGATTGATTTCGCGAACGTTTATTTTTATTTTATGCCTGACGTTTCGAATGCTTTACAGCATCCGTGGTCACAGGCAGACTGCCTGAAAATAAACGTTCGCGAAATCAATCCGTAAAATTGTTGTTTTATCAGAAGAACATATTTTTTTGATACAATGATACAAAATACACATCGATACGCAAATATATAGTTTTCAAAATATCGTTTTAGATTCAATGATACGAAATACACATCGATACGACAATATATAGTTTTTAAAATATATAGTTTCAATATCTGATATCGAATATCGATATATAGTTTCGATTCGATATCGAAAAAATCAGATATTACACACGCCTAGTGTAAACAATAAACTTGTAGAACAGACTAATCAAAGTTCATTTTTCGGACCTGGTTCCTAAACTTATGCAAAGATACGCCAAAGGCATCAACATCTCTTTTGTATTTGTTGTATAATCTGCACATTCTAGGGATCGGGCTATTGGCGCCTAAAACAGTTTTCCTAAAAGGTGAGCTAAGAATATCAATAGGGTGTCTCGGATATTTGTAAGGAATTTTAAAGTAAATTTTTGATAAAATGTCAGGACTATCAATTAAGCCATTCAGAATTTTATACAGAAATGTAAGGTCAAAAGAATTCCTACGACTTTCTAAAGATTTGAATTTGAAGTATGCTAATCTTTTTTTGTAACTTTTGACTTTTTTTGAAATTCTTGCAGAGTAAGCTAAGTGACTAAGAAAGCGTGTTTGTATCCTTTCGATTCTCAGACTATGTGTTGCGTAATGTGGTCTCCATACTACCGCACAATACTCCAGAATACAACTGTCATATAATCGATGTTTTTTTTTTCGAAGGAAATTTTGATATTGCGCTTCTTAAGGAGGATGGCGTAACTGAAAATTTGTGAGATGTTTTTAAATAAAAATAGTAGGTACCTATAAATTTTTACTCCCTTGACTATTCGTAGTTAAAAAAAACTGGTACTAATTTTATAAGAAATTTAATTCATTATTATTGTATTAGACAACTTATCTATTTTAATTTTATTACTATCAAATAAACGTAAGTAATAAAATTTCAATAAAAAAATTAAAAAATAAGCATCTTAAAATCCGAGTTAAAAAGTGTCAAAAAATCTCAAGGACATTTTTTTATAATCAACTAGCGGTCCCAGCGAACTTTGTTTCGCGCCGGCCCCGTACGGCCCCAGCCCCGGCCCCGTTGAACGGGATAAAAAGGATCCTATAAGTGGAGTAACTAACACGATTTTCTTTTATATATATAGATAGATGTCGAATTAAATTGTCTAGTAGAGACAAGTAACATTGTTGTTATACATATCAATCATCTAGTCTAGCTAATCTATGATGTAAGTAAAGTAATTCAACACTTCCTAGATCTGGTGTTACCTCTATTGTCTCTTGAGTCACCTAAATAGTGAGGAAGGGGACCAGTAACTCCAAAGACATTTAGCCTTTAAAAAAATATTAACACGCTATTAACTTCCTAGATTACATAACATCAGTAACTCCAATCAAGGTGAACACTCTGGCAACCGAGACAATAATGTTTTCTGCTCTTCTCTACATTTCCCACTGAACGAATCTACATCGGCATAAAAAATATATTTGTATTAAAAAACTACGACTCTGTTCCCACTAGACCGTTTTTTCACTGACTAACACCGTCGCATGTCATGCACGGAGCGTGTGTGTAGCAAAAAACGCTCACGATCCATATAACGGTGATACAGAACGCTGTCAATCCGTTCAGTGGGAAAAGTAAAGAGTATCGTGTTGTTTTACGTGCCTAATACACTCCTAGCATGTCATGGCCTCGGTGTAGTGGGCCAAGACCACTAGACCTTTAACGGCCGTTTCCTATATCCATTCTATCTGTGGTTTTGCCCTACTAGAGATAGAAATAGTTATCTACCTTTAGATTTTTTGTCCCTATAAAACTTCTGGCAGTAGGAAATCCTATCTTCGATCGAGGAAATGCTATCTTCCGTCGAGGATAGCTATCTGCCTTTGACTATAGTTTGCATATAGGAAAGAATTGACTGTGACAATCAGCTGTGAACATCTGGTAGTAATACCGAAAGAAAACAGAACAAAATAGAAAGAAATTCATCTCCTGGACCAATATTATACTGACAAACTTTAATTTACTTGATTTATCTAGTCTCAATTGTACTCTATTTAATATTTAAGATATTCTGTATTCTTTATTGTTTATGGTGTGCAATAAAGTATATTTATTATTATTATTATGTTGGTCATTTTCCAATCTCAGGGACCCTATGGTCCTGGTCCATGGACCTTTAGAAGGCGTACATGGGGCCGAAGCCAACATGCAGAGGCCCGTTTGACAACATTAATATGCATTAATAAGCAGTGTGACACCAGCGTGCGATTATCCCTGTATGCACTATACAAGTGCACCCAAGGACAATCCCCGGCTAGTGCAGGACTATTGCACAATATGGATCTAGAATTCTAGGTTATTGATTTAGGTACTAGGTGGACTGGGTAATAGGGCTATGGAGGAAGAGACTACCTGGCAGGTGGCCTGATTCAGTCTCAGAATTGAACCATTGGCAGGTGGTGACTTGCCAACAACTAAATGGGCCCCCCCTGGCGTCATGAGTCGTATAGACCGGACTGAGGGAGCAACACTATGCTGACGGCTAAGGGTGAAGAAGAGGTGGCCCCTGACTTTATACAATATTATTAAACTTACCTTTAGTGTACAGTTTCAGTCGATGCTGTACAGAAGTGATGGCCCCAAGCACGGAGAGCCGGTTGACTCGCGACTTGATGTTGGACGCTGTGCCGAACTCGTCCGCCAACATCTTCGAAACTCGTGAAATCTGATCCTTGGGCGGAATGATGAGCGAAATCATTGATGTGCCGTTTCTGGAAACAGTAAAAATTAATAAATAAATCGTTTCTGCTTAGCCCAATGGTATGACTGGTAGAGAATGCCATATGGCGTTAAGTCCACCTGTTGTACAAATTTTGGTTGTGCAATAAAATATAAATAACCTATAATCTAATAATCTGCATGACCTATAGGTATGACTGGGAGAGAATGCTTTTAGCATTAAGTCCACCTTTTGTACACTTTTATTTGTGCAATAAAGTTTTAAATAAATAAATAAATATAATTGGATGATTAAAAATCCTACTACTATTATAAAGGCGAAAGTTTGTAAGTATGGATGTATGGATGTTTGTTACTCTTTCAATGAAAGAGGATATACTACTATTGGATATGCGGATGACTTAGCCATACTGATAAACGGAAACGCGGAAAACCTCTTATGTGGCATAATGCGTGCCGCTTTTCGGATCGTAGAAAAATGGTGTGACGAGCACCAGCTGTCAGTAAACCCGAAAAAGACAGAACTCATCCTTTTCACCAACAAAAGGAAGTTACCAGAACTACAGCTACCAAAATTGTTTAACACCGAACTAGCTCTCTCATCACAAGTGAAATATCTGGGCATCACTCTAGACAGTATACTGAATTGGGGGAGCCATATCGATGATAAAATGCAGAAGGCCTGTATAGCTTTCTACCAATGTAAGCGACTTGTTGGCAAGAAATGGGGTCTTAACCCCAAGATCACACTGTGACTTTACACATCAGTTATCAGGCCTTCACTTACCTATGGAGCGGTTGTATGGTGGCCCAGAACACAACTGACCACGATCAAATCTAAACTTCAAAGCCTACAACGTTTAGCAAGCATCGCAGCCACAGGATGTATGAGAACCACTCCATCAGTCGCGCTAGAGTTTCTCCTGAATTTAAGACCGCTTCATCTGGTAATCCAGGAGGAAGCAAAGGCAGCTGCCCTTAGACTCAGAGCGAACGGGCTATGGAAACAAAACACAGTGACTACACATTCAAAAATCCTAGATAGGACCCTGAAAGAAAAACCGCTTTTGGACGCACCCATGGACAGAACACTAAGCCAACATGTCTTCGACAGAAGATACAATATCCAACTCACTGAAGAGCCTAGAGACAGCTCAGGTATAAAGGAAGTTAGGATATACACAGACGGTTCCAAAACCTCACAGGGTACAGGAGCTGGAGTCTTCTCGAATGACCTAAACATTAATATATCAACAACTCTAGACAAACTAAACACAATCTTTCAAGCAGAATGTATCGGCATCACTAGGGCAGCACAGGCGGTTGCAGCCAGAGATGTAAAAGAACAACACATTAAAATCGTCTCGGACAGCGCATCGGTGCTCCAGGCCCTACAAAACAATAACATCAAATCTGTCCTTATTTGGGAGTGCCATAAAGCACTCCAATCTATAGCAAACACAAATAAGGTAACCTTGCAATGGATCAAAGGACACAGCAATTCACTAGGCAACGACGCAGCCGACGAACTAGCCAAGAGGGGCTCAGCGACAACGGTATATGGCCCGGAACCATTACTACCTATACCGCAGGCCCAAATAAGAACTTGGCTACGTGCAGAAACCGAAGCAGCACACCAAGCAGAGTGGAGAAATGGTGAAGGTTGCAGGCAAACAAAAGACGCAATTCCGGAAGCTTCGAAAAGGCTTGCCCGTAACCTCATCCGGTTACCAAGGGACAAATTGCGCATAGTTATAAGCACTATAACTGGCCACAGTCTCTTAAACAAACATCTATTCACAATAGGTGTCACAGACAGTCCCCTATGCAGAGGTTGCATGGAGGCAGAAGAAACACCACAGCATGTGCTCATGGAGTGCGTGAGTGTGGTGGAACAACGGGCAAACATTCTCAAATCCCCGGCTACATTCCCAGAGGCCTTTAGCAATCTAGGCAGATTGCTAGCCTTCTGGGAGAGCCTGGGGTGGCTAGAATGAAAAGAAGGGACATACGTACAATGGCCCAATCGTGAGGCTAAGTGCGGAAAACGCCCCAGCCAAACTAACTAACTAACTAACTACTCTTTCACGTAAAAACTACTGAATGGATTTGAATTAAACTTTACCACAATATAGCTTATACATCAGAATAACATATAGGCTACAATTTTTGAGGTTTCTAATGTGAGGTCGTAAAAAAACACATTTTTTGCGCTACTAGACGGGACGAACCTGAAGTCCACGCGAACGAAGTCGCGGGCAAAAGCTAGTTGTGTATATTTTAGACTCGAAAACATTAAAGCTTCACTCAATTTATGTCCAAAATGCATAATAAATATGTGCCAGACAACCCACCAATTGTTATGGTTTCGAAGTAAGTAATAATCTGCCTTGCGTTACGAATACTAAACCATGATACTGACTGGGGTATCTCCCATAAATACTGAAATACATAATGTTATCATCCATGACTTAGGTAAAAATGATCTAGCTCATTGTATAAACATTTGCCCCTTGCGGGATTCAAACCCATGACCCCTGGTATAGTAGTCAGGAGCGCTAACCACTACAACAAATGTATCAGATAAAAACTGGCCTGTAAATAAGGTAATTAATTTAGTAAAGCAGTTATTATGGATAAAACTCCACCAACAAGAGCCTAAGGTCTTAAATTTGATTATTCAGTTAAATTCCACACATTAACTACTTTACATGGGTGTTATAAACATCCTTTTAGCAGAAAATCAAGGTCAACTACAGTATTCGCAGGTATAAAATCTTCCACACAGCATAAATACTGTTTGGTCATGCATGACATGATATGAATATGAGATGGTTATGCATAGACTTTTCTTACATACTGATCAAATATCTAGATTAAGTGATATCATTGTGTGGTATGTGTGAAAACAATGTCAAATTGGGCTGGGTACACAGTAAGACAATACTGTAAAATGTTAGTCAGCTTCTGCAATTAGTCACATGACTGGGCCATTTTACTTGTGTCCCTTTTTATTTAAACCAGCTCAGGCTGTCACAGCTGGCTAGAAACCTACACCGGTTGCTACATACCATGTGCCTAAGCTCCAATAACAGCAATATCATCCGCAGATTTCAGACATTATGAAGACCAACTTTAAAATCAATTCATCAATCGCTTACCCTGTTCCCATACATGGAGTGTATGGGTGTGGTGGAACAACGGGCAAACTTTCTCAAATCCCCGGCAACATTCCCAGAGGTCTTTAGCAATCTAGGCAGCTTGCTAGCCTTCTGGGAGAGCCTGGGGTGGTTAGAATGAAAAAAGAGGGATATACGTACAATGGCCCAATCGTGAGGCTAAGTGCGGAAACACCCCAGCCAAACTAACTACCCTGTTCCCAGTTTATCTGGGGTCGGCGCAGTATGTTTTTCTCTTCCACACTATTCTATCACACGTTACTGAATCATCCACTCCTTTCACACTCATATCATGTTTCACACAGTCCATCCATCTCTTTTTCGGCCGGCCTCTTCTCTTCCATCCATTAACATTCGTACTCATCACTCTTTTTGTTACATGGTTTTCTTCCCTCCTCATTAACATGACCGTACCAAGACAGACAATTTAAAATCAATTACAGATACATTTTCCATCTCAGATCTTAAATAATTATTTAATTATTATTGTGCTATTTCAGTTCTTATTATAATTAGAAAGCTATCAATTAATGTTGGTGTCTACCTACAAAATCATACATGAAACCAATAACCAATAAATACGTGCAAAATATTACACACAACATATTTATTGGAAACTGTACAGTCCAATGTGAATAATAGCATCATTGCATGAATTTCAAAAGAAAATTGTAGAAAATGCCTTATAAATATTGTCTCCATTGTGCATGGCACGCGAAAATAATGCATTCTTTGTTTGAGGATGCACTTTTCATGTGCAATCATTCACTTACAGTGATTCAATGGAAAACAGTAAGTGGAAAAGAGACAACAACATTCACGCAAGCTACTTTCGCGCGTTTTTCCGACTTGGCGTAACATTTTTGCGTAGTTTAACCTCTAATGCAAGTTGGGAACACAAAGCCAAGGGATGATTATCGATTTTCCTTGTTTGTGTAAAATATCGATTGAGGTTGGCGTGGCATAACCTACGCGCCCAAAATATGGATCCCTTGCAGCAGTCTAATTCGTCTGCAGTAGACTCCAAATCAACGCATGTGAAAAGGTTAGGAGCGCATGCACCACCTTTGGGCGCATGACAGTGTTTTATGATGCGAAATTGACGCAGCCTCGTTGGCATTTGGCAAAAACGTGTCATAAAAATGCCTACCTCGCAATCAAGATTATGCACTTCACAAACCAACATTAGGAATGAAAATGAATTTAACTCACCCTCTAGCCATTTCCAGACTTTTTATGAGCTTCTTGATCTTCCAGATCTCGACATTGCGATCTGCTGACGATTCTTCAGACATTTTGATTCTCTTTTATTCAACTAATTCACCACAAAACACTAAGATTATATTAAATAAAGTCTATATAACACACAAATAAGCTACTAAATAAAGGAATTAGTGGGAAAGGGAGCCCAAATCGCGGATCAAACTGCTTGAAACCAGATTGAACCGGACGGCCCGTACACCTCGAGACTCAGTTCACACTTTCTAATTCACATTTACGTCTGCTGTCGCTCGGACTTTTCTTCTGGTGCGGGGATTCTTGGATTTTTTCTTAATTCGGTTACCCCTAAGCATGTGGGATGCAAAAATCAGACATTACACGGATAAAAAGGTGACGTGACCAAACGATCGAACGAACGCCTCGTCGTCCGTCGGGGAGGGAAATGAAAGAAAAACGGTTGGGAAAAATATTATATCGATACTTAAAATGACTAAGTAAACTTTTTGTTTCATTCATTCATTATGTAACTTTACAAATCCTACATCATAGACGCCAGAGAAAATATGGTGATGGATGTTACAAAGAAATACTTTCTTATTCTACTTCATTAATCATTGACGTGCTCGCAGCTATAAAGTGGATAATTGAACGTGCATTGCAATGGTCAGGCACGAACACACCTGGTGGTTAATGATGATGTAAAGTAGAAATTCGAGGATGGATCAAAAATATCATCCTCGAATTGGCTTCTTATTTCACCATGAACATCGATATATCGACAAGGTTTTCCGTTGTACGTCACTAAATATAATAAAAAAGGCAAACCAATGTTGCTAGTGCCAAATAATATTGCTTGACAAAAAAAACTATACGCACGCAACCATTTTCTTTCTACAGTTTTCTTTTGTAAATAAGCGAATCGCTTCGTTTGCCCATAAAATATAGGATGGTTCTTTTATTTCATTGATGTTATGTGGTGTGTGTATAAAACCTTACCACCTTTTACCTAAGTAAGTCTTTCTTTTGTTATTTGTTTTATATTATTACGCTGTGCGCTTGCGCTGCTGCGCTGTATGTAGTAGTGGTGTGCTTGAAGTGTTTGTTGCTGTCTGTCTGTGCAGCGCCATTGAGTAAGTAATCACTACGTTCTTTGCAGCGCAGCGAGCGAGTGCAGCAGCCTCCTTTTTTATCTCTTATCAATATTGTTTTCTAGCAACACCTAGCTCTTCTGTCAATTTTCCAATCAATTTTTGAGGTTATAAATTTCGCAATCGCTCACGAGATGTTATGCAGGAAATTCGGGCAAACATTGTTCTTCAAATCGACATTGAATAATAATGTGCATTACTGTTTGATAAAGCCAAGATTTTACTCTAAGCGATGCATTTTGGATGGCATTTTTGCTACAGTGAGCAAGTCTGACGGCGTTAGGATGTCTTCCTTTCGTTTTGTGCTCAAAGATTTCAGTGTAGCGAGACTATGGAGTGCCTGGACAAGGAGTTTTATAGTGAATACTGTGGTTAGGAGAGTGAAGCGTGACCGCAGTGTGCGGGAAGTGTTCGACAGGTTCAGGCAGACGATATTGAGGCCTCGGAGGACGTTTCTGCTCTCCGCCACTGCTGCTTTTAGAGGCAGAGAAGATGATACGGACGCGCCTCCGAGCTGTGAGCAGAATATCACCGATGATGATTTAGAGGTAGCTTTAGAAATTTAAGTCATATTTTATACCTAATTTCGTCATGCTTAGTAATCAAAACAGAAAGACATTACTAATAAAAGAAGTTAGCTGAACTTAGAAACTCTTTTTTAGATCTTAAAGTGAGTGAGTACAGGTAAGATATTGTCGTTTATTTGTTGTTATAGTCGTAAGTTGTTTTAGTGGTTTATTTACAGTAAATATTAACCAGTCAGGTATCAAACGACACCCGGGAGTCGCATAATAATGGAATTTCTATTGTGTCTCGTTCACACATACTTGACGAGTTAAACAAAATCAAAGCCACACAGATAGGATGCCGGCGGTCACATAAACAAAAGAATGTTGATAAACACATCCATAAGGGATTAATTCGCATACACAGTCACAATAGCAGAAGTACAGGCATAACAAACTTGTTATGATTTTCGTCTGTGTCAATGCACTTTTACAAACAACAAAGTAATGTGACCTACAAGGACATTTAAAAAAGAGTTATAAAAATAGAACAACCGAGATCTATTTTGGGTGGCACATTTGTTATCTTGAATGTAATAGTTCTTTTATACGTAATTAATTATTATTATTTCCTGGTCTAAAACATTTTCACTTTATTTTTTTTAGATTTTAAGATAAATTTTTCAATACCCAACAGGGTCTAAGCTCTTAACACGTTCCAGGACACTATTCCAGTCAACAATAGATGTTTTATTGTTTTCACGCCTGTAGGTTTTCACTGTCCCGAGATGTGTTAACTAATTTTAAGTACATGTACACTTAAAGGCAATAAATTTAATTAAATTTTAACAAAAAGTTTTAAATTATCATCAGAGGGTCTCCTCTTCTTAATCTAATGTTGAACTTTCTGTATTTATGAATATTTCTCTGTTAGTAGTATAGTACACTATACTAAATTACTGTGCATAAAGTTGAATTAAATAAATTTAATACACTTTGATGCTTGCATTGCATACTGTTAATACATTTTTCAATAGCTTTAAGCCAGGATGAAAAAATAGCCAATTTAATTGACATGAATAACACATTGATGACAGGACAGTAATTAGAGAATACTGCTAACGGCCATTCCTTATATCCATTCTATCTGTGGTTTTGCCCTACAAGAGATAGAAATAAATATATATTTTTAGATTTTATCGTCCCAAAAATCTTCTGGCAGTAGTAAATCCTATCTCCGGACGAGGAAACTTTACCCCGTTTAAGGATGGCTATCTACCTTTAACTAAACTTTGCATGCAGGAAACAGCTGTACGTTGGCTCTCAGGTTTAGCCCTGGGATAAACTTGTTTTTTTTTTTATTCAGTTAGTTAGTTGTTTAATTTATATAAAAAAGAGTTATTTAAAAACAAAATTTGTTACAGGCACTACTAAAAGACTTCGAAGCGGTAGAGCATATATCTAAGACTACAATATACTGCACGGGCTGCGGCAAGCGTCTAGTCATCGAGAACAAGAAACATCCAGGGGTGCGGTACTGTGCGTTAGTATACCCATCCCTTTCTCTTAGCTTACTGACATTGCGGGGAAGAGTGGGATGTCTATAGGTTTTACTGTCAACTAAAATCTTGTAAAATTTTCAAGCTGATCTGTGCAGTGCAGTCCAGACCAGACTAGATTTAAACTGTTCTACTTAACATAAAGATGAAATATAAGTTACAGTCAAGGTCTCCCTCGCCCTCTTGCCTAACCACTATTCAACAAAAATCGTTTGCACACACAATGCAAAAACTGGCTTCACTTCTTACTAAAGACGATTCGGGCTGCAACGGCGGGGACCTCGATAGTAGTTTAATTCATCATCCACTATTTGAATTTAGGCACCCTCGTGTCTCGGAAAGCTCGTAAAGCCGTTGGTCCTGCGCCTGATCTCTCTCCGGTCGTGTCAGATTGCTGTCCCATCGGGCTATGAAAGTGAAAGAAATAGAGAGTGCACCTGTGTTTGAGCACACACTTGTGCACTATAATATGTACCGCGTAGTCGGTTAGTCGTGACTGGTCGAAATCGGCTGGGGGGACTATTATTAATTAATTTATCCACTTCTCTTATACATCAAAAGCTCTGTAAGACGAGAGATTAGACATCTTATAACATAATCCTTTGACTGTTGTTGAGACAACCAAAGCATTGGTGCCTGCAGTTACAACTTGCAGTGCCACAGCGTCAAAAATAAAACTAACAGTTCACAGATTGATCTTTTTAGCGTGCTTATCTGTTTTGTTCTGTGATGCTGTCATCTATACAGGGTGCAAAAAAATGTACGAGCCAAATTCAGGGGGGGGAAAATAAAATACAGGAATAATATAAAAAAAACAACAAATTTTTGTAAGAAAATTTTGTTTTCAGATTTTTTTTTTCATTTTCTATTTTTATAGACGCGACTCTTAACCACCCCCTTGAATTTGGCTCGTACTTTTTTACACCCTATATAGAATGTTAGGGATCCGTGGAAATTTTATCTAATAAATAAAAAAAAGTAAGAACCAAATTCAAAGGGGTGGTTTTTTAAGTCGAAGAATTAAAAAAAAATATTTTTCAATTTTTTTTTCTTATATTTTCCTGTACTCTAAACTCGATTGACAACCACCGTACTTTTTTTTACACCCTGTATAACTTATTGGGTACACATAGTCGTCTGCATAACCCATCGAGTCTTTAAGTACTCAATGGTAAAACCGCCTCAGTAACACCTCTATACAACATAATACTAAGTCTTGTTGTCAGGTGCAAAGAACCGCAACAGCCTTCGGAGTCTGCTGATGGCTGGATACCATACATGGAGGCTGAGGACGTGGTCATATGGAGGAAAGAGTACAAACCTGGACAGGGGCTGTTTGCTTATAAAGGTAAGGATAATAAATAAATATGCGCCGGACAACACACCAATCGTCTGATTTCGAAGTAAGGAATTTTCTTCCTTGTGTTACGTTACGAAGTACCAGACAACGATTATGATGGGGGCATCGCAGGCCCTCAGGCAGTCAGGCCATACTCAAATCCGATTTAAAGGCAACAATATATGTCTATTACATAATGATTATCTAATCTAACCTAACAGAGATAAGTGAGACGGATAGATAATGACATATTAACATACATTTGCCCGCAAGGTCATGGTATAATTCCTAAGGTTAAACTGTGTACTGATCTGATTATCGTCGACGTTGCGTTTTGTGTAGTGATTATCGCTCCTGACTACTATGCCGGCGGTCGCGGGTTTGAATCCCGCAAGGGGTAAATGTTGATGTGATGAGCACGAACATTTGTACCTAAGTCATGGATGTTTAATTGTATTTAAGTATTTATGGGAGACGCCCCCGTCGTTATCGTTGTCTGGTATTCGTAGTACAAGGAAGAAAATTCCTGAGTTCGAAACCAAGACAATTGGTGTGTTGTCTGGCGCATATTTATATTTATTTATGTTTTTTTAATTGGCTGATGTGATTTGTGAGTCTTCAAATGTCGATCAAATGCAATTTACAATAGATCATTTAGATTTATATTTAAAAAATACAAGTACCTATGTCTCGCTTGCAAGCAATTATGTGCTTGCGCCATTTGGGTTAAAAAGTTTAGACCATGTGGGGTGGGGCGGGGACCTTCTATTAAATACCTTTTAGGAAAAATTGCACTGAAATTAAACAATATTTTGCTAAATAATAAAGCTGGCTGGTTCCTAGCTCAATTGACTAGCATTGCCACTTGGAATATGATCTCATCTTCCATCTCAGATACTAGCTTTAAAACTGACATTGCTAAAATCAAATTTAATGACCAAATTTATTCTAATCCACATGACATTGCTAAGATTTTTAACAATTTTTTTATAAATTTGACAGATAGAACCACATTTGACAGTAAAATTACAACACAGATATATGACAAACTTAATACGCACACAATATTTCTAAGACCTGTTAATGATCTGGAAATATACAAGATTAAAATTGCACTTAAAAACAGTAATACTTGTGGTCTTGATAATATTACCACGAAAATCCTGAAAATGATTGCTCCATATGTAAGTCATGTACTAGCGTATGTCATAAATCTTTCTTTTACAGAGGGCAACTTTCCGGATAAGCTTAAACTGTCCATAGTTAAACCCATATATAAAAAAGGAGAGAAGCTTGACCCAAACAATTACAGACCCATAAAATTAGTCCCAATACTATCTAAAATTTTCGAGAAAGCCTTCCTCACTCGAGTTATTGACTTTCTGACTAAACATGTGGTCTTGCATCATAGGCAATATGGTTTCCGAAAGGGCAGTTCGACGGGCCTTGCTTGTTTTGAGTTTGTAAGGATCATAACAGATAGCTTGAATAACTCAACACCTATCCTATCAATTTTTCTTGACATGAGCAAAGCGTTTGATTTCGTCAATCACTCCCTGCTAAAAAATAAATTAACTTTTTATGGAATTAGGGGCAAGGCATTGGACTGGATAGACAGCTTTTTAAAAAATAGAAGTCAATGCACCGAAGTCTCGAAAATTGTTGAGTCCCGTCACATTCCCGTGAAACAAACTTTTCGATCTGAACTTAGAGTAAATAGTAGTGGAGTTCCACAAGGTAGCGTCCTTGGACCTCTCCTTTTCCTAATCTACATTAACGACCTTTCTAAAGCTCTTGGTCACGAATCTATTCTGTTTGCAGATGACACTACCATAATTGTTAAGTGTAAATCAAAAGACTCTTTTGAGTCAGACGCCAACAAGGCGCTTAATGATGCAATTAAGTGGCTGAGTGACAATAACTTAAAAATAAATATAAACAAAACAAAACTAATCCAATTTACATCATACAATTCCCCATCTGTACCTCTCCAATTAACTCATGACAATAACATTATTGATATGGTAGATAGTCTCAAATTTCTTGGCTTCACTGTAGATAAACATCTTAACTGGAAAGAACACATAGACCAAGTTTGCTCTCGATTAAATAGATTCGTTTTTGCTCTGAAAAGACTCAGACAAACGATTTCTGTGGAAGCTGCCTTGGCGGCTTATCATGGCTACGTCTCGTCAGTTCTAAGTTACGGGTTGATACTTTGGGGGAACTCTGTTGATTTAAATAGGGCATTTAAAATCCAAAAAAAATGCATACGCGCAATCGGCAATGCAAGGTTTGATGCTAGCTGTAAGCCGCTTTTCAAAAAATTTCTTATACTACCTTTGCCATCTATGTACATAAGGGACTTGTGTATGTTTGTGATCTCCCATCCGGAATATTGGAAAAAACGATCAGACGTTAATCCGCGTCCGACTCGTGCAGGGGTCATGGACCGGTTGTACCAACCTTCTTGCTACAAACAAATTTATAAGAAAAATGTATATAATATGGGAATTGTTTTGTACAATAGTCTTCCTGATGATATTAAGTCTATTGGAAGCCAAAAATCGTTTAAATGCAGATTGACCAACTGGCTATTGCAACATTGTTTCTATAGTGTTAAGGAATTTCTTGACTGTAATGAAAATTGTATAAAATAATATAATAATGACATGCCATATCATAATTTTGTAATTTATAGTAATTTAGACATGTAAAATAATATTTCAATTTAGCTTTGACAGCACTCAATTAATATTTGCATGCTATTATTTTTGGCCGAATGCACTGAACTTATTTTATTTTTATCACCTTGACATGTACTGTATTCTTGCAAATAAATTATGATTATGATTATTATGATTGCTATATCCATCCATTCAGCTATATCTATTAGGTTTAATTTATGTTTGTTCTAGTAAATAGTTTATAAAAATAAAATGTTCAAGTTGTATAAATAACTTTAGAACACTGGCTACGTCTATCATTTTACTAAAGGCATTTCAATTAAGATTTAATAAATATTATTTAAAAATATATGGCATTTTGATTGGCGACCTTAGGGTATTGTAGCAGAATCAATGGTTCACAGACAACAGACCGCCACTACATTAAAAATCTTCTAAGATGTTGTAGCGAATGACGATTATTATTTATTTATTATTATGAACCATTCAATCTCTGTTCCAGTATACGGCCGCTACAAAGATGTCAAAGCTGTTGACTTCGCAGCGGTGCAAGTGGACGGTCTGTACCGTCGAACCTGGGACTCGGCGGTCGCGTCGCTCTCCGTGGTGGAGCGGACGGCGAACGGCGTCTGCGACCAGGCGGTGCTGCACTGGGAGGTGCTGTGGCCGGTGAGTGGGGACACTGAGAGTGGGGAAGTGGGGACACTGAGAGTGGGGAAGGGGGGACTCGGCGGTCGCGTCGCTATCCGTGGTGTAGCGCAAGGCAATCAGAGTCTGCAACCAGACGGTGCTGTACTGGGAGGTGCTGTGGCCGGTGAGTGGGGACACTGAGAATGGGGGAGGGGGGACTCAGCGGTCACTTCGCTCTCCGTGGTGTAGCGCACGGCGAACGGCGTCTGCAACCAGGCGGTGCTGTACTGGGAGGTGCTGTGGCCGGTGAGTGGGGACACTGAGAATGGGGGAAGGGGGACTCAGCGGTCACTTCACTCTCTGTGATGTAGCACACGGCGAACGGCGTCTGCAACCAGGCGGTGCTGTACTGGGAGGTGCTGTGGCCGGTGAGTGGGGACACTGAGAATGGGGGAGGGGGGACTCAGCGATTACTTCGCTCTCTGTGGTGTAGCGCACGGCGAACGCCGTCTGCGACCAGGCGGTGCTGCACTGGAAGGTGCTGTGGCCGGTGTGTGGGCCTCCAGTTACTCATCATCATCATTATCTTCCATAGGACGTTTACTGATAAACAAAGGCTTACCCCAAAGCTTTGCACAGCAACCGGACTTAAGTAGCTCAAAGCAAACGCACACTAAACCACTAGTCGTGGCCCTAAATGATGCCACAGGTGGCTCAGACAAGCAATTACACTAATGGCCTAGTAGCTGCCAAAAGTCGCCGCCATTTTTTAAAATGAAAACTAGCCAAACCTGTACCAAAAACCAGTACTAAATTCTTCAATATGCCGTGTCATTATGGAAACGGCGTTAGAATTGTAAATAAAATGTTGCGGCATTTTATAAAATTACATAGAAGTGTACATTTTGCCTTCGGCATTTTGCATAACTACAAGCGTTTATAAACTGGCAACGCTACATGTAAACGACATAATTATAAATACGATTAACTACTTAAACAAACTTACTATTACTACTACTATGAGCCATAGAACTGTGAAAATATTGCAATTCAATAACGATTATTTTAGCAACATGCAACATTTGCCTAACGCAAGTATCGTTGCAAAGTATCTCACACATTATCATTTCTATATAATGCTCATATGATTTTCATACAAAATCGCCGACAGAACGGTTTCAAAGTGAAGGTCGGTGCAATCTAATCTCGTCAATGTAGATTGGCTGATAACGTCACTATAATGGAGGCGAATTAACTAGATGGGAGATGAAGATAGGCGGTCAATTTTTTTTAACTCACACATTTTTTGTTAATATAATTTATATATTCGTACCTTGATGTTTATTTTCAAATCTGTACCCACAAAAAAGGCACTCGCTGAAAATCAGCGTCGTGGTATGCGTTCTGCTACTGCCACGGCCAATGCTGAGCGAGTGCCTTTTCGACTTGAGCCTACTTACCTATTTTAGCGAATTGCTCATGGATTCTGTAATCTAAATTCATCTCTCAATGTTAAAAAAATTGTGAAGAATGTTTTTTAACACTCACAGTGTCATATTTGTATTTTTAAAAGATGAAATAAGAAACCAAAAATTGCGCACGGGCGGGACTCGAACCAGCATCTTTCCGGCTTACCGGGCCAACAGCTCTTCCAATTGAGCTGTCGTGCTGTGTCATTTCATCTTCTAAAAATTTTGTTTATTGAGGTTGAATAAATTTATTTTCTTTCTTTCTTTCTTTCTAGTTTATTTTTGTTTTTATAGTGTTTTGTCACCATAAAAACTTAATAATATAAATTGCACTTGTAAAAAGACAACTGTGACTTATTTTTACACAAAGGATGTCTTGCAATTTTGCTAATCAATATTTTTTTTAATATAACATGTTATCGAAGGAGTGAAGTGAACTCTGTATGTCGATAGAATTTAACTATAAACATCAACCATTAAAGATTTGTTTGATTAGTTAGCCGATCAAAAACGATAGTGTCTATAGGTAGACCACGAAATTGAGACCTCGCCTGCGGGGCGGCGGGGTGCGGGGGGAGGCGAAAGCGGGTTGCGTGAGGGGTGCGGGCGGTGCGGATACACCCGCCCCACGCGGATACTATCGATTTTAAAATTGAGATATTGTGTGGTCTCGTTGCACGAAAAAATAAAAATTGCGATCGATACAAAAATATTACAACCACTAAACGTCCTTTACATAATAGATGACAGAACAAATCTTAATTAATAATCAAATTGTATTTACTAACCCCTATTTTTTAAGCTAATTGTACTTACCAATGGACCCATGTAGTCTGTAATAAATAAATTTTGATTTGATTTCATTAATTACAAATTACCAACTCCACTCGTTTATTTCCACAGAGACTATTCGCGAACCGAGACTACGTGTACATAAGGCGACATAAAGAGTTCGCGGCGGGTTCCCATACCGCAGCCCCCCCAGCCCCCTCGGCCCCCCCTATGGAGCGCCCCAGCGTCCACTCGCGCGCGAAGCAGCGTGCGAGGGAGATGGAGTGCACTGCGCCCCTCAGCAGAGGTGAAGGGAATAAGGTGAGCACCATACACTAGGGTTGCGTTCCACTTGATGATCGCGTAGACCGCCACGTCCGCGAAGGCCCACTTTTGCGTTCCACTTATGTCTGCGGTGACTGCGGTCGTTGTGGTCGCGGTTAAATCGCTGATGACGTCATAACTACCGCTCATGTGACGCCCACGGCGCGGCGACTAGCTATTTACGAACCGGAATGCTATAATTATTGTGACATATATGCAATGTGTATTTTCGAAACTTTGAGATGTGCGGATAATACAAAAATGAATCGCAAAATGTGTTGGTAATTATTTTTACTAACCGCTATGGGTTCTGCCTGAAATAAACTTATTTATTTATTACTAGCTTTTGCCCGCGACTCCGCCCGCGTGGAATAGTGACTTCTTTCTCCCGTTTTTTACACATTTACCACTATATCTTTGCTCCTATTGGTCGTAGCGTCCTCGATAACTGGACTATCCAACACAAAAAGAATTATTCAATTCGAACCAGTAGTTTCGGAGATTAGCGCGTTCAAACAAACAAACAAACAAACAAACTCTTCAGCTTTATAATATTAGTTTATATAACTCGACAACGCCTGGACCAATTTGGCCAATTCTTTTTTTTTTAATGTTCGTTGAAGTTCAAGGATAGTTTTTACGGCGAGAAAAATTTTAATAATTGCAGGACAAACCCTGAAATCAACCCTTTTCTTTTTACCATACAAACGTTTTCTAACTAAAACGACTACTCTACGAGTCAAGGAGGATGATAATTACCATATAAAACGGGGCGGGGGCGGGACGGGGTCGGACACGAAACGAAGTTCGCTGGGCCCGCTAGTATTAATTAGTATGGATAAATGCTAAAAACCATAATATTTTTAGGTGTTCGTGATAGTATCAAGATCGTGCGTGCATCCGAAGGTGCCAGAGACAAAACACGCCATAAGAGTAATGGAATATTGGAGCCACATGGTCGTGAAGTCGCTAGATGGCTGTGACGAGGTATGAAGAAAATAGTTATGCTATTTATAATGATTTTTATTGTGTTTTGTCTCTATACAAACTTAGTTATATAAATTGAAATAGTAAAAAGCAACTGTGTCAGACAAGGAATCGAACCCTGTGTCTTACGCTGTCCGGGCGCATGCCTTTACCACTCGGCCACCGACACATTGCCGAGCCTGTTGAATTTTATGATGATGATGAGGTATAATTTGTAGGTTTACCTCGGTGGCCCAGCGGTTTGAGGGTCGCATTTTAAAACGACGGCTGCGCCATAGGTCCCGGGTTCGATCCCCGGGTCGGGCCAAAATATGTACCTGGGTTTTTCTGTTCAGAAATTCTCAGGGTAGCCCGGAGTTTGGAAGTTGGCTGTGTTTCACCACCCCCGTGGCTCAGTGCGCCTGCAGCCGATCTCTTTCGGTCGTGTCAGATTGCTGTCCCATCGTGCTTTGAGAGTAAAAGGAATAGAGAGTGCACCTGTGTTTGCGCACACACTAGTGCACAATATGTACCGCGTTGTCGATCAGTCGTTGTGACTGGCCACCTGGAAAATCGACTAGGGGAATTTTCTATATTATAAAATATGAATTGCTATTCGTGTTAGTCTCGCTAAAACTCGAGGACAGCAGAATCGATTTGGGTGATTTTAGTCTTAAAATATTCGTGGAAGTCCAGGGCAGGTTAAAACGATGATGAAGTATAGGATAGTAAAATTACTATGC